>JAWWEE010000037.1:7467260-7479175 GCA_035221455.1 Xenops minutus | reverse complement strand
CCCTGGAGCCTTCTCTTCTCCAGGTGACCCCCCCAGCTCTCCCAGCCTGGCTCCAGCCCTTGGAGCATCTCTGTGGCTCTAATACTTTATTTTCCATAGTGGAACTGAAGATGTCTAGGGAAGAAAAGGAAAGAGGGAAGGGGAAGGGAAAGGGAAAGAGGGAAGGGAAAAGGAAAGAGGGAAGGGAAAAGGAAAGAGGGAAGGGGAAGGGGAAAGGGAAGGGAACTCGTGCACCATGAATAGGAGTTGCTAATTTTGGAGTAATGGATTTGCTACATTTCAATCTCTGAAAGTTTTGCAGTCATATTATATTGAAGGAGTCCAATTCTCTGATGTTACATGAAATAAAATGCAGTGAAGAGAGGACTTTTGTTGTTGTTGTTACACATAGGGTTCAGTTTTGGAGTTTTGTTGGTTTGTTTTTTTCCCTTATAATTATCAGTCTCCCACTCTCAGGCCCAAAAGCTAAAAAAAAACCCCACAAACAACACAATCAGGGGAAGGACAGGAATACTTTTAACATCTGTTCTTGCCCACATAGGAGAATTTTTCTAAGACAAAGGTGAAACACTTTGTCCCATGTTTCTCTTTCCCTTTGAAGAAGGGTTTCTGCAGGTCCCAGATTCTGCACTTGGTTCTCACTCTCCTTATTTGCACAGAAATCCCTTGCTCTGTGTTTCCTTGGAAGTGATTTTCCCCTTTCTCCCTCCCTGAAACATCTCCCCTTCCACTCTCACTCCAATAAATGGAGCTCACTGTTGGAATTCAGGTCAGACATTTGAAGCAAACCTTTCTGTGTGAATCCCAAACTTTTTGATTATCATTCCTCAAATTCTCACTATCTATAGGCAAGCATATAAATAGAGATGGGGCTGGGCAGAACCTCTCCAACCATCTACTCCAAGCCCTAAAAGCTTCTGTCATGCCAAACAAATAGCTCTTCAAGTGTTTTCCTGCCCTTTTCCTGCAAACCTTTCATTCCCTTTGCTCAGTGGATCACACAGGGATTAGAGAAGCTCCAGCTGCTGATGCCTTTCAGTGTCTGTGTCTTTTCACCCCCAGTGAAAAGCCAGGTATTTATTTTCCTTTTCACAAGTTGGCTCTAAGCATATTCTGGGCAACTTTTGCCCTCTTGGCTCTTTGCTGCTGATCCTTTGATTCTTTGTTTGGTTTCTGGTGCAATGCTGGGGCTGGGTGATTGGGGGGCCAGGGGTCACCTCCCACTCCCTTTGGCTCAGCTGGGGCTCTGTCAATCCACATCCCAGGTTCCACCTCACTCCTGCCCCCCGTGTTTCCCACCAGCCACCTTCTGCACATCCCTTATGTCTCTGAGTCCTTTCCTGGAGCACATGGACCTCTTCCCACCTTAACCAGACACTGGAGCACCACTTTGGGAAAATGGCTTTATTCAGGAAAGCATGTTGGATTTTACCTCCAGACTTTGGTTGCTTTGTTTGGTTTTTTGGTTGGTTGGTTTTGCAGGCTCTGTTTCATCCCCCCAGTTTGTTATTGATGAGCTGCTCTGCCCACAGGCTCAAGTCAGCAAACCAATCATGCATCTTTAGCTTCTCTCAACCCCCAGGGGCATTTCAGGATGATGACCATGCTCAGATCTTTCTCCAAGTTGGAGCCATGGCTTTTTTTGTCTTCAGCAGCTGGAACAGCTCCACAGCAGCAGAGCCCTGAACCTGATTCCTGGGGGTCTACAGAGCAATGGACTGATATCCAACTAAACCACTTTATCAGGTAGGTCAAGTGTTCAAACATTCACTAAAACCACTCACCAGGTTCACAAATACAAAACCAACACTGTTGCTTTGCCCTGCATTCCACATTAATAAGATGTGATGCAACACCAAGAGGAACAGTGGTTGAAATGACCACAAATCACAAATGTGAAACTTCGATGTGGAATAGTCTTGTCCATTGTTTTCTCCATTTGCCATCCTCGTTCTACACCTTGTTAAAGACATTTGTGTGAAGTGCTTTTCTGGAATTATATTTTTCAATGACGTGTAGTTAATAAGAATTCAGAATACTGGTTGTTCCTGAGGTACAACATAACTTTTACAGTGATTTCCTTTCTATACTGCTCCAGACTTAAATCCCTGGAATTAGAGAGACATGTTATTATCAGTTCTCACACAGAAGAACAAGCTGACATCAAAAAACACCTTTTCTGCCAAGTGTCAACCATAATTTCTTGTAGGAATTTCACATTTACCTACAACTACTTTGAATTAAATGTTGATCACTTCATAAGTAAAATCTGTTTACTGGGGTTGCAGAAAACAAGCTTCTTCAGGGAAACTCAAGCATGGAAGCCAAGCACAGGAAAAAGCAGCTTTGGCACCACTATGGGGGTTCCCAGTTAAGTGAAAAATTGTCCATTCCACGTTGTCCAGACTGGAAAAAACACAGAGACACTTACAGTGTGCCACACATCTCAGTAACCTCAGAAAAACCCAGAGGAGTTCTCACATTCCTCAAGATCTGTGTCTAAAATGGATTCTTTTCAGTAAATGGGTCATATTAGTAGCAGTGTCTGAGAAATCAGAGGGTTTGTAGTGCTTTGTGAAGGGGTCCCCTCGCTCCCCAATTGTTCTTCATTATCCCTGCATTCCTGCTGGGTTGACTAACAACGGGGCTTCCCATAAAACCTGCTGTATTTCCACGTTATCAAAAGCTCTCTGCAAACAGCACTTTGAGGCTTTCCAAAATGCCTCCCATAAATGATCTGCTGTGCACAAAGAGCTCGAGGGGGTTGTTCTCTCCTCAGCCCCTCACAGAACCCCCTTGGTGGGAAATACAGCAGGAGGAGTAAGGGCTGAGGGTTTTTACTCGAGCATTTGCTGGCTCGGAATGCAGCATTGGGCCAAGGGATAAAAAACCCAGCACTGACAAGGAGATTGTAATAAACAGCAGCCAGGAAAGGGGAATGTGACATGCAGGGGGAAATAGTGCTAAAGAATATGTGCAAAAACCCAATTTTTGTGATTCTGAAGTAAGTAATATTCTGCAATGAAAGCCTTTCTGCGCCACCAAAATCCCCTGCTCAGGAACCCCAAGAACTATCCCATATTCTTTACCCAACTCATGATGAAACAGTAGAGAATGGGGAGTTATTTGGGTGTTCACCAGAATGACGGAATCATTAAGGTGGGAAAAGACCTTTCAGGTCCCCAAATCCCATCTTCACTGCAGACCAAGCACCATGTTCACCATTAACCCTATCCCCAAGTGCCATAGACATCTAACCTCTCCCACCCCACTGCGGGGTGAGTTCAGTTCAATTTAGAGGCTGATTTAGAGAGCCAAACAAGTCCTAAGCAGCAGAAATCCCAGGCAGGTTCCCCCTTTGCCACTACTTCTCCACACCTGAGGGCCACAAAAAAACTAATATCTCAATGGCTCTGCTGTGAAAAACCACAAGGAGTCAGCTGTTTTCATTCACCTGTTGTTGAAGGCACAGGAAAAGAAATCCAGAGCAGAAAGCAGGACAGCACAGAGGTCACACTGTCTCCCTTCCACTAGAATTTCCATGGAATATTAAACAATGAGAAATCCGGATAATTTATGCTCATGACAAAGGTTGTAACAAGAGCAAGAAATGAAAGAAACTAATTCTTCATATGGGAAATGGTAAAATTATTATTCACTGTAATCGCTGCCTTAGATTTTAATTTTCTGGTTCCCTTGGGCTCCACAGCAGGAGAAACTCAAGGACCTCACAGAAAAATTAGAAAGGAATTTATATCTGTGAAAAAATTGACTCATAAATAGTTATAGATTATATTGCAAGTTCTCATCAGCCCTGATAAAACCAAAGCAGAAAGCCTAATTTAGCTCGTCAGAGCTTTTTAATAATGGTCCTTTCAATTAAAAATCCAACAAATTGAAGACTTCTATTGTTTTCAGCAAACAAAACTGTGAAAAGCAGCATGCCAACCAAATCCACTCTTCTCTCTGATCTGTTTTACTCTCCAGTCTTACTCAGTTTTGAGCTAAAAGACCGAAATAGAAAGCAATAAAAACTCCAGCGGAGAATGCAGCACATGGAGTGAAATGTCCTGCCTGCCTCCAGCAGCATACAAAGCTCAGAGGTGCTGCCTTTTGTTCCCAAAAATGTGTGGCCTGGGATGACAGCAGAGGATGGGACTGGGAAGGTGTTGGAGCTGCACACCCCTCTCTGGGGCAGAATTTCTCTTCTCACACTGCGAGCACTGGAGGGAAGGGAGGGCAAAGAAATCACTGAGCCAACAGCTTTGAAACCCCACAAGTTAGAAACCCTCAGCTTTTTCACTCCTTTCCCTCCACCAAAAACCCCCCAGCTCTTCAGCAGAAGCTGTTAGGGTTGTTCAAATGCCTCTCCCAAGCACAGTGGGATGAAGCATCCCTCACCCCCAGGAACGATAATTCCACTTGTTCCCTTTCAAGGAGCATCCTGGCAGCATCCCAAGGGAAGGCAAAGGAGACACCCCCCTCTGTGGGGCTCATTTCACAAGAGCTCTGCCAGGAAAGGCTGCTCTGCCCTCTTCTCCAGGGGCTTGGATTCTTCACAAAGTAAAAGGGAAAGGTGATAAGAAAGTGCTAACTGAGAAATTACAAAGTTGTCTGTTTTATTCTTAAAAGGAACCAGATTCCTTGGCATTTTTAGCAAGGAGGAATTTTATTGTAATGAAAATTCATTCCATTTATCTATTCATTAGTGAAAGATGATTAGGGGAATACATCTCCTATGGGGACAGGCTGAGAGGACTGGGATTGTCCAGCCTCGAAAAGAGAAGGGTCTGAGAAGATCTTTTAAGAACTTTTAGTACCTAAAGGGTCTACAGGAGAGTTGGAGAGGGACTTGGGACAAGGCATGGAGGGACAGGACACAGGGAATGGCTTCCCACTGCCAGAGGGCAGGGTTAGATGGGATACTGAGAAGGAATTTTGGCTGGGAGGGTGGGGAGGTGCTGGGATGGAATTCCCAGAGAAGCTGTGGCTGCCCCTGGATCCCTGGAAGTGTCCAAGGCCAGGTTGGACAGGGCTTGGATCAACCTGGGCTAGTGGAAGGTGTCCCTGCCCATGGCAGGGGGTAGAACAAGATGATCTTTAAGGTCCTTTCCAACCCAAACCATTCCATGACTCCATGACTCTATGAAAAATTGCTGCTCCATATCCAAGAAGAATGTGCTGATTTAGTAATAAAACAAAAGGAAGCCCAACTGACTTCCAGGGAAGGAAGGACAGGCTAAAACTCTCCTGGAGCACATATTTGCAGAAATATATGGACCTCAGGGACAGGGAAAAGGACTTCCCACCCTGCTGGAAAGTACAACTGTTCTTAAAGGAAAGAGGCTTTCTCAGGAAGCTTCCCAGGAAACCCTCCATGCCACAACACTCCCTTCCCCACTGATGTGCCCTCGTGGCTTTGGCTGGTGCTGTGGCAGCTGCTTCTCACCAGGCGGGCCAGGAACCAGCAGAGGTGTCTGAAGGGTCTGGATAATTTTCCTGCCACTTCTAAAAATACCCAGTGCTATGGAGACCAGTCCAGCTCCACACAATGGAGCGTTTCTGTGTTGGCTGGGACGCTCCTCCTCAGCCACGTCACTGTTAAAGACACAGGGCTATTCATGTGGAGGCCAGGGACTTTTTTCCCACATAGCTAATGGCCAAAAAAGTGATGAATCAGGGCTTTGGGGTGATTTATCTATTTCAGTCCCTCCTCAATTGTGTTTTCTATTTCTAGCATCCACTGTCATTCAGGAAAATATTGTAGGTATCAACATGACTCACACTCTGGCTCTCCCAGCTCTCATGGACAGTTTTCACTGGGATTTTGGCAAACTGGCTTGAAATCAGTGGCTATTTGGGCCCAGCACTGTGACTGTGCAGAAGGAAAATGCCTGACATCTTATGAGTCAGCCCAAACACTGTGGTGTGGTTTGTATTCTCATTATTAACACATGGCTAGTGAGGTGGAGTCATTTTAATAAACTTGATGATGATCATAGTTTTAATAATCGTTTTAGTTGTTAATAATCCCATTCCCTGTCCATGCCTCCCATCCTTCAGGGAGTCTCCTCCTTCTGTTTGTCAAGGCTGAGTGAAACCCAGACCCTTGGAAGGCAATGGCAAGGTGTCCTTTGAGATGGAGCCAACCTTTCACATCACACATGTTCTTTCTTTCCCAAGGTGCTGCTCCCTGTCTCTGGCCTGTCTGTGTTGGGAAGGCTGATGGTGAGGTCTGGGAGAGTCACCAAACATACCAGGGCAACCCAGAACAGCAGAGTCACCCCAGCTCCACATGGCTGGAAGAGTGGAGTGAGATATTTGCTCTGGTTCACCTTCTGCAAGAACATCCTCATGCACTGCAAGGTGCTCCTCAGTTCAGGGCTGTAGATCAGACCCCACGGCCAAATCCCTCAGTTCTGTTCATGTCACCAGTTGTCCCCCTCCAGCCCCCATCCCTGGAGGGAAGGAGGTATCTTATAAAGGACCCAAACACTCAGAGGTTGGTACCCAAAAATCTACTCCCAAGTCAGGCTCTTTCACCCCCAAATCTTCCCCCCATCCAAGCATACGATGACCTGCTGCTCCTGACTTTGTGGATAAAAATGACCCACTTTCTTTGGCTCTCATCACACCCACAAGTTTGTACTGGAGAGAGAAGATTTGCTGCAGAAGATTGTCCTACACCCCTGGAACAGGTTTCTGGCTGTCTCTGGGAAGATCCAAGCACTGAGGAAAACAGACATAAATATCTCGTTGTGCAGCTGAACTTCAATGGAGCACAAACTGCTCGAGCCAGGAAACTCATCACAGACAGATACCAGGGGAAAGAGCCAAATTTGTCCTGGCACCAGCTCCCAGTTTGCAGAGCCAGAAAATTGCAGCAAGGCAGAGATCATCCCCTTCTGTGCTGGACACCTGAAGGGATCATTCCTGATCCCATCTTCTCCATGTGCAGGCTCGGGCAGCCTTTCCCAGAGCCTGCCTGGATCCTTTAGCCGAGGCTGGCAAGGGGCTGTGGGCTCCAAAGGGCATCCTGGGGGCTGCTGGCTGGGGAAGGAGCTCAGGCACAAGGGTCTGGGTCCAGCCAGCATAGTGCCTTGGCCTTGTGCCTGCTCCTCCTCCCTCCAGTCCCATCTGCATCCTGCAGAAGCACTCAGGAAGATGCTCAAGTGTTGACTCACATGGCATGAGGGAGGTGGAGCCTGGAACAGCCCTTGGAGCAGTGTGGGACTGAGGAAAACACCTGCTGCAGCCCCACTGCTCCCTCCAGGCCTCTGTCTCCAGCCCTGGACAAGACATTTCTTCTTCTGCATCTTCTCTGTATTCTCCTCCTTCTCCTTGTCCTTGTCCTTGTCCTTGTCCTTGTCCTTGTCCTTGTCCTTCTCCTTCTCCTTCTCCTCCTTCTCCTCCTTCTCCTTCTCCTCCTCCTCCTCCTCCTTCTCCTTCTCCTCCTTCTCTTTCTCCTTCTCCTCCTTCTCCTCCTCCTTCTCCTCCTCCTCCTTCTCCTTCAGCTTGTTATTATTCCTGCAGCTGTGCTGCCTCCTCAGTTTGCCTCCGTGCAGAGATGGGGCAGCACTTCCAAGCAGCCATCTGTGCATCCAGCTTGGGTGAGGCCTTTGGGAAAGCAGGCATGACCACCCACAGCCCAAAGCACCTGTAGCTAAAACAAATAACAAGTTCAGGTGTGTGGGAGACCTTCCCTGCCAGCTCTGGCAGCTCCTCGTGTTCTCCTTTACTGGAGTTTGTGGTCAGACACTTCATCCTGAATGTAGGAAATATCCAGAGGAGGTCTTGGGAATGCAGGCTCAAATCTCCCGAGGCCTTTTCCCACTTGGAGGCTCAGATGGATGAAATTTATCAGCAGGAATGCAACAAGAAGGCTCCCCAGCCACAGCAGAACTCAGTGCAGGGCTGTTCACACAGGCTGGGGCATTTTGTTTGAAATCCAGCTGATCTCACTTGTTCTCAAATACCACAAACTCACCAGCACCAGGACAGAGGTGCCACTCCGCTCTGCCCAGGATGGCTCAGAGTGACAGAGAGGACAAGGGACACCAGTAAGGCCTGGCACATCTCTTCTGGCAGCCATCTGTTGATTTTGGATGTGGCCCTCACACCTTTAGGAGCTGGAGCATTTGGGTCTCCTCAGTGAGCCAGGAGGTGACATTGGTGATGCCACTCACAGCCCTTTCCATCCCTCTCTGGGTGTGTTGCTGCTCCAGTGCTGGGAATAAAATGACTGAGCAAGAGGTGAAGAGAAGCTGCCACTTGGCCAGGGATGGGTTACCAATCCCATCATGTTCAAGCATTCATTTAATGCCCAATCTCATGGCATTGCCAGCTCTTCTCTGATGCCCTCTGCACACAAACAGTATCTCCCTCCCTCAGAGGGAATGAAAAACAGGCAGAGAAGCCCAGCTTGGACAGGAGAACCAGCCATGGAGAGGGCTGGGAAGCAGAGCCAAGGGCCAGGAGGGATCAGGGGGCTCTGCCAGCCCAGAGAAACCTCCAGCAGAGGGTCTGGTTTCCACAGGAGCAACCAGTTGGCACTGAGAAGAAGAGTCATGGACAGGGACACAGGAGAGCCTGTGGGCACCCAAAGGGATTTCAGAGAGGGGGAACAGATGGATTTATGGCATTCAGAGCAGCCAGGAGTATTCCTGTGGTTGGGAAAGCTGCTGTGGAAGCAGGACTTCCCTGGCCTCCCCCAGCCTGCTCCAGCCCCAGGGTGGCCTTGGGGGACATGAGCCAAGAGCAGGAGTGATGCCCAGCACCCCACACAAGGGTGATGGGTGAACTGGGTCCAGCAGGACCTGGCACTGGGGGAGAGGCTGAGGCTCAGAGCTGGCACCCAGCAGATGTTGGCAGCTGGTCCCAGTGACCCTGCCCAGTCCCCTGGGGCTCACAGGGTTGTCCCAGGAGGCACCAGCCAGAAACAGCTTCCTCCTGCCCTCAGGGCCATGGGGCAGCCCCTGGTTTCAAGGCAGGGCTGGATGGAGATCCCTGGAGTCCCTGTGGCTTCAGAAGTTGGTCCAGTGGTGTTGGGTGGCTGTGGATGCAGCAGGAGGGGAGTCCCCCCAGCCTGCCCTGCTGCAGGGCCAAGCTCTGCCCTCGCTGCTGGTGGAAGGATAGAAGCTGTCCTGGGAACTGGTTGCACAGCTCAGAGGGAATGGTTGCAGTCCTGTGTGTGCAGCAGGAAAGTTGGAGATTTTCCTGTGTGGGGCAGCCACAGGGTGGGTTTGGAGTGCACAGCAGTTTCTGGGATTTCTACATGGAAATGCCTCTTCCTGTTTCGTTCTGGTCTGCCAGGGAGGTGCAATTTTGTGCCCTTTGCCAACAGTTACTGAGACAGCACAAAGCAAGCAGAACAAAGCAAATAAAAATTCAAATCAGGGAAGTGCTGCTGACTTGGGTGATTATTTATTCTTCTGATGGAAGCAAATGAACAAGGTCCCACCAGCAGGCAACCTGCTTGGGCTGGAAAGCAACATTCTCCCACTCAAACCAGACTGACTTGTCATGTCACCCCCAGAGACTGTCTTGGCAGAAGAGCTGCTGAACGTGGTGCAAACACTGGCAGCACTGCTGGCATCTGCTGTCCCAGGGGGCATCAAGGCTTCATCCCCCTTGGTCAGGGCTTTGTGCCCATCCCTGCCCCACTGCAGTGTCCAGGGGGCTGGCCAGGACCGTGGGTCTGACCTCCCACAGCACATCCAGTCTCCCCACCACTGCTGCTTCTGGGGAACAGGTCATAGATGGGCATGAAGAGGGCTCAGCTGAACTCGTGGGTCTCTCCCTGCCCTTTGGCCATTCCTGTCTGTGGAGTTGGATGGTGCCTTTCAAGCCTCTTAAGCCAGACAGGAACAGTGGCACAGGAAGGGGCTGCCGTGTGACCATGGGAATAAATGAATAAACCCCCTGGGAGGATCTGGAACTGCTTCTGCTGCATCACTGCAAAAAAGGAAAAAGGAAAATTAAGGTAGAAACCTGTATTGAGCCAGGATTTAGGATCTAATTACAGGGTAAACAAACTTTTGAAGTGTGAAGAGTGTGAGAGGGCACAGCTGAGACCTGCAGAGACCCATGTGAAGGGATCACCCAGGACAAAGATGATTCTTGTGCAGTGAGGCTGTTTCTGAGAGCTGGGAAGAAGCTCAGTGCAGAATGAGAGATGTTCTTGGAGATCCTCTGCCCGTAGCTCATTGTCCTTCCACAGATGGATGAAGCCACCAAGTTGCCAGCAGAAAATCACCTCAAGTGTCCACCATGGTGCCCCAAGGCCAATGCCCAGCTTGGGAGCTCCTACATCCTTGCCAGTCCTGGTCTTACATCCTTGCCAGTCCTGGTCTTACATGGGGAATGTTCCCCTGACACAGGGAAATGGAAGAAGACAAAGATCCTTTGCCAGTTACCATTGGGGCAGCACAAAAGGAGGTCACAGCAGCCACCCTGCCAGCACAGTGTCCCCTACAGCACTCACCTGCTCACAGCAGTTACACTGAGGTCACTTGGTGGCAGCAGGAGGGATGGAGCAGGTCCCCACCAGGGTGGGGACACTACTGGTGTGTGCTCCCCGTGGTGCTGTGGTGGAGAGGTGGCTGGAGGAGGATGTTTAGGGGGGAGTGTTCTGGTTGAAGAACTTGTAAGAAACTGGGACACACCTTAATAGACTTTTCAAGGAGATTTTGGGAACAGTTTGACTTTGAACTTCCTTTTTAAAAATAAGAAGTGGCCTACATAGGACTGAGTGAGAAATTATGCAAGTATCCCATGGTAATGTATAGAGCAGCAGGAAACTCCAGAATAGCATCAGAGAGGGATTTGTGCCCTGAGCAGAGTCAGTGGAGAGCATCTACAGAGGAGAAACTGCAGCTCCTTTGGAAAGGCAGTGCTGGGACACTGGGAAAGGGCAGACTTTTGCCACCTTGTCAAGAAAACTAGGCTGACTGTCCAAGGAGCAGTTGTGCATGTGCTGGAGTTCAGAGATCTGCTGAGCAGGTCCTGGGCCACACTGAGACACAGCTGAAGGCCAGAAGAGGAGAGGAGGAGCTGTGCAGAGCAGGATTGTGGACACAGCCCCTCCAGTGCCTCTGGAGGCAGCAGGGTCAGGAGCTGCCTGGAGGAGCATCCTGGAGGAGCACCTTTGGACCAGCAGGAGCCTGTCTGAGCACCAGCACCAAGCTATGAGCTTGCCCTGTGCCCAGGCATGGGGGCTGGACTCTCTGGCCTCCCCTCTGTTTTGTCTGCCCTGGGAAGGGGACAGTCCCACCCCTGGACAGCCCAGGCACTGACTGCCAGCTTCTCTCTACCCCTGTAACACATCCAGGGCAGGACTTGCTCCTGGACACTCTTCCTGAGCTTCCCAGAGCTGTGGCAGCCAAAGGATGCAGGTGAGACAGGGTCTGTGGAGACAAATTATCCCTTATTTGGGATGTTTAGGAAAGAAATAAAGCAGCTCCCAGGCACATCTGCTCTTCCTCCCAACAAATCCTGATTCATTCACCTCGTGGCACACGGGAACCAGAGCTGGGCTCTCCTTGGGCTGGGACCATTTAGGAAGGTAATTTGTGCAGAGCAGGTGAGCTGGTCACTGCAGAGCCCCTCCAGTGCTGGGGACTGTGCTCTTGCAGTCACCCAACATTCACCAGGACCTTGGGGCTGTCCCAACCAGGGGGTGACCAAAGGATGCTGAAGGAATTTCAGAGCCAGGCCTCACTGAAAGTCAAAATTTTCTATCCACTGCATTTGTTATTCTTTTTGGCATGGTTTGTGTTTGTGTAACAAGAATTATCACTGCTGTATTGGTCTCAAGGACTTGGCATCCTTGGATTGCCTCCCTGCCTCTCATTTGGAATATCATGAACTCCTGCAGAAGTGTCCTAAGTGTGGTCCTGGAACCCCATGGCAAGGAC
>JAWWEE010000037.1:7441943-7456677 GCA_035221455.1 Xenops minutus | reverse complement strand
CCCTGGGGAGCCTGGGCAGTGCCCACCACCCTCTGGGGGAAGGACCTTTCCCTGAGATCCCCCCTGACCCTGCCCTGGCAGAGCTCCAGCCATTCCCTGGGTGCTGTCACTGTCACACAGAGCAGAGATTGGAGCTGCCCCAGTGAGCTCTGCCCTCAGTCTCCCCTTCCCCAGGGTGAACAATCCCAGTGAGCTCAGCTGCTCCTTGTAAGGCTTCCCCTCCCCTCTGGCTGTGCAGGTGATGCTCTCCAGCTGTACTGCAGGGGTTGTTCCTCCATGGATCATGACCTCCTGGAAAACTTCATTTTTCAGGTCGTATTGTGAAAAAGCAATGGGCAGTGGAAGGTGACCATGGCACCGATGGCACTCTGGGCCATGGCAGGCTCTGCAGAGGAGGTGTGTGATGTTCAACCAGCTCTTGGAGATGCACAAGGTGTTTCAAGGGCAGCTAAGCCAGCCTGGGTTGAGGAGTCTGACCACCAGTGGCAGAAATAGCTGCAGGACTAGAGAGTGAACCAACCCCCTCCTGAAACTCTCCCTGAGGTTCAGGTGGAGCCACAGGGTGAGAAAGGGCCGTGTGGGAAAATGGGTTTCAGGATAAAACCTCACCACAAACAGTCAAATCATCCTGGGAGAAAGTTTCCCACTGCTGAGTGTGGTCACACTGGAACCAAAACTTTTCTTAAGAGCAGGTCAAAATGAAATGACTGATTGCTGATTTCTCATTTGTGGCAGAGTAGCTTCATTTTGAGTTTATAGGTTGTGCATTTCAGGGTTTTAAATTAATGGTTCAATAATAATAATGTCCTAAGTCCACAGGAATACAGCACATTAATTGTGGTGCTCTGGGTGTAGGTTACATAGACTTACATGATTGGGTTGATGCTTATGTTTGGATGTTGACAGAATGAAATAACCTGGTGTTACTGAGTGGAAATCGGTTATCAAATCTGTCCTGGGGCAAATGCCAACATTTTGGGGTTAAGATTGGATTTAGAATTTCACTCAGTCATAGGATAGAATAGTCCAGTTGGAAAGGACCTACAGGAATCATCATCAAACCACTGGAGCACCTCAGACTTGGCCCAAAGTTAAAGCCTGTTCTTAAGGGCATTTTCCAAAGCCCTCTTGGGCACTGACAGACCTGGGGCATCCACCACCTCTCTGGGAATGCTCTTCCAGTGCTTGATCACCTTCTCAGGAAAAACCATCCCCTCATGTCCAGTGTGAACCTCCTTTGATACAGCTCTTCTGCACACAGACCAACCCAGTGTCCTCTAAAGCTCCCCCCAGGACATGCCTTCAGCCCTTTCTGCCCTGCTCTGCAGTGTCCAAGGAGCTCAGCATCCCCTTGGCATGGTGGAGCCCAGCACTGCCCACAGTGCTCAGGGTGAGGCTGCAGCAGCACTGACAACAACAGAACACGACCCTTTGAAATGAAAATCATTGGAGGTTACATCACATCTGGCCTGAAGAGCACAGAGACTGGGGGCAGGAGCATCTGCCCCAGCCTGGGGCAGAGCAGCACCCCTGAACTTTGGGGCTTTTGTAACACAACAAGAAACCCAAACCACAGCCCAAACTCCTGGAATATGTTGAAAAAAAGAATGAAGAGTAAGAGTCATAGAATCAGGGAAATACAGAATATCCTGTGTAGGAAGGGACACACAGGGACCATCCAGTCCAGCTCGTGGCCCTGCACAGACACCCCAACAATCCCCCTGTACATGAGAGTGATGTTCAAACACTGGGCTGGCAGGGTTTGATTGAAAATAATAATAACAACAGTAATAATAGCAGTAAAAAACCAACAACAACGATTGTTGTTGTTATTATTATTATTCCTCCTTCATTTGTAGTTCCTGTTTTCTATTAACAGTTACAATTTCTGGTCAGGTTCAGATTCCTCCCTCTTTTCCCAACTCCCAGCCCTCAGAGCTGCCCTTGTGCCTCTGTTTTAGAGACTTAGTTTATAATTTTACCCATTTGCCACCTTTCTTTCCTTCCCAGCTCCTCTTTCTCCTCCATCTTGGCCTCAGCTGATCTCAGCACAGAAAGAGGCTGAAACTAAAGCTGGGGGTAAAAAACCAGAAATCCCAGCCAGGAATTCCAGGTGAGAGACATGTTGGGGAGCAAAGCAGCATAAAATCCTGCATTTATTGTTTGGGAGTAAGTGCTAGCAGCAGGCTGGGACATCCCTTTGGTAAATGCCACACCAAGCACTGATGAGATCCCAGGCAGTGCCAGCTCCTGGACCGAGCTCTGAGCTCACAAAGCACCGAGCAGAACTCCTGTAGCTCCCACCAGGAGCGATGGGACTCCTTTCCTCTACAACTCCCTGCCCAAATTTTTGAGGAAATAACCCCCCCAAGAGAGCAGGGGTTGAATTGGGAGTCCTGGCATGTCCCTGCTGCTCTGATGCACCTTCCTCAGGGTTATAATATCATAACTTGTCGAGGTGTTTATTATTTCAGCTATGTCAGTAGCTGTCAGGTTTGTTCTGGGTCTGTCACCAGGGAGGAAATAAAGGCAGAAGTTCCCACCTCTGTGTAGAAAGCAGAGTCAGGGGCTGTGTGAGAGCCAAATCATGGAATGGTTTGGGTTGGAAGGGACCTTGAAGACCACCCAGTTCCCCCCCTGCCATGGGCAGAAACACCTTCCATAGCCCAGGTTGCTCCAAGCCCCATCCAACCTGATTTGCAATAATATAAAGTTTAGGAGAAACAAGGTGCTGCTGCTGAAACACACAAACATTGAGAATCTGTGCATCAAACCAACCATAGAATTCTACTGATTCATTTTCAAAGGAAATAGAAAAGATTTCCACATCAAAAGCAATAAGAAGTCAGAGCTGGGGTAGGAAATGCACTGTGGATCCCTCGTTAGCACCATGAAGAGCTGTGTAATTATACAAAACTTACAAGCAGTTTCACTGAGAGACACTGAGTACTTACAGCAAGAGAAAATGGTTTTGATTTCATAATTCCTCTTCTAGATGTTTCCCAGATTTTATGGCATTATGGTTTTCATTTTGGTTCAATTGGCAGAGCAGCAGGAAATGAAAGGAGACATAGAGAAGGGGCTTTTGCTGTGTGTTAGAAGTTGTATTCTGGGAAACTCAGCTCTGAGCATTGGCCAGAGACATCTGGGGCTGAGCAATCCTGGATCCCAAACACCCTGACAGGGAAGACAGGTCTTTATGGAGCCAGGCTGGGAGAGCTGGGGGGGTTCACCTGGAGAAGAGAAAGATCCAGGGAGACCTGAGAGCTCCTTGCAGAGCCTAAAGGGGCTCCAGGAGAGCTGGAGAGGGACTGGGGGCAAGGGATGGAGGGACAGGACAAGGGGGAACAGCATTAATCTGAAGGAGGGCAGGTTTAGATTAGATATTAAGAGAAAATTCTTCCCTGGGAGGGTGGGCAGCCCCTGGCACAGGGTGCCCAGAGAAGCTGTGGCTGCCCCATCCCTGGAAGTGTCCAAGGCCAGGTTGGATGGAGCTTGGAGCAACCTGGGCTAGTGGAAGGTGTCCCTGCCCGTGGCAGGGGTGGCACTGGATGAGCTTTAATGTCCCTCCAGCCCTAAGCAGTCCGTGATTCCATTCTGTGAGTCTATGACATGCAGCCTGAGGCCTGGGACTGCAGCAGCAGCTGGCAAAGGACATGACAAAGGGGGGAGAAGTGACAGCCCTGGGCTGTGCCAGATGCTCTGTGATAAGAGACACGTGGGGTTTATGTTCAGAACTTCTCCCAAAGCTCTGGCCCAGCACAGGGACTCAGTTAAACCCCTTCCTCTGAGCTCAGCCCTCACAGTCACCACTTCTGTTGCCCTGCTGAGGCACCACTGGGGTGCTTTTATCTTTATGCTTTTATAATTCTGCTTTATTGCATCCAGAGCCTGAGTGAAAAGCTCTGTTTGTCATTATGATGCTCACATTTGGTGCCTTGTGATTCACACCCTTTTCTGGGGATAATGGTGTTAGTGTTTCATGGAGATTACAGTATCTGGGGGAATCCTGGGCATTCCTGCCTTTCCTTGCATTATGCCTCTGGTTTTGAGTGGAGGAGGCAGCACCAGAGTGAGGACAAACTATTGCATGGCAGCCAGAGCTGGTCTCTCCTCAGAGCTGAGGTTGTTTGGTTTGTCATGGCCAAGACTTGTCCTCATGACACAGGGGATCCACAAGGAAAGCGTGAATGGGCAGTAGTGTATCACTGCTGGAACTGTCTCCCTGCTCCCAAAATAGAGATGTGAAGTGGTGGAAGTATTGGAAAGTTTCCACTTTATCCCTTTCCCTGTGCCAGTGTTGGAGCAGCACCAAACACTTCAGCCAGGATCCTGCCAAGGCCCTGCTGTCTTTGCATGGCCAGTATCCCATTCCCCCGGGATTCCTCTCCAGGCTCACTGCCCCCAGGCCTGGGGGGACAACATGTTGGGAAACAGGGCTGTGGGAAGCTGACTGGATGTTTGTCACATCCTGCTCTCTAACGCTGTTTCCATCCATCACCATGGCTGAGTGCTGTGCCAAGACATCCACAGGCCATCCAGGGCTCAGAAGGTCACCTGGCACCACGTGGCAGTGGTGACACAGGTGCCAGACACCCAGGCTGTGCCAGGGACAGTGTCCCTCTGTGCCCTCCAGTGCCCTCCAGCCCCCAGGAGTCTCCCACAGCTCAGTTCTGCTGTGACCAGCTTCCCCACAGCTGCCAAGACCTCCAGCTCATCTGGAAAGAGCTGGGGTTTATTTCTTCCCCTTCCTCCTCCTCCTCTGGGCAGCCCCTGGAACAGTTCCTGGTGCCAGGCAGGGCCAGCCAAGGCACACCCTGTGCACTGCAGGGATGGCTCACGGGCACAGCCATGGCAGCTCAGCACAGCCCGCCTTGGCCCTGGCACCCTGTGCTAAAATGCTTCCAAAAGGCCTTCACAGAGGGAATCCAAGGTCAAGAGCAAAGCACCCTGACCCTCCACTGCAGCTCAGCTGCTGCTCCTCAATCTGCTCTTCCCTCCCAGCACTGGCACTTGGGCTCCCAGTGTGGATATTGGGCACAGCTTGGGTCCCTCTCCCCACAAAAGGCAGCCCTGACCTGCCAGGGCTGCAGGAGAGGCCCAGTCCTTGATTTTAGGGATTGCTGTGCCCAGAGGAATGGAATGACTCACAGTCTGGGAGCAGCTGGGAAGTTACCATTAGTATAAAACAGGCTGATGGTGCAAGCAAATACCGATTCTCAAGAGTCAAAGAGGAGCTACACACTCACAAGTGGTATGGGGAGAGAAATGAAAGGAAACCAGGCTTGGAAGTGCCCAGATGAGCCAAAGGCTTCTCTCCTGCTCTGCTACCCACTGGCCAGCTCTCCCATGAACTCTCTGCTCCCAAGCTCTCAGCCACTGGGCAGGACCCAGCATCGAGATCCTCCCTTCCTTTCTGTAACTTCCCCTCTCTGAGATGAGTCTGAAGAAGACCCAGAAACCACCTACCCACTTCCCCAAGGGGTGCCTTGTTTCCTCTATTATTAACAGATGTTCCAGCACTGCTCCCCCCCTCTGCACATCTGGCCATGGACCACCCTTGTGCTTCACTAGACACGTCAATGAGCTGATTGGAAATACCCCTCTCCTCCTGAGTGACCAAACTGCTGCTGCTCCACCACAGACCCTTCTCCACTTTGCTCCCCCTCCACCTTTCATTGGCTCAGCAGTGACACTGAAGACCCTCTTGCAAACAGGACTAACCCAGATGGGTCCTACAATGCTGCCCTGAGATGAGCTGTGACAGCCACCAGCCCTCTCTGGACACACTGGGGTCAGAGCCTCTGGCTTTAGCCCTCCCTTGGGGGATGGTGTGACCCCATCAGTGCACAGAAATGATGCTTCTCTCCCCACTCCATCATGGAATGCTGTGGAGCCCCCAGGGACCCCTTCTTCCCCAGAGCCAGGAGACACATTAACCCTCTGGGAGTCTGTGGGACCAGAAATGCAGCGTCAAAGGCTCCAAGCTCCTTGCCATCCATCACCACCCCCCTCTGCAGTAAATTCCTCAGGCTGAGGAATGCACATGGTGAGTGATCAAATATCTCCTCTCCTTTGTTTTGAGCCTTTTGTCCATTCGTTCCGGGAAGGGGGAAGGTCCTTCCTCTCCTGTGTGAGGCAGGAGGAACCAGAGGGACCAGGCACTGCTGCTGATGCCCTACAGCCTGACCCCATCAGGTACAGCCTCTCCACTTTCCCTGTGTCAAACTCTTCACCTGGAGAGCATCCAAACCCACAGTGGGAGTGGGGTGCTGGGACAGGAGCACCCAGTGCTGTTTCAGACTCATTAGGGCACCTAAAGCACCCATGGCCCATCCCGGAGCTCTGTAGGTCACATCAGAAGATGGAAGTCAGGCAGAACAACCCAGGTCAGCTCTGCAGGCACTGGATGCCAATGTTTGTGTGCATGAGCCCTGTGCAACCCTGGCCTAGAAGTCCTCAAGCCTGGGAGCTGCAGGAGGGGCAGGTTATTGACCATTTGAATGCCTGTCCTGTAGGGATGTTCCCCTCTCCCATGGGGACCTCAGCCCTCACTGCAGGCTCTCTGCTCTCCAGGGGCTGTGTCATCACCCAGCTCTCACCCTGGACATGGGTGTGCACTTTCCTTTCTCTCTTTCAGCAGAAGGAGCTGTTGCTCTGCTCCCCCAAGGACAGAGCAGGGCTATTTTTCCTATCCCAGTCTTATTTCCCACCTGGTATTTTGCATTTCTCTGCCCAGCTTCCTCCTCAGCCGGGGATGAAGGTCAGCCAGCAGGGTGGGAGCTGAGGGAGAGGGAACAGCAACATCCCAGAGACAGTCTGGTACAAGGGCACATTCAGCACAAACACCCTGGCTGAGGGCAACACACAGCAAAGGCAGGTTGTCCTTGTCCTCAGGGCCACCTTGGGTCACCTTGCACCAGACAGGTGACCAGACAGGTGACCTCCCAGCCAGGAGGTAGCTCTGGGCAGGATGGCCATCAGAAGTGACCCAGGAACCTCTAGGCAAAGGCTCAGGGGGGCACTAAGCCAGGCTTCCCCCAGCTCCCACCCAGCAACACCAGAGGCTTCAGACAGGGGACACTGGAGCCAGAAGCAGGAGGAAAAAAGGTATTCTGGAGTAGCACAGGAGCATCTGAGTCACCATCCAGCTCGCTGATGGGAAACATCTGCCCTGCCAGGGATGAGGCCACGAGACTTGTGCCTTGGGGCAGCAATCTCATCCCCCCGGGCTCAGTCCTCTTCCTCCACGAGCCACTTTCCTGAAAGCCACTGGCCCTTTGGGAGTAAAACAAAAAGAAAAGTAAACCCCACTTCCCTCCAAATCCAACCTGGCAGCTCTGAGTCCGCTGGGCTTGTTTCAGTGGATTGGACTGGGAGGGTTGGCTTTGGACTGAGCTGGAACTTGAACAGTGGAGTGCTGGGACCTGCTGAGCCTGTACAGCACAATGAGAGCACCTCTTTGTCTGCTGGAGCACTGCTCGAATCAAAGGATGTTTACCCAGCTTGTGGGGGATCACTTGATTGGAAATTACATCCCCAGAGCTCCAGTCATGCTTGTCTGGCTGCCAGCCCTCCCCACCTCCCCCAGAGCCCTGACCACATCTAAGGCTCTCAGAATAGCACAGGACTAAGCAGATGCCAACAGATAACAATTCAGGCCCTGCTTGAATGCCTGTTGAATCCCTTGTTCCTCCAGCCACTGGGGCAGACCCCAACTTTCACTGGAGTTGTTGCACAGACATCACATGGAAGGAGGTCACCACAGCAAGAACTGTCACTGACTCAAACAGCTCGTGGCAGGAGCAGCTTTACCAGCACATGGAAAATGCCTGGAGAAGTTGGACAACACAACTGGGGACTCCCCTGAAAGTTGCCTGAGCCCCCCAAGTGGGCCTGGGGTCTTCCTGTTCCTCCAGGAGGATGCCAAGCCTATGGCACGTCAGACAACCTGACCATGACTCCCTCCAGCCCAAAAAGCCCACTGTCCTGTTTTTGGCATGTAAATACATGAAAAAAATGGTTTTGTCACTCTGTCTGGCTGCCTTGCTTGTTCCAAAGTGCATCCTTTCCCAGGAGACACCCAGGAAGGCAGCTCTGGGCACCACCACTGCCTGAGACCACGAGGAGAGGCTGGTTCTGCAGCACGTGGTGGCTGCTGCAGATATTTGGACATCCTTCCAACTGCAACCATCAGCTGTCAGAGCAATCACAAGGAGTTAGAAAGCTCCACATAAGAGGGTAAATTGAGCTGTACATGAGGCACTTAAGGCATCTACAAGAAGACTCTGGTTTGCACTTGAGCAGCCCCTTTCATCCCCAGAGCTCAGAGCCCTTGAAGATGTTTATAAATAAGTCTGTCACATCTCTCCAGAGGAGACTTTATTCCTCTTTCAACACTGGCCAACTCAGCGGAGATCTGAGTGTGATGCTGGGAGCAGAGATCCCATCTCCTGCTGCTCTGCCCCTCCAGCAAGGAGCAGATTCCCTGCCACATCTTGATGCCAGACCCAGCACTGACAAGAAAAGGGCTTCTCCAGAAGCCTTAACAAGCCCATGCAGCCGGGTCCCAGAGCTGCTGTTCCTCACCACTAAGCACTTTTATCAGATGTCCTCATCTTGTGTTCCTGCATGAGCCATTCCCAGGGAGCCAACCTCCCTTGGGAAGCACAGAACAGAAACCCACAGCGTATCCAAAAATCTCCAGATAACCAAGGCAAGCCAGCACAGCAATACAGGGATTCTGTCTGCCCTGAGCATGGCTGCTCTCTTCCTTCCCAAAAGCCAGTCTGCTTCAAACCAAGTGCCAGCAAATAATTTTTAGCTGCTCCAGTGTTTAAGGGCATGACAAATGTGGAGCAGAACAGCCCCCCATGGGCTCAGCAGTCTCCAAAAAAGCACCGTGTCCTCGGTATCAGGCCTGGCAATTGGGCCCTTCCCTCATTTTGGGTCCTTTTGCCTCCCACCACAGCCTGCTGCAAGACATCCCAAGAGTCAGGCACAGGTGAAGGGAGCAAGGTCTGGCCAAGCCAGGGCAGAGCTGGAAAGGTCTGGCAGACCCCATGAGCAGGTCAGCCATTCCCAGTGTGGGGGGTATACTGGGAGGACTGGGTCTGTGAGCATGGGAGGGGGCTCTCCATGTCGACAGCCAGCCCTGAATGAAGCATGGGGTGGCTGAGACCCTCCAGTGCAGGGAGAACCCTGCAGACCCTCAGCAGCAGTGCCAGAGTTGGGGAGAGACCCAAAGGGGTTGTACCTCCCCAAAACCTCTTAGAGCAACCCAGCAGGCTGTGTGGGATGAGTGGGCTCCAATCCATGGCTCTCCCTCTCCCAGCTGGCCAGGGAGCATCACCGGTGGACAGGAACAGACCCCAGGACAGAGAGGAAACTCAGGCTCCTGTCCCAGCAGCCTTTCCTGCCCTTCCCAGAATAGCTGTGTTGTTCTGCAGCCCCTTGTCTCCCATCAGCTCCCTTTCTGCAGCCTCCTCACTGCGGGGATGAAGGGGCCGATTGTTCCCCCCTCGCCCCGAATGAAGGGGGATTTTGTTTATTAAAAAGTCATGCTGTTAATAAGGATCTTCTCACAGCCAAAAATAACTAAGGCCACGATTGTTTCCTCCCTACTTCCTTATCTGCTCTGGAGGACTCACAAGGAGAGCAGACACAGCTCCCTGCTAAAAATACTCCTTGGAGCCGGAGCTGGGACACGTCACAGGAGCAGCAAAGGGCATGAGCGAAGCTCTCAGACACGCAGGGTGACAGACCACACTGGGAGAGCAGCTCCAGATGTTGGCTGAGAGAGCCAGGGCGCTGGTGCTGTGTCTGTGGAGGAAAGCCCCTTCAGCCCCTTGGCTCTGGGGGATGGACAGCACATCTCAGCGCCCCTCAGGGTGGTCTCCAGAGGTTTTCCTTGTGAACAGCACAGTGGGAGGAGAGCAGAGGGCTGACATTGACAGGCAACACAGGCAGCCTCTGAAAGGGGCTGGGACCAGCACAGGGTGTGCTCAGAGCCTGGTGTTTTGTGGTCTCTGGGCTGGGGGGTCTCCTGTTTCGAAGGTTGTCTCCTCTGCAGATGGGGAGGACACCCCAAACAAATCCAAGCCCCTTGGCAGGAACACCCAGCCAAGCAGGCTGCATGAGCCACTCTGGTTTGGTTGACTCTCCCTGAGCCCTCACACCAAATGTGTGTGTCCTCCAAACAGCCCAGAGGTTTTCCTGCTGCTCAGTGCACGGTGGGCACATGGAGCCCCAAATGGTCAAGTAGGACACGCACAGTCAATCACCTCCTCCATCCACCATAGCACCCCAGCCTTGGGGATCTCTCCTCTCCCCAGAGACCCCAGCCTGGGGGCCAGCACTTCCTGACCACCAGTCCAACCTCACCCCCAGCCCCCAGCCCTGCTGGCACCAGTATGAGGGAGCTGTGCCAGCCCTGCTCCACAGCCTCCCTCCATACCTGGCGGGGAGGGACAACAAGATCCAGGTCAGCATCAGTTCCAAGCAGGTCTCAGAGTTGCCCCTCACCCCCTCTGAAGGCTCAGGGAGCATCCTATACAAATAATGCACAAAACTGAGACCTCCCATCAACTAAAGCTCTGTGACATCCCCCCCCCCCCCTTTCCAGCTGTTCCTTTACATTATTAAGCCATCTATAATTTAAGGCCAAAAGCCTCTGAGCTGCTCTGAACCCTGGCACTGGAGGGCAGAGGTTGCCCAGGACACAGTGCCAGTGATGCTCTGCCCAGGTCCATCCCCCAAAAGGGCAAGACTTGAATTCTTCATAGCAATATGGGACACCAAGTGTGACTCCCCCATTCCTGGGCAGTGTCTCTTGGGGTCTCCTGACAGGGAAAGGGTCTCAGTGGGGTGAAGACTCTCCATGCCCCACAGCAGCCTCCATGGAAGCAGCACTTCAGAGCCAGCCTCAGCCCCTCTGGGCATCCCTGGCTCTGGACACAGTGCCCTGGTCCTGCCCCCTCCCTCCCCAGCTGGGACTTAGCTGTAGGAGCCTTGTCTGGGTCGAGGAGGGGGACTCTCCATTACAGCAGCTTTGGAAACACTTGCTGTTGCAGTTCTAAGAGCCTGATTTTTGCTTTCTGGCCCAAACACACCACTCATTTTTCTGCAGAAATGAAGATAAACGCCAATAAATCTTGCTCAGTCATTTCCTGGGGCCAAGAGTGACCTCAGCCCCGAAGCATTTCAGTGTCCTGCAGTCTGTGTTACACCCTGAGCTCCAGCAAACCTCGTGGCTCCGGAGCCTCAGACACACAAGTGCCTCCTCCAGGGAGGTGCACAGTGCCCCTGAGCTCAATGACACCTCTGTGCTCAGGTGTCTGGCTGGCTCAGCCCCCACACCAGCAGCACAAAGCAGTGCCAGTGCCAAAGCCCCCTCGCAGCCCCCACGGTGCTGCCCCTGCACACCCAGATGTTCTGCTGCATCTCGCTCCTCACAGCTCCCACCAGCCAGCTCAGAGCAGGGTGACCTCAGTCTCTGGAGCTTTTGGGGGCCTGTTCTTCAGCAGGTCAAAGCACATCTGCTCTCCTTTTGCCTCTTTAACAAGGGCTTTGAAGGGGAGGGTGACTCCCTGTCCTCTTCTGCCTAAGTGGCCACCAAATGGCCAGTGCTCTGGAGGTGCAAAGGCCTTTTGCAGCTGGATGGGCAGGCACAAATGGGTGGACACCACACTTTCCAGGGTGCTGGACAGTTATCAGCCAGGGGCATTTTGCCAACACCTTTCACTGGTACCACAGCACAGTGGGCAATGCCTGACCCTGGCACATCCTGCTGTTCCTGCCAGCTCTGGGTTCTCCCTTCTGCATCTTGCAGCAGGAGAGATTTTGCCCTGATATCCAGCAACTCCTGCCACCCAACATATGAGCTGTGCTGCCAAGGGGGTCATTGCCCTGCTCTGCACGAGCCGTCTGCTCCATGAAATCTGCTGGAGAGGGCATGTCTGAAGCTGCTGTTTGAAGGGATAAGTAATCAAGGCATTTTGCTGGCCTGAGCCAAATCACAGCAGCACTGATGAGAGGCTGGAGCTGGGAATCGAGTTATGGATCTGCAGCCAAGGCAGGCAGCCAGGAACCTCCACTGCTCACCCAGCTCAGGGCACCAGGCTGGTTTCCCTTCTGAACAGGAAAATACTGGGTTTGTTCACAAAATTTGGTGGGAAGGGGCTGTTATTCTGCACTTTCCTAGTCCTCTTCAAGCCTAAAGCAAATACTGCTCTACTCCACACACACAGGAGTCAGTCTGTGCTGGCCAGGGTGGGTGACCCCAACCCTGGAGCTCATTGGGTAGAAGACCCTTCCCCTTGCAGAGGGACAATGTGTTTGCTTCATTCAGCAGTTTTACATCTTGAATTCCCTTCCTTCCCTCTGCTTTTGCTTGGTGAGCAGGACCTGCATAGTGCCTAAGCTGCAAGGAGGGAGCCCACTCCCTGCTGTGATCCACAGGCTCTGCAGTGCCACAGCCTTGTTTCCCACCCTAATTTCAATGTGCTCAGCATAAGCGTGGGGTGGTGCTTGCTAAACAACCTGACCTTGCATAGTACCCATGAAAACAGACTGTTTCAGACCATCCTAGGAAGGCTCTGTCAGAGTTCTTATCAGAAAATGAGGTTAGAAATTCCTCAGCACCCAGAGCTGGTGCCAGGTCATGGCTCTAATCTTCCACAGTTTCTGCAGAAGGGAACATCCAGTGTGTTCAGGAGAAACACAGAATTAATTGTCCTGGAGTTGGGACATGGCCCAAAGAAATTGAGGGTAATTTTTTTTTCCATCCAGTGAGTTTCTGATGTTAGAAATGTATAATTGTTCCTTTGCAGTTGTTCTGCTCCAGTTCAAATGCAGGCTCACAACATAAGCAAGCACCTCTTTGAAACGTAGCTATTAGAGAGCTTGCACATTGTGAAGGAAGGTGAAGGAAACTTGAAGAATCCTCTTCTGAAAGTGACTGTGAACAAGCTGATCACTCCTTCCCGGAACCCCCAGCTGATCTATTCTATTTCATGGAATCCCAGAATGGTTTGGGTTGGAGGAGACTTTAAAGCTCATCTCCTTCCACCCCCTGCCATGGGCAGGGACACCTTCCACCAGCCCAGGTGGCTCCAAGTCCTGTCCAACCTGGCCTTGGACAATTCCAGGGATCCAGGGGCAGCCACAGCTTCTCTGCTCAGCCTGTGCCAGGGCCTGCCCACCCTCACAGGGGAGGATTTCTTCCCAATATCCCATCTATCCCTGCCCTCTGGCAGTGGGAAGCCATTCCCCCTTGTCCTGTCCCTCCATCCCTTGTCCCCAGTCCCTCTCCAGCTCTCCTGGAGTCCCTTTAGGCTCTGCAAGGGGCTCTCAGGTCTCCCTGGATCCTTCTCTTCTCCAGTTGACCCCCCCAGCTCTCCCAGCCTGACTCCAGAGCAGAGGGGCTCCAGCCCTGGGAGCATCTCCATGGCTTCCTCTGGACTCTCTCCAGCTTCTGATGTTGAGCTTCCCAGAACTGGAGGCAGGTGGGGTCTCAGCTGAGCAGAGCAAGGGGCACCCCTCTGCACCCCTCACAGAACACACCATTTCCATCCCAGGGCACTCTGACGTAGCTGAACACCAGTTTGCCACCAGAAACATTGCTCTTTAAGGGTGACCATGTCCCTGGACAAGCTGCACGTTGCTCTGGAGCAGCCCCAGCGAGGTGGGACAGGGCAGGAAGGACAGCTCAGCCCTCCTGCTCCTGCCCACAGCACAGAGAGCTCCAAGCCAGAGCAGTGCCACGGGCACCTCAGTGCCCTGAACACCACGAGTGGCACCCACGGGACACCCACGAGGCACAGGCAGCTCTCCCCTAGTGCAGGAGCGTGGCAAGCCCAGCTCCCCCAGCACACACTGGCTCAGCAGCTGGAGACATGTGCCTTCAATCACTTCCATACTGTTGGGATCTGAAACAGAGGGAGGAATGGGGGTGCTCCTCCCTGCAGACACAGGGCCAGGCTTTATTTGGTCCCTGCATGTGCACAATGACATGTGCTGCTCCCAAACTCCTTTGGAAAACCGCTGTGAGTCAGGCAGCTACAGGGAGTTTTCCCACAAGGTCCCAGCCACAAAGAGCCCCAAACTGCCGGTGCTGTTTCCAGCCCCCTCCCCTGCATGTGCTGGGTTAGCATTAGAGGATGCTCTGGAGCCTTGGCCTGGCCTCTTGCCCGAGTATGACTTTCATTTCATGCCCAGCTGGAGCCCTGCTGCAAATCCCAAGGTTGTTTCTTTTGGAAAGTGCTGCAAAGGGAGCTTCGAGATCCCAAGAAAGGATAGAAAAGGAAACCCAAAAGCCTCGTAAGAGTCACTGAGTGGATGGCATGTCACTTCTGGGCAGCAGCAGCTCTGCTGGGGGCAGTGCCTGAACTTGGCCATGCAGAATCCCAGAATCACTGAGGCTGGGAGAGAGCTCTGAGACCATCGAGTCCAACCTGTGACTTGTGACCAGAGCACTGAGTGCCATGTCCAGTCATTCCTTGGACACCTGCAGGGATGGGCACTTCACCACCTCCCTGGGCAGCCCCTTCCAATGTTTAACAACCCATCCCAGGATGAAATTCCTCCTGATGTCCCACCTGCCCCTCCCCTGGCCCAGCCTGGGGCCATTCCCTCTGCTCCTGTCCCCATTCCCTGGAGCAGAGCCCGACCTCCCCCAGCTCCCCCTCCTGTCAGGGAGTTGCAGAGCCAGAAGGTCCCCCCTGAGCCTCCTTTT
>JAWWEE010000037.1:7425536-7441606 GCA_035221455.1 Xenops minutus | reverse complement strand
TTGCAGAGCCAGAAGGTCCCCCCTGAGCCTCCTTTTCTCCAGGCTGAGCCCCCCCAGCTCCCTCAGCTGCTCCTCATGGGACTTACCCTCCAGACCTTTGGCTTCAGCAGCCAGCACTGTCCCACTCCTCTGCCTGTACCTGGGTTAGTTACATTGAGTTCAGCCTTTTACTGTAAATTCACTTTGCAGAGCCTGGCTCAATCCATGGGGCAGGCAGGGAACCAAATCCAAGAGCTATTTGCTGGCTTCCCACCAGTTCCACCCCCCTGCAGTGTCCCTGAGAGCAGAGCCCCATGTTCAGCAGGCACTGAGCCCACAGGTACAGCCCCTCTGGAAACAGCTGTTGGACAGATGTGCTGCAGACAGGCAGAGGCTTCTCGGTTGCTTTGGTAACACTCAAACATAAACCTCACCTCCGAAGGCTTTGAGACTTGCCATGAGCAGAATATGAGAAAACAATGTGGTGAAGTCTCCTCCCTGCAGAAACCCCCTGGAAGCACCAGCAGGGCTCAGATTCCCAGGGAAAAAAGCCAAGGAAGTGAGCAGGCTGAGGGGACAGCCCCAGGCCAAGAAGTCCATGGACTGCAGTAGAGATGTGAGAGAGGACAGAGGCAGCAGCACCACCAGCATCAAGCAGAAGATGGAAGGGAGCAGTGGCTGGAGGAGGTTGTCACCAGAGATGGGCTCAGGTGTCACTGTGGCCACTGGGTCTAAGTGGACCCACTTAGACTATGCTCACTATGCCCACTATGCTCTGGAGCCATGTCTGCACAGCCTACAGCATTGCCATGTCCTGCTGCTTCCCTGGTCTTTGGAAAGGCACCTCTGGGGTCACACAGAGTTTGGACCCCAGAGCAGCTGCCTTTTCAGCACTCATCACACCAGTGCAGAGCAGGTCCAGCATGAGGGACCTGCAGCCCCCAGTGCTGCCTCCCACCCACCCTGCTGGGTCAGAGGGCAGGGTCCCCCCTGCTTGGTCCCTTTCAGCAGCTCCTCCTGGAGCACAGGGCCATGGAGGAGGACATGCAGGACATCCCTTTGCATGGAGCTGAGCCAGCAGTCTGCACACTCCCCACTGAGCTGCACACAAGGTGCTGGAAGTCCCTGGAGAAGGGACCAGAATTCACCCCTCCCTGCTCCAGCCATGAGGCTGCCTCAGGCTCCCCATGAAGCCCCATCCCCTTTTGCTCCAGCCAAGGTGCTGTTCAGTGCAGGGTCCACAGCCCAGAATCACTGGAGGACCTGCTCTTCCAAGCCCCACATGCTGATCAGAACAGGTTCCCCTCATCCATGCACTGGGACGTGCTGACACCAGCAAACCCAGTTCAGGGTGGACCCACCGGGTTGCTGTGTCCTCACTCAGGGTGTCAGCAAGTTCAGGAGCTGGGATTCACTCAAGGCCACTGACCTTGGCCTCAGCCCCAGGACTGCCTTGCTGCCAGGCAGCTCCCCAGTTTACAGCCTGTTGTTTCAGGGAGAAACAGCACCCAGTCATGCTTTCCCCTGCAGGGTGGTCAGAAGTTAAACCCCAGCAGGAGTCACTCAGGAGCTGTCAGCTCCTTGCTGGGAGCCCTGGCCAGTGCCCACCCTGCAGGCACCACCGTGTTGCTCTGGCCATGGGCTGGCTGAAGTTCTTCTGCAGGTCAAGGGACTCCTCTGTGCCCTGTCCCAGCCCTGGTCACTGGCAGAGGCAGAGCAGTAGAGACTCCTGGAGCTGAATCACTGAATCCCTGTGAACCTGGGCATGCCATGTCACTTGTGACTCATCCCACAGTGTCACCAGGCGGGACTGCCCCTCCCTTCCCCACCCAGCCCTGGGTGATAGCAGATACCCCTCGTGCTGATACTGACCTGGGCTTTTTTCCATCTTTGGAGGGCATGATCAAAGGACAGGGAGGGTTTGGGCATGTAGAGTGGCATCACCCTTGATCATGTCTAGGAGGAGCCTCCTGGCACAGAAGTGTAGGCACCATCCCAGCAGGTTCAGCCCTTTACCCTCACACATTCCTGTCCGATGTCCCATCCCTGATGTTTTCCCCACCCACACAACAGCCCGTGGTGCAGCCACAGGGAGCAGAAGTGATCCTGGACTGCAGAAAAGAGAGTGTGAAGTGAAGGCAGGAGACAAGGTGGGAGGCAGGAGAGGCACAGCCACGGAAACGACTAAAACAGGAACGCTCTGCAGGTCTGGACCCAGTCCCAAAGCTGACACTGCCCCCGAGAGGACCATGACTGCTTCAGAAGGGTCAGGGCATGGCTGAGGGGGTAGGGGGGACATGTCCTGATGCCAGCTGGGTTTGCACAGGTGACAGAGCCACCCAGGTGTCCCCCTCCCTGTGGCCACCTTCAGAAGGGAGCAGCTCTGCTGGGAACAGCCACCTCTGCTCTCTCCACAGCTGGTTTTTCTACCCCTTGCATTGAGAAACGCAATTCCAAGAACTGAAATGATCAGAAACTGCTCGTGCAGGTCCCCAGTGAGCCCTCCAGCCCGTGGCCACACTCACCCCAGGAGCAGCTCCAGCCCTTGGCCCTGCCCCTCGTTCTCCCCAAGACCTTGGCTGGAGGACAGGACATGGGTGACCTGCACAAAACCTGCTCCTGGAGAACATGTTTGAGGCCTCAGAACTGGCCGTGATGAGACCTCTGGGTCTGAGTGACACAGGCTCAAGAACTTCCAAACTCATCACAGCAGTGAACCAGGAAAGGGCCACCACTCCAGGGCGAGCTGTGAAGACCCTGATGGTGCCCATGGAGCAGGATGGGGACACACACCTCAACACCACCCCACGGGCTGTCTTTGGCTTTCACCCCCCTCAGGAATCAAAACCCACCATGACAACACATCCCACCATGTGTGGGACACCTGGGACACAGCCACGACTCTCCACCCACCTCCCAGCACTTCTGTGGGTTTTCCCTGCATTTGGAGGAGATGCTTCCACTCCTGCCCAAGTGATGGCCCCCACTCACCTGGGTCAGCAGAAAGTGGTGGAAGAGGTAACCCTTAAACACTCAAAATGAAATGAAGCCAATCCCTGCAGAAGACTCAGAGAGCTGATGCTCTGGAGAGCTGCCTTCTTAGGGAGCAGGGGGGACAGGGCTTGGCCCCAGCCCCTCCACCCTTGGACCATGCTCCCCCCAAAGCTTGCAGAGGGCAGGGCAGGCTGTGGGATGGAGGACAGGATGAGTTGGGATGGGACAAGGAGCGGGTGCCAGCAGGGCTGTGGGAGCTGCAGGGAGCCACGTGCTGAAATGCACCAAGGCACCATGGCTGTGGCAGTGATGTCAGCCTGGAGCAGCCCCAGCTGCAGCTCCCAGCGCTGCTGACAGAGGCCAGCTCTGGCTGCAAAAGCCCTGGCATAGCTCAGTCCTTCCATGGGAAAGCAGAGCCATGCCCTGGAGCCCTGTGGCTCCAACCCAGGGCATCCTTGCCAGGGACTTGGGCAGAGGATGGTCCTGGCTGCTTTTTCAGAGGATTTCTGTAGTTTATTGAAAAAAGGAGCCTAAAATAGTGCCCTGTAAACAGACCTGTGCCTGGGGAAGGGGAGGCAGCAGGGCCAGCCCCCAAGGAGAGGATCAGGGAGCCCACACAGACAGCTCAGGACCTGGGGTGGGAGCAGAGTTCCTACCACTGTGGGATGAGGATCTGGGAAAGACCCTGAACACTCCTGGAGCACCACAGGCAGGATAGCCAGGGTTCCCCCAGCCCCTCATGGGGGATCCATAGTGTGGATGGAGCAGCAAGGCAGAACAAAGCTCAGCTCCCAAACATCTCCAGGGGCAAACCTTGCCCCATGGAAGGGCCTTTCCCAGGAGAGGCACTGCAAGGCAGGAGGGCACTTTCACTATTCACCAATGGGATGACACCCCCTCTCCTCTCTCCAGGAAATGTCTTGGCACAAATCCTGGTACCTCCACTGCAGAGCAGACCCCAGAGCCACCTCCTTCACCCACCGAGGTGGTCCCAGTTCCATGCCCAGAGGGGGGTGGATGTCTCCTGATCTTCCAGGTCCCCTCTTAGGGGAGACAGCAGGAGGCCAGGAAAAGGCTTGTGAGAAGCAATTTTTAAACAACAACAAACAACTAACTGTTTGAGTGATTTCAACCAGATGAACAAGTGCTGTGACTGTTCGTTTTCCTGACCTGGAACACGAAGATCTTCAGCACTCCCATGTCCAAACAAATTAATCTGGGAATGGCTGGCTGAACCAAGGGCTGTATTCCCCTGTGCTGGATGTGGTAGGATGGAATGGAGCCCAGGAAATCCCCCACACCCGGGTGCAGCCCCTGGGATGTGCAACGAGACTCAGGCTCTGCTATCCCTGCAGCTGAGGAGGTTCAAAGTTGCTGGGATACCCCAACAAACCCTTCCAGTCCAGCCAGCCCTGCCATCCTGTGCTGGCCTTGATTTATGGCAGTCTTTGAAGAGAACACATCTCAGGATGGCCCCTCACAAAGGCACTGCCACAGATTTGTCACCCTGCACAGGGGTCTGTGGCACCTCCAGGGGCTGGAGGGTGGCACAGGAACCAGGAATGGGTGATTGTCCCAGGGCTTTATTGCCATTAACAACTGCAGCTATTTTGGGAGCTCGGCACAATGGGGAGGGCGTTTGCAGGGGCCAGTCGGATCCAGGAAAAAAAGCAGATATGTTTCTTTTTAAGAAAAACACAACAACCCTGTAGCTCGATTGGAAAAAGACCGGCTTTTGTTTTGCTGGTTGTTTTTTTTCCCTTAGCTGGCGTTGCTCTGACACTCTGGAGCATTTTAAGGTTTTTCCAGAAAATGTGGAGCGTCAGCCCTGCCAGGAGCACTTAGTGAGCTGCCAGCACTAAAAGTGGCAAAAGCACCGAAGGTTTCCAAAAGCCACAGCTGGAAATAACCGAGTGCAGCAGCCCAGGGAAGCACAGGGCAGCCAGGGGGGCTCCACACAACGCTGCTCCCACCGGGGCTCTCCAGCCCTGGCTCCTGCTGCTGGAATAGTCTGCCATTTGCTCATGGCTCTGTGCAGCCAGGGAATGGTGGGGATCGGGAGGGGGATGTTCTTGGAGCAGAGAAAATGGGGTGTCCAACCAACAGCTGAGGGCTTTGGATTTGGGGCGCTTGAGGGAAGTGCTGGGGGTGGAATCACAGAATCCCAGGATGGTTTGGGTTGGAAGGACCTGCATGCTCCGGAGGAGGGAGTGTGCCTGAATGAGGAGCCAGTGAGGGCTGACACTTCCCAGCCAACTTCCAGCCCTCTAAAACACTCCTCTGCAGAGGGGCAGTGCCCTTGGAGCTGTTCTGGATGCAAGGATGGACCTGCAGGTCCAAGCTGAGACCCCTCTGGATCCTCATGTGGTGGCCCTGAAGCTGCTCCTGAGGCTCCTGGGTGTGCAGGAGAGAAAGGACAGGGAGGGATTGTCCCTTGTGAGATGGGTGACTCCACTCAGAGCCCCCATGCCAGGTCTGAGGGCTGGACATCCCAAAACTGCCCCCAGGGACATGGCACATGGAACATTGTCCTGTCTGCTGAGAACAGCCTGGCTGGAGCCTCAGCTGGTGGGCAGAGCAGATGGAGCACTCCAGGGAAAGGACACATGGACACCTGGCAGCAGATGAGTGAAGGCACAGCAGAACCCACTGCACTCACTGAGGAGTCAGTTCCTGGGCTGTAATGAAGCTGCAGTAATCAGTGTGTCTGTAATTATCATCTAATTAACGTCATGCCAGTGCTTCAGGAACTAGGATTTTATGGCTTAGCCATAAAAGTTGTCACTCTTTAAAACGTGATTTGCAAGGGCTCCCATCCTACTTCCTTCCTCTCTATTTATTTTAGAAAAGGCAAGGCTGGCTGTATCAACTTATCAGACTTCCTACTTCTAACAACACTTTGGCTCCCTGGAAGATCATCTAGTTAATTAACTGTTGTTTGCATACAAATGACAAATTAAATAAAATACGTTGGGCAAGAGCTCCAAGAGCCATTCAGTGTCCCCATCCTGCACCTGCACAGTTATCTGTGCTGCTCAGGTGTTGGGTGGTTGGCACGCTTGTAAGAAGAAAAAAAAAAAAAAAGAAAAAATATTTTAAAAATTAATTCTGGAAAACATAGTAATCTGGAGATTAAAATTGTATTGTTCTATCAGTTAGGGAGATAAGCTTGTGTGGTCAGGGGTCAGGGCAGCTGGAGACAGCAGAGATGCCACCCTGAGCTACATGTTGCCATCCCACAGCCCAACCCAGCCCCATTTTTGGCTCTCAGCTCTTCTCCTTTACCCAGAACCAAACAGATTCTGAGTGGCCAAAGGGCAAAGGGAAGGAGCTCTTCCCTCAGCGCTGGCACTAACACGATGGGCCCATCCTCTAGCCAAGGAATTGAATGTTTTCCTTTGTAGAAGAACTTAGGATTCATCTTCACATGAGGACTTTGGCCTCCTGCACCCCTGTCCTGATGTCCTGTGTGCTCAGTGTCCTGGCAGACCTTGTCCTTGTCCACCTGCAAAGCACAGGGCAGGGTCCTTGCTGTGCCAGGGCTGCATCCCTGGGGCCTCTGGTCCAGCCCTCCTCACACCTGCAATATTGGCAGCACCAGGACAGGCCAGCTGTGACTTCAGTCCAGTCTTGATCACTTCCAGCAGTGGAGACCCCCTGCCTCTCCAGGGCCTGTTTTTCTACTCTATCAGCCTTACCATGAAAACATTTTTCTTGTTGTCCAAGCTGAAGGTCTGTAAGTTGTCACACACTGTGGCTGTTGTCCCTTATTTTGTCACCTGGTATTACCAAGAGAAGTTTGGCTCCATCCCCTTTCTAGCAGTCCTTCCCAAAGTTTTAGGATGCTGTTAAACCCCATCCTTCTCCATCCCTCCACACATGGTCCCATGTCCAAGGTCAGTGACCACCTCAGCAGCCTCTGCAGGACCCCCTCTGATTTCTCTTGCGCTGGTTGGAGGGACCAGGGTACCAAATGAGGCACAAACATCCCGTGTCAAGCACAGGAGCCACATCAAAGAGCAGGGCAGTGCTTTTGTGGGGATCAGCTTTCAGCACGTGAGCCCATTGATGCTGAGCTGCTGCTCTGCCCTGGACCAGGAGGTTGGTCTGGTGCTCTGTGAGCAGTCACTGCTGTCCCCAGTCCAGGAGCAGGAGGTTTCACCCCCTTGTCTTTGTCTAGGAGCACTGTCCTCATGCTGGGAGAACAGGGCTGCTCCAGCCCCGTCCAGCTGACGCACAGCCCCGTGGAACTTTCCATGAGAAACACGTGTGTCCTGAAATAATTGCCCCATTAGTTCAGGAAGGGACAAGAAACTACTTGTGAATGGTTTCTATGCAACCACCCCACCTGCTCCTGCTCGGCTCTTCTTCCTCTCCCCCACCTTCCCCTTCCTCAGCCTCTGCCAAGGGATGGAGGCAGGGAAAACGGGGGGTCCCGGATCTTTCCAAGGTGTCAATCTCTTTCATGCTCCATCCCAGCACAACTCGGTGGTACCCAGAGGGCTGGGGGGATGCTGGAGTGGGTCACCGTGGGCAGCAGGTCCCCCTTGTCCCCTGTCCGTGGTGTGCTGGCCCTGCAGGGCTGCTCAGCAACAAAGGAAAGGATTTCTCACCGTCCTTTTCTCCAGCTTCCCCCCGGCCCCGCGGCTGGCCCGCAGTCGGCATTATTCCTCCTTCCTTCCCCAGCTCCGGGGAATGTGTGAGCTGGACGAGCTGGGGAAAAATGACCTAATGTGGAGCCGGCTCAGGGAATGAGCAGAGCAGAGCAGAGGGAGGGAGCGTGTCCGGGGGCTCCAGCACGGCTGCCCTTCCTGTGCTGGCACCAGCCCAGCCGAGCTGCCTTTGTGTCCTTGACACACAGACCCTGAGTCTGACCCGCTTTGTTCTTCCTTACTTTATTTCCTCTGCCTTGGCTCCCTCGGATTGCTCAGCATGGCATTGCTAATGGCAGGTTGGTGGCTCTTGTCCTCACAACCCGAGGATGCGTCAGAGGGAATCCCTGTCTGCAGCTCCCCTGGGCAGAATGACAATCCACATGTGGCACTGCCAAGCAGGATACCCACCTCAGCTGCCCCATCCAGCTCTTCTGAGGGTCACCAGGGTCAGTGTCTGGAAGGACAAGAGCCCTCAAACACATCTCTGCACCCTCAGGTCCTTATCAAAGCCAGGAGAAGCAAAAGTCTCCAGACAAACCCAAACCAACCCCAACCTCCGTTCCCGCCGTGCAGACGACGGGGTGTTCCCATGGCCAGTCTCTGGACGGCTCCTGGGCATCTCAGCCACCCAAAGTGGAGCTCAGTGTGCTCCTGATAAGCCTTGGGAGCTCTGAGAGGGGTGAAGAACTCACAGGTCAGCTGTTTCCCCCAGCAGGGGCAAGGGAATTCTCCTCTCAGCAGTTTTGGTATCTCACTGCTGAGCTCTGTTTAGTCTGTGGCTGTAAAGTAGCCTCGTTTCTATTCTGAGAATATTTGTCTAATCAGGGGTCCAAGGAATTATTTTGCTCAGGAGAAAGTTCTGTTTATTTGGGTAAGTTTATACTCCAGGACGGGTGCCTTGGAAAAGCCCAGTAAGGGCTGTGCACTGCTGGGGTGTCTTGGGGCACAGTGCATACCTGTCCAAAAGGCAACGTTTTATTCCTGCAGAAATAAAAACTTTTCCTTTTTTATTTCTTTAAGCTCCTGGCTTCCAGCCAGCTCTGGAATAAATCCCCTTGCACTCTGAATGCTGGGGATACCAGCCAAGCCAGGCCTTGCAGCACAATCCTGGCATGAGATGCCCACACTCCTCGTCACCTTCTCCCAACAAACCTTCATCCAAGGTGCTCAGCAGCTTCAGCTGGATTTCCAGGTGGCTGCTATTTGCAGAACTTCATTTGCTTTTGTAAATCACAGGTGACCCCAGCACCCACCTCTGGCTGCTGCATTAGGGAGCTCGTGAAATACTGAGCTGAGGGACCCTTGAAGGGTCAAAACCATCACCTGGGACAGGTAAGACTTTTACCAACATCCCCAAGTGCTTTTGGTTCCTCCCAACCTCCTCATCCCCAAGGGTGTGAGGGAACTCTGATGTTAAAAGCTTAGGATATTTTTCCCAGGAGTCTTAACCTTCTCCACATACAGGATCACCTCATTTTTTGAACCTATCAAGGTATTCAGCCCTTTCTGGTGATTATTCCCACTGTCCCATGTAAATCCTTTCCCTGGGGTGCTTTGCCTTGAGCTGGGTGAGCTTTGTCCTGCGAACAACCTGAGAGCACCCACGCCTGGGTGGACTTTGCCCTGTTTGCACAGAACAAACACAGCGAGTTGTGACTCCTTGCAACTCAGCAACCACTAATTTTGAGCCCCGAGATAAACCCTTGTTATCTTCTGCTGCCTATTTTGGAAGGCACCGGTTTCCACACTGGGAAATGGCCTTTGGCCATGGTGTGAAATGGCAGCAGAGTCCACAGCAATGTCCACAGGCAGCTGCCTGCACACCCCTGAGCCTTGGGAGGGGCCCAGGATGGGCTGTCACCCTGTCACTGCCACCTGTCACCTGTGCCAGCCACCACCTTCATGGTTCTTGGTGGCTTTGGGTGCAGGAAATGGCCATTGTCTGTCCCCAGGGCCATCCCCAGCCAGGTGAGCCCCCTGTGATTTCAGCAGTGCTGCTCTGAGAACATTCCTCCAGCCATCAGCAGTTCTGGTTGGGTTGAGGTTGTGCCTCAAATTAGGAATTAGAAATACCTAATTCCCATTTCCATCACTCAGGCTTGTGGCATTGGCATTGACAAGTCAATCATTTCTTCGCTTTGCATGACTGGATTTTGTCCTGGACATCTTGTTTTGTGCTAAATAAAGACATTTCTGTCCCACTTCTGTTTGTGTTGCAGGCTCAGTGTCCCTGTAGCAGCTCCCTGTGCCCTAATCCCCTGCACGAGGAGCTGCTCAGGCAGTGGGGCTGTATCTCCATGTGACCAGTGTCCCTGGGAACAAACCCTTCCATGAACTGACTTCCTGCATCCCATTCCCATCCAAATGCTCCAGGGTCCTCATACCCTTCACTCTGATGCACAAAGTCTTGGAAAACACGGCATGGCTCCTCTCCTGCAGCATGGAGGGGACAAAGCTGCGGCTTCAGTGTCACCACAGGGTCCATGATGAGAGCTGTCCCTCAGAGGGCACTGGCCATCCCAGGGAAACATGGGGCAAGCACCAGCTCTGCCCCCAGTCCTGCCTCTCCCAGGAATCCAGTGCCTCCCAGCACGTGAGGATGGTGTTTGCCCAGTGACTCACACTAACCTGCAGGTCAGCAGTAAATTCTCTCACAGCAATAACCCATGTCCTGCCACTCAACCAGGGCCATTTCCATCTTCTCCAGGGAGCCACCCCAGGTCCCCGTTGCTGCTCCCCTCACATACATCTCTGTCCCCTGCAGGGATCAGAGTCAAGCACCAGATTCCCATACCACATGTCCCACAGCAGCTCCAGCCCTCCCTGCCTGCCTGCCTGGCTGGGCTGGGATTATTCCCATGGGCAAGGCAGGTTGTTTTGGGTTGGGATGCTCTTGGGCATCACCAGCACCATGGGAGGGCTCTCTGAACCTGGTGCTCAGGGCAGAGAGAAGGTACAGCAGGTCCTGAGCTGCCCAGCACCCCCAGAGCCCCCTGAGCCCAGTCCCCTTGTGGCTGCCCCTGGGACCCTGGGGACATGGAGTGGGGGGCAGGCAATGAAGGGACCCTGCAGTAAGTTTGTTAACACTGATGGCTTGGGACAGAGTGAGGGGAGGTCAGCAGAGAATGGGGGATGGAGAGAGGGAGAAGTGCAAGAAAATCTGTCTTGAGTCCAGATATGAAGGGAAACCCCCCCCCCAGCTGGGAGGGAGAGGAGATGAAGGCTCTCAGAAATGCCAGGAGAAAGAGGAGGGTCTGGCTTGGAGGAGGCAGCCAGGACAGTGCACCCACCTGCTGGGTCCCAGCAGCTGTGGGGTCAGTGACTGGGGCACAGCTGGGACACTGCCCTAGAGCCTGGGGTGCCAAAAACAACCCCAAGAGAGCCACACAAGAACCCAACCAATCTGCCTCCAGCCAAGCCCTGAGGGGATCCCTCAGCTCAGCCTGTTTCCCCACCTGGCCATCACCTGCTTGCTGTTTGAAGAGGGAAGCACAGATAGTTCCCCAGAAGAGATGGTATCTGCTGGGGAGAGCTGTGCTCAGGTGGGATCGCTGGGGCAGCCTGGGAATCTCCAGCAGCACCTCTGGGCAGCCACACCACTTCCATCCCTGGGCATCTCCAGCAGCACCTCTGGGCAGCCACACCACGACCCAGCACAGTCTTGTGGCACCATGAGCACATCCCTGTGCAATCCAGGGCTGCCCACAAGTAGGTGAGTGGTCCAGGATATTTCAGGCACCAAACACACTGTGAGCAGCCTTTAAAAAACCTTTGCATCCCACGCCAGAGCTGCCGAGGTGCTGCCCTCGTTGGGGAGGAACAGCCCTGCCAAGCCATGCCCAGACCTGGAATAGCACTGCTGGGCTTTTTGTTGCTGCTTTTGGTGTGTTCCCAGAGGGACCCAGAGCTACACGAGGTCACTTGTGTGCCTGGGCATTTCCGTGGTCAGAGGTTCCTGCCCTGCCTTGTTTAAACAGCAGCCGCTGTCCTTGGGAACAGTCTCGTTTTGGGCAAAACTGTGTTCCTGCACCCAGGCCTGGCCTCAGGAGCATCTGGCAGCTGCTCCATCATAAAAAACAGCTCAGAAATTCATGGAACCAGATTTTCTCTTCTTTAGCCATGCACTAATAGGATTTTACACTTCTCAGTGAAGCGAGGGACACCCAGTTCCACTAGTGCTGACAAACATGCCACGAAGAAAAGGCAGCTACAAGAAATGATATTCTCCTTTTATTTACCTATGACCTTGACAATGTATTTTTTTTTCTAGCTGCAGAGATGCTTTGCACTGTAAACTGGGAGGCAGGCAGTCCACCCCGCTCTGCCAGGGCCAGCAAGAACCCCCTCTTCCCAAAGCACAGTATTGTTATCCAGAGTCAGGAGAGCGTCTGCTTCACAGAGCTGCTTTTCTCCATCACCAAACCCTCCATCGTCAGGGCATGATATATACACCAGGCTCCCCCAGCGGCCTGCTGCCAGGGAATGGCTCTGTCAGATAAAACCTGCCAACTTACAAAATGTACACACTCGGAAAGAAAAAAAAGGCATCCACTCCGCCGGAGAACTCGGCCGCGACACACACAAATATTGCACTTGTCATTTGGGGACGGGAAAGGACACGGGGATTTCCTATTACACAGTCACGTCCAGCTAGAGGAGGTCAATAAATAAACCAGGGTGGGAGCGGGAGGGGGTGCCTTGCACACCTCCAGCACAGGGGAAGGACCTGGCTCTCGCTGCTCCCGGGGGACCCACCACGAGCGGAGGAAGCGCCGGGCTCCTGCAACAGCTGCTTTGGGGACACCGGGAGGCACCAGGGCAAGCACGGCAGCATCCTGGGGCTGGGCCAGTTCACGAGTCTTTCATCCGGGATGATGGTCATGGTGGTGCTGTTGTGCCCTTGCTGGAGCCCTGCACAAAACTCCTCCTCGCCAAGCTGGGATCACTCTCTGCCTTCCAGCAGCGCTCACAGCCGGGGCAGGTGCTTCACAGTAGTCTTGTGGGAGCTTCCCTCCTGGCTAAAATCCATGCCGGAGTCACCCCGAAGGCGTCGTACCAGCGATGGAGCAGTACCAGACTGCTTGGTGTGGTGGTCCCCCCAGCCCCAGGCTCGGTGCCTTCAGCTGCCCCACGTCCGCCCGCTGCAGGAATATGGCTTGGGGGCAGCAGCAGGGAAACGTGCTCCTGCCGGCTCCCAGGAAGGCCTCCACTGCCCAATTCCACGTAAACACACAGCTCCCAGCCTGCCCCGAGACAGTCCGTGGGTCTACAGTGGGGAGCTGGCTTTCTTCTGGTTAATTATGTCCAAGTACAAGTCAGAGCGGAGGAAGCGAGGGTACGAGTCCTTCTCCATGAGCCCGTAAATCCTCTTCTGCGCGAGGTCGAAGCAGCTGCGGGTGATGTTCTGCAGGTTCTCCTTGGTGTGCTCCCGTGTGTAGGAGTCCAGGTTGACCTGTGGGCAGACAGACCAGGGCTGGTGAGCAGCTCTCCAGGCAACTTTATGCCAGGGAGCCACGCGCCAGCACGGGAGCCAGCCCTCACCTCCTTGCAGGACTGGATGGCAATGTACTCAGCAAAGATCTTCTTGGCCTTGGAGACCATCTTGGACTGGGATTTGATCTTCTTGAACTCCTCACAGGCCAGCCAGAACTCCAGGTTCTCCTCGCTGAACTCGGTGCGCAGGAAGGCTCTGAAGGCAGCGAGCCCGTCTGTGGGGACAAGGACATGTCTCTATTCCCAGCTCACAGGCAGGGAAGGGCCCCACAGGACCCTGAGCCCAGCAACCCTGCAAAGCTGCCCCCTAAAAACCCGTTGTGCAAACTGGCAGTGATGGCAGTGCCAGGCCATGGCACACAACCCACCCGTGTGCTGAATCCACACCTTCAGCATGCACAGAGAGCCAAGAGGGGGCTGGGCTGGAGTGGGGACAGCAATGGGGGCAGGACACCCTGGCCATCCCTACGGGCTGGGTGTAAGACATGACCATGATTTGGGGTGCCCCAGCTGTGACATGGGAGAAGGGGATGCCCAAAGCAGCTCCTGCTCCACAGTCCCACTGCACAGCTCTGAACTGAGCACAGACAGATCACTGTCTCTTCCTCCCCAAACTGGGGGGCTGCAGCTCCCCCTGCCCCTGTCACCAAGTACCCCCCTGGCCAGGCTGCAGCAGAAGGGGTGCAGGCAAGGGACAACCTAATTTCTCTTTGTCTCTCCCCAAGCCCCAGAAGGAATTAACAGAGGAAATCTCAGTTTTATCCATGCACGTGTCTGGATACTCCTTTGGCAGCAAACACAAGTGGCAGAGATGGACATACACTTACATTTGTGCAGCAGCAGCTTCTCCAGGGAGTCTCCCCACTTGAGTGCTTCCTCGGGAGTGGGCCTGTGGGAGAGGGACGGCACGTTGGCAAAGCAAAGCAGCAAAAGCCGTGTTTGCTGCCTATTGAGCTCTTCTAGTGGCTAAAGCCAAGCTGTGTGCCCAGCAGGGCTGGTCCCAGCCCCCAAACTGGCCTCCTGCTAAGCATTTCCAGTGGGTAAGGCCATGTTGTGTGCCCCAGTGGGGCTGGCCCCAGCTCCTGACACTGCCAGAGCAGCTGTGGGCAGAGCCAGGCTCTGCACCAGGCAGCATCACAGCAGCTCTGCCAGAAGGAAACCTCTGCCTTTAGGCTGGCAGGAAGAAAACCCAACACAAGGACGTCTGTGCAGGCAGCTGTGCCACTTGGGGTGTCTGAGCAAGAACTGGAAAAGCTCTGGGTGATGCCCAGGAGCTGCAGGAAAGTGGGATTTCAGCCACTCTGTTCAGGCAGCCGGGTAAGCTGCCAGGAGTAAGAGTAGGGAGAGCTCATCTCCAGCTGCTGGAGCATCTCCAGAGCAAAGTGGTTTTTCAAACATCCTCCAGCCAGTTAAAGTTTTGTGTACAGGCACTGGAAAAATGCTGCCTTCAGGTACATTTCCAGCACAAGCTGTCGCTGTGCCACTGCCCAGGCAGGATCTCCCACCCGCAGGGGAGGGGCATTTTCAGCCAAAAAATATTTTTTATGCTCCTCCAGATACAAGAAGCGTTTGTCCACAGCTTCCCCAAATGGGGTGAATCAGCCTCCCTGAAGGCAAGGGGCTCCTGACTGCAGCTTGTCCCCAAGCTCCCCTGGCCCCAGTCCCCATAATCGCTGACCCCCACGGCCCCTGATCCCCAATCCCCATGGTCTCTCATCCCCAAAACCCCCGATCCCCACGGCCTCCAACCCCACAGCCCTGGATCCCCCAATCCCAATGGGCTTCAATCCCCACAACCCCTGATCCCCACAGCTCCCGATCCCCATGGCCCCTGATCCTTGATCCCGATGGTCTCCCATCCCATCCCCACAGCCCCCGATCCCGATGGTCTCCCATCCCATCCCCACAGCCCCCGATCCCGATGGTCTCCCATCCCATCCCCACAGTCCCCGATCCCGATGTTCTCCCACCCGCACAGCCCCCGATCCCCCCGCTCGCAGCACCTACTTGAGCGATTTGAGCACTTTGTCCAGCTTGCCGGAGGGGTTGGCCCCGGGCGACTCGTTCCTCCGCCGAAAGATGCCCAGCCGGTTCTTCATGTCCTTGGCTCTAGAGAGAAGAGCGAGGCTCAGCAGGGGCCCGAGGGTCGGGTGGGGAGCACCCAGCCCCCGGGGGTCCCTCCCTGGCGGGCAGCCCCTGCCAGCGCCCCGCACCTACTCCTTCATGGTGTGCCGGCGCTGCAGGCTGCCGCCGTGCGGTCTCTGCACCGCCAGCAGCATCTCGGCGTGGAACTCGAGCGGCTGCGGCTTGGAGGGGTCTCGGAAGAAGGGCATGGCTGCCCCCGGCTCGGGCGCTCCGGGGCCGGCGCCGAGCCGCGATCGCGCCCGGAGCGGCCAGCGCGGACAGCGGGACGGGGCGGCCCCGACGGCTTTAAGGGCGGTGCGGGGCGGCCGCGAGGAAAGGCTGTGCCAGCCCCGCAGCCCGGCCCGGGGACGGGTCCGTCGTTGCTGGGGAAACTCGAGGGAAGGTGGAAAAAAACAAAAAAAAACCCAGCGCCGAGGGCGGATAGTGGGGCCTTTCAAGAGACGGCGGGGGAAAATAATCACGGCGAGGATTTACGAGCGCTATTTATAGAGCGCAGGAATCCCGGGAAGGCAGCGGGGCCGGCGATGGGGCGGAGCGGGATGAGGAGCAGAGAGGGGTGAGGAGCAGAGAGGGATGAGGAGGAGAGGGGGATGAGGAGCAGAGAGGGATGAGGAGCAGAGAGGGGTGAGGAGGAGAGGGGGATGAGGAGCAGAGAGGGATGAGGAGCAGAGAGGGATGAGGAGCAGAGAGGGATGAGGAGAAGAGTGGGGTGAGGAGAAGAGTGGGATGAGGAGCAGAGAGGGATGAGGAGAAGAGTGGGGTGAGGAGAAGAGTGGGATGAGGAGGAGAGAGGGATGAGGAGAA
>JAWWEE010000037.1:7415329-7425436 GCA_035221455.1 Xenops minutus | reverse complement strand
GGAGTGAGGAGGAGAGAGGGATGAGGAGGAGAGTGGGATGAGGAGGAGAGGGGGATGAGAAGAGTGGGGTGAGGAACAGAGAGGGATGAGAAGCAGAGAGGGGTGAGAAGAGTGGGGTGAGGAGCAGAGAGGGATGAGGAGCAGAGAGGGGTGAGAAGAGTGGGGTGAGGAGCAGAGAGGGATGAGGAGCAGAGAGGGGGATGAGGAGCAGAGAGGGGTGAAGAGAAGAGTGGGATGAGGAGCAGAGAGGGATGAGAAGAGTGGGATGAGGAGCAGAGAGGGGTGAGGAGCAGAGAGGAGTGAGGAGCAGAGAAGGATGAGGAGCAGAACAGGGTGAGCACTGTGCTGTGTCCCCCCTGTGTGGACATGCATGACCCACTGGTGCTCACATGTCTCGAGTACCAGCCTAGCACGGGCTTGGCCGTGGGGCCTTTTCCATGACGGGGTGGCTGAGACTGGCAGTGCCTGGCACCCAGGGGCACTGGGGCAAAGAGACCCCACCCTGTCACCCTGCACAGGTCCCTGCTCTGCCATCCCTGGACGGACAGACTGATGTTCACCCGAACACAGGGCTCACGGTTCCCCCGGGAAACTGTCGCCAGCACAAAGCAGGACAAAGATTTCTGGCAAGTGCCACGGGAAAATGATGCCCCACAACCCAGCCCAGCCCCAGCTCGACCCTGCGAGGGCTGCCCAGGGCCGAGGCAGGGGACAGGAGATGCAGGAGGTGACAGGGAGGACGCGCGGACGGTGCTGTCCCCTCGTGGCACAGCTCCTGCATGACACCACGACACAGACGCAGGGACACCCAGGGTGGCCTTGGATGCTCATCCTACACCACCAAATCCACCACGGTGGATGGGTCCCCAGGGTGGCATGGCCAGGTCACCCCTGCCACCTCCCACGGGTTGCACAGGAGTGAGTCTATGCAAAGATGCTCAGAGGAGCCACTCCTGCCTGGTCAAGCCATGCTCAGGTCTGGTGATGGACATGAGAGGCACAGGAGGAATTCAGCACATGGGTGCATCCCAGACCCTAAGTGATGCTTTCCAGACCCACAGCTCTCTCCAGTCCTGCGGGGGTGAAATGCAGCAATCCACAGGGGAAACAAGAGCTGCAGCAATCACAGAAATCAATCCCACAAGGTGCTGAGCACCCTGAGCCATGGAAGGATTGTAGAGGGCAACAGGCTTCCCCAGTGCCCAGTGCCATCCATGCCCTTGAGAGGAACATGGACTATTTTGCTGCCTTCACATCACCTGGGCTCTGGTTCCAGCAGGACGTGCATCCCACTGCTGCCAAGTGCCAGGCACCAGCTCAGCCTAACGTGGGAAAAGCGGATCCAAACACAGAGCCTGACACTCCAAACACCATCTGCCTCCCATTGCCACACTGCCAGAGACGCCACCAGCCGAGGAGCAGCCACCACACGGGACAAGAGCCACCCCACACAGCCTCAGGCAACAACTTCAGCAGTGTTCCCAGTCCAGCAGGGCAGCAGCTCGGCGCCCAGCGGGGCTGTCAGAGCACTGAGCAGCCCTTGTGTGTGTGGCACACGTGGGTCACCTCCACCCGCAGAGCCCTGGGCACAACGCCAGCTGGCCACACTCTGCCTCTGGGGCTCGCAGGTGATCACGGCTCGTGGGTGGATTTTCCAGCTGCAACACACCAGCAAGCACCTCCTGAGGAAGTTCCCCCACTCACACGTGCTTGCAAATAGACAGCAAGTGGTACCAACTGAGGCTGCGACAGCCATGGGCACACACAGCCCCCAGCTGTCTGCCAGACTGCAGAATAAATGCCCCAGCAGAAATAATTCCCCCAAAAAATTGCTGGTTTCACTCTGGACTTGCCTCTATAAACTGACCTACCCCTGCACCCAAGCACGACCACAAGGGTGTGCCCAGCACCATCACCTGGCACCACTTCAAACCATCCCTTGCACATCACATCCCATCCCATCCCATGCCCCTTGCTCGCAGGACGCTGGAGTCCTACCTTTCCAGGTATCTCTCGGAAAAGTCCACCATGGCGTGGCACATCGGGGGCCGGCACCGCCGCTGCCGGGAGAGGAGGCGAGTGCCGAGCCTCGGCCACTTGCACCCTAAATATCCCCGCAGGCGGCTGGCGAGCGGGCTGCGCAGCCAATAGCCGTGCGATGGCGAGAGGCTCCCCAGAGCATCCTCCGCGGCTCAGGGGGAGCAGAAAACCCTGCCGGCAGCCGGCCCTGACCCCGCAGCGCCGGGGGGGATGAGCCTCCCCCCGCCGGCCCCGTTCCCCCGGCTCTGCAGGGACACGCGGGCAGGGGGACGTCCCTGCTGCAGGGCATTCAATCTCATTTCAAGTGCTGGCGGGGGAAATAATGAAAAAAGTGCTAAAAATAGGCGGCTGCGGCGAGGAACACGCGGGACAACAGTGCCGCTCGCTGGCAGGCGGCACGGCCGGCCGGGGCGTCGAGCTGGGTGTGCAGCCCCTGTGCTCGGGTCACTCACACCCCTGAGCCACTCACACCACGTGCAGCTCCCCCACCTGCCCCAGACACGTGTGCCAGGGCACTGGGCACAGCCACGGGCATCCCCTCGGCTGTGATACCCGCATCCACCATCCAAATCCCGAGGTGGTTCCTGCCCGAACATCCTCACTCAGCCTCCCCCCTCTGCTGCAGCTGTGCTCACGGCAAGCAAAGGCCACGGCTGCCTTGGCCTTGCCCAGAGCCACTTTTTGGCAGCCCAGAGCCTTACCAGGAGAGGCAGAGGGGCTGACAGAGTCCCTCCGTGGTCCCCGTGCTCGCTGCTCCCACCACGCTGCCCGCACACTGCGATGCACAGCAAGGTTTGGAGCCCGACCCTCGGTGGGAAACCCCCCCACCCCCCCTCCCCATTCCTCCTCCCGGCATGGGGCCAGCGGGAAGGAGGCCCCCAGCTCAGATTTCACCGCTTGCATGTCCTCTCCCTGAACCCAGGGAAGCTGTTTTCCCCCAGGCCACCATCAAGAACTGGTGTCTTCCCCCTGTCAGAATACAGTGAACTGGAGTGCTCCCAACCGGGCTGTGCAATGTCCCCAGCACCCCCCAACATCCTCCCTGAAAACAACTCCTTGTCTGAGGTGAGCTCTTTTCTTTCCAGAAAAGTTCAGGGGAACCAGACAGGGGGACCCTAAAGGCTGCCAGGACCAGCGGGGCTTGGGCGAGCTGTCTGACCCCACAGACAGCTCTGGTACACCCTGATGCCACCCCAGTGTGACACTTACAGGCTCCTGCTCCGTTTCTTGCGGGAGGTCTCGTCCCCTTCGTCACAGCTGCACTCGGGGTCGGCTCCACTCATCTGAGGGGGGACAGAGAAACAGCATCTGCATCACCACACCAGCACGTGGCCACAGTGTCACTCTGTCACCAACCAGCAGGGCCAGCATCCCCTGTGCTCTCTGCACCCACACAGCCCAGACCCATGGCATCCACAGAGCTCCTTCCCCACAGCCACACCGGGCTGCAGCAGTGCAATGGGACAGGCCCCTGGCAGGGGAACCTGCCTGCCCCCACTCATCCTGTGCCACCTTCAGTCCCTGGGGTTCCTGCAGCATCCAAGGAGACACCACACCTGGTGGCCCAGGTACCCTCCAGGTTCAAGGTGCTGACAGTGGTACCTCCTATAGGGAGGACACCCACATTCCCATTCCTGATGCTCCTGTTCCTGCTGTCTTGAGTGGGCACAGGAACCCCTCCCCAGCCCACAGAGCCGCCCAGAACCAGGCTGGGCATCCAAAACCAATCAGGAGTCCCCCAGCAGTCCCCAGGCAGGAAAAATCAGAACAGTTCAGCCAGAACTGAATCATATCATTGCAGTTTTCAAGGTCGAGGAGCACCCAAAGGGCTCCACTCCCCAACCACTGTTCCAGGGTGACCTGGGCAAACCAAGGGGACATGGGATGTGCCCAAGGGGACATGGGATGTGCCACGAGCTTGGGGCAGCACCTGTGCAGCCTCCGAGCCACAAAGCCTGGGGCCAGGCAGGGGACCCCTGGGATCACCACAGCTCAGGGGCTCCAGCGATGCTTCCGATAGTGAATAAGGCTGGAAGATGCTCCCAGCCAGCCCTGCATCCAGCCCGACGCCACACCAGGCTCATCCCCGTGCTCCAGGGGGCTGCCAGGCGCTTTCCAGGATCATCATGCCGTGGGAACCCGCTGCACAGCCCCGCAGCGCCGGGCTCGGGGCTCCTGCCGCTTCCTTCCATTCTGCGCCCGGGTTTCCGGAGTTTATCGGCCCCGAACAATGCGGCCCTCGACGAGCACCTTCCCCGGGCACTCCGGCCGGGGCCACTCGCGGCCGGGGCCGCTTCCTGCCATTGTCCGCAGCGCTCGGGGACAAAAGGCAGCGGCGCAGCTCGCCCGAGGAGTCCCAGCGCTGCCGGCCACAGTGCCACGATCCCCAAACACCCCCTCCCAGCGCCGAGCGGGGCACAGCGGGCACTGCTGGGGACACAGAACGAGCCCCTCTGAAACCCTTCCAGAGGGAGAGCAACCAACAGCCTTGGCGGATGTGGCGACCCTGCCACAAAGGTGCCCGGCAGCTGAGTGGGGAATTGTACATCAGGGTTCTGCTCCAAAAACCTCGGAGGTTTCATCGAACTATTCAAAGGCACAGCCCAGCAAAAGTCCTTCGAAGTGTAGGCAGGGGGTGGCAGTAGCCCAAATCCCATGTGTGTGGTGGCCCAGCACTATGCCCAGCTCCCCTGACTGCTGTGGATCCTCTGCAAGCAGCCAGAGAGGCAGGACAGAGGGAGCAGGGCAGTGGGAACAGGGCAATAGGAACAAGGCAGTGGGAACAGGGCAATAGGAACAAGGCAGTGGGAACAGGGCAGTGGGAACAGGGCAGTGGGAAAAAGGCAGTGGGAACAGGGCAATAGGAACAAGGCAGTGGGAGCAGAGCAGTGGGAACAGGGCAATAGGAACAGGGCAATAGGAAAAGGGCAGTGGGAACAGGGCAGTGGGAACAGGGCAGTGGGAATAGGGCAGTGGGAACAGGGCAGTGGGAACAGGGCAGTGGGAATAGGGCAGGGGGAACAGGGCAGTGGGAGCAGGGCAGTGGGAACAGGGCAGTGGGAACAGGGCAGTAGGAATAAGGCAGCGGGAATAGGGCAATAGGAACAGGGCAATAGGAACAGGGCAATAGGAACAGGGCAGTGGGAGCAGGCCAGTGGGAATAGGGCAGTGGGAACAGGGCAATAGGAACAGGGCAATAGGAACAGGGCAGTGGGAGCAGGCAATGGGAATGGGCAGGGGTGCCCCAGGAGGGCACAGGGGCAGGGGTTTAAGGCTCCAGGCAGCCAGAGCAGCTGCAGGGCTGGAAACAGGAGCTGCAGGAGGTGCAGCCACCACACTGCCCTCACCACCAGCTCCCCAGTCCCTGCTCCAAAAACCCCTCCCATCTGCACCAGAGCAGTTCAGTCCTGGAGGAGCTCTGTTTACCCACCCAGCTGAGCCCAGGAGGCACAGCTGGGGCTCCCCAGGGCAGCAGTGGGCACATTCCCGCTGTCCCCAGGCAGTGACACACTGCAGAGCTGCAGGCTCGGGGCTGCACACACAGCGGCACTGTGAGCCCTCCTGCCAGGGGGCTGTCACAGCAGCACTAAGGGACTCTCTCAGCAGTCACTGACACTGTCACCACCTCCCTTTGCCTCTGTGACAGGCAGTGAGGGTGTCCCTGACACAAAAGGTGGCTTTTCTTGACAGGGGGTGAGAAGGTGGTGGATATCAGCCTCCAAGAGGTTTTGGGCTGCCTTTTGGCACAGCAGCACCATAGGAGTAATCTGTCAGCCTGGGAAGGGCTCTCACCAGCTGGGAGGGGGCTCTGAGCCCAAAAAGTGCTCCAAGGAACAGCACCAGAGGTGGCTTTTCAAGCAGCATGATCCTGGCAGGAAGAGGGTTAACCCCACCATGGGTTTAACCCCATCACGGGTTTAACCTCAGTGTAGGTTTAACCCCAGGAGTCTGTACCAGCCTCCATGGAGCAGAATGTGACCCTGCACTCTGCAAGGTGCTCCTGAGTGGTGTGACATGGTCCTGAGTCATGCAGCGAGGTCCTGAGCTGGGCACTGCAGTCTGTGCCAAGCACTAGAGCCCTGGGCAGCACCCACAGCCCTGGCAGGGATGGAGCTGGGCTGGGCTCAGTGGGGCAGAGCAGGGTGTGGGGCCAGTGCCGTGGGAAGGCCACTCTCAGCACCCAGCCAGGGTCACCCAGGGAGAATGGAAAAGCAGTACTTCCCATGCAGGATCCCTGCAATGGCACGTTGTTTCCTGCAATAGCACAGCCAAGGCCAGATCTGCCCTGGGGGCACAGGGAGCACCCCAGATCACTCGGCTTGCCCAGGTCAGCCCCTTGCAGAGCTCTCTTGGCACGGCCTCTGCTGCCCCTCCTGCATGGCAGCTCAGACATTGCTGAGGACCACAACCCTTTTCTGAGATGGGCCCCTCCAAGCATTGCAAAGAGGCTGGTGGGGCGGAGGGCCACGATGCTCCTGGTATTCATCACACACTGGGGAACAATCTGTCCCCAGAGGCTCTCTGGAGCCCAGCTGTTCCCTGTCCTCACTGCTGCTGTGAGCTGCTCTTTGCCAGCACAGACACCCAAGGGCACCTCTGCCTCCACCAGTCTCAGTGGAAGTGGCTTCCCAGGACATGGGACCCTGCAGGATCTGGAGGCACTGGTGGGAGATGCCCACCCATGGCCCCAGCATGCTGGCTCTGGGAGACATCCCCCAGGTGCTAAACACCTCCCAGAGCAGGCTGACAGCGGCAGGGCCCTCCCTGACCCCTCAGATGGCAGCTATGCCATGGCCATGGAGAGATGGGCCACGTGGCAGGACACACAAGCAGCCAAGCCGGAGGTGGGTGCCACGTGGAGCCAGCCCCCGCCACCTACCTTCCTGTGGCCCGAGAACAGCAGCGTGAGCTGGTGGATGGAGCCGCCGTTCTTGACGAGCTCTTTCTTGAGGGTCCTGGGGGAGGGCAGGGCCCAGCGGGCAGTGGTGCCCTGGCTGTCGGGGCAGTGGAGGGTGGTGTCGGAGGTGAAGCAGTGCCCCTTGGCCTCCTGCAGCAGGCTGCCCTCGCTGTGCGTGCGGCGCCGCAGGGAGCCCTGCACGCTCAGCGTGTACCCGGGCTGGCAGCCCGACGTCTCGATCATGCTGCTGCGCTTCACCTCGTTCCTCTCCAGGTACTGCTCGTCACTGTCCTCCTCCTCATCCTCCTCCTCCTCCTCGTCTTCATCCTCCTCCTCGTCCTCGTCCTCGCCATCCGTGGTGCTGCCCACCGTGCCGGCCACGCTCTGGCTGAAGGTGCTGTCGAGCCGCAGCTCGGGGATGACGAAGGCTGGCAGGGAGCTGGGCTGCTCCTCTCCCTTTGCAGTGACCACGGGCTGCTTTTCCACCAGGAGGGGACCCTGGGTGGCTCCCAGGGCATCCCAGGGCTCGGCTGGAGCCGGTGCCTCGGCGGCCGGAGGAGCATCACTCACTGGAGCCTTCCCGTCCTCCGAGTGCATCTGCCCCGGCTTCTCCGTGTCTGTCTCCAGCATCTGCCACAGGAGAAGACAGAAAAGGATGAAGGCAGAAGCACCCCAAAGCTCTCTGGCCACCTTACTAGGCAGCCTTTCTTCTCCTACCATCGCAGCTACAAGGCTGGCATCAATTTGGACAACCCTAACTGTGCTCCGGGTGTATTGGGTGGCATCATCCCCATGTCCCCAGGTTGCAGCAGGTCACCCACTGGTCCCTCAGCACCCACTCCTCCTCCTGATCCCTGGAGCACCAGGTTCCCCCTTCTGGCAGGAGTGGGATGGAGCCACCCAGCTCCCCGTCCAGCACCCAGGAGCACCAGTGGGCTTTGAGGTGGTGGGTGGCTCAGCCCAAGCTCAGCTCCAGCCACAGCGACAGAGCAGGTAACACCATCCTCACCCTGGTGGTTCCACACCTCTTGGGAGCTGCTGGAGGGGCTCAGCCCTGCAGGGATCTTCCCCAAGGGCAGCAGAGACATCCAACAGCTCTGTCCAGCAGCCCCAGCCTCCCCTGCACCACTTTATTAAATGCTGAAGGGAAGGGCAGGGCTCTGCCCATCTGGCAACACTGGATTGCCCAAGCTCAGCCCAACCACGGCCACGAGTGGCTCAGCCCATGGCCGTGGGGCTCCCCTGCAAAACCACAGCCACTCCTGCCAGCTTAAAAACCTCCAGGGTGGTTTTTCCAGCTTTCCTCTGCAGCTGGGTCAGGCTAAGCAAGCTCTGCCCTTTCAAAGGGGAAAACCAGGAGTCGCTGAAGGGAAAAAACCTCCAAGGTCTTTTTTGTGAGCAGGAGGACCTGAGATGAGCCCTTCCCTGCCAGAGCAGGGTCCTGTGTGACTTTTCCATCTAAGCTAAAGGGGCAAAAACAGCTCAGAGAGGGAAAAACACCAAAGGAGAGAAAAATCCTCCCTTTGGGAAGCAATTCTCACCCACACAGGTTCTGCAGGGCTGGGGCAGGGACTATTCCACAGGATCACCCACAGGTAACAAGTCACCCAGAAAAGAAGTCACTGTAACCCCAGCTGAGATCCAAGTCTTTTTCATGAGCCCAATGGCAACCAGAAAGCTGGACTTAACAAAGCCACCTCCTCTGTATAAATTGACTTCAGCAGCCCTGGGATTCAACCCATCCAGCCTCACATCTCTTTGGGAAGAGGCACTCCCAGAGTGGACAGAGGTTGTATCCCCACTGGGAGTCCCAGCTCATGACAGCAGAGCCCTGCAAGCCACTCCCTGAGACAGACCCTGGGGCAGAGCTGGGTGTGGGGGTGATAATCCACCTCTGGCTATCCCCAGGCAGCTGTGTGCAGATGTTGGGCTGTTGTTGAGCTGTGTCACCCCCAGGAAACAACCTGGAGGTGTGCAAGCCCCAGTCTGCAGAGAGGGGACAGTGCAGAGACCACATGGCACCCAGCAGCACCCACAGGCACCTGCCCGAGCTCACGGGTCAAAGAGCCAGCCACAGTTCCAAAAAGATGCTGCAGTTCAGTGCCAGGGCCAGTGGAGCTCACACATGTCCAATCTGCCTCATCCCTTTTTTTCACACCCAAAGGGTCCCTGTGACACATCACAGAGGGCACCCACTCTGTCTCCTTCCAGCCTGACTCACCCCTGAACTGCCCCAGTGAGCCTGAAGACTAAAAATCAGAGACCATCATGTCCTTGGTCCCATCTGTGACATCCACCCCATCCATGAAACAGCTGGATGTGGTGGGAGGCACAAAGCAGATGTTGCATTTAACCCTGTCCTCGGGGCTATTTCACTGTCCCCACAGTAATTCCTTGTGAAAAGGGAATGTTTCCAGACTTGCCAGGCAAGGATGCTTTTTGCACCAGCATGTGCTTTAATGATGCTGTTTATGTTTTACCTGTCTTGCAATCACTGTCATCATTATTTCATGAAATAATTAGAGGAAAAACCCACGCAGCTCTCGAGTGCCTCCCCACAAAGCCCTCCCGCTCCAACAACTGCCTATCTGTCCAGTCCTTCTGCTTCATATTGCTGGGTGCCCACATCAGATAAGGGCCCAGAAGGAAATGAACAGGCTCCTTTAAAATGAGAGACATTTGGGGATTAAATTAAATCCCTGCACTAATTCAATCAGAGACTCTGCTGCTCTTCTCTGGCATGGAGGGTTTGAGCAGGAGCCTCAGCCCCGAGACAGGGTTGGTTCCATCTCGGGCTGAAAGCACCACCAGGGCTGTGAAATCCTGTCTGCACAGGCAGGGCCACGGCTGAGCTCTGCTCAGCATCACCTGCTGGTGGGGACAGACAGTGAAGGAAGCAGCAGGAATGCCACCCTGGCCAGCCAGCCAGCCTGGTCCTGGCTGGAGGCACCAAGGTCTTCAGCACAAAGCCAGAGGTCACTTTGCTGGTCAAAGCTGATTTGAGACATCAAGGATAGGGCTGTGACCAGCTTTCACAGAATCACACACTGGTTTGGGTTGGAAGAGACCTTAAAGTTCATCTTATTCCCCCCTCTGCCATGGGCAGGGACACCTTCCACTAGCCCAGGGTGCTCCAAGCCCCATCCAACCTGGCCTTGGACACTTCCAGG
>JAWWEE010000037.1:7394627-7415229 GCA_035221455.1 Xenops minutus | reverse complement strand
GCAGTAGCAGACGGAGCTGAAGGTGTAGCCGGAGATGGACGCCGCCATGACGGACACACCGCCGCCGCCGCCGCCGCGGCGCACGCGCAGCGCCACGCACGGCCGCTTCCGGCGGCGCCGCGGGGCATCACGGGGAGTGTAGTCCCCGTGGGGAGCGGGGTGCGGGCCTGAGTTGGGCGCGATGTGGAATTGGGAATAAAAATCGGGTTTGGAGCAAAACGCGGCGTGTGGCAGCCCCGTCAGCTGGGGCGGGGTGCTGAGTGTCATTCCCCACGGACGGAGGGTTAGGTAGGGTGTTGGGAAGGAATTGCTGGCTGGGAGGGTGGGCAGGCCCTGGCACAGGCTGGGCAGAGAAGCTGTGGCTGCCCCTGGATCCCTGGAGTGTCAAGGCCAGGCTGGATAAGGTTTGGAGCAGCCCGGGATGGTGGGAGGTGTCCCTGCCCGTGGATGAGATGGGCTTTGAGGTCCCAAACCATGCCGGGCCCCCCGAGGCGCAGGGAGCAGCGCCAGGAGCCGGCCCTGCGGCGCGGCCCTCGCAGTGACGCCCCTTGCGAGGAAAGAAACCAACAAAACCCTCGAAAAAGCAACGGCGCCTGCGAGATTTGGCACTAAAAAAGACTGAAAGGCGTAAAACCGCCTTGTTTTAAGCCCCGCGCCGCCTTCCCCCGGAGCCGCGACAGGGCCGGGGCCGAGCGGGCCTCGGTGGGGCCCGCTGGGCCTGGGGACGGTGATGGGGATGGGGATGGGGACAGGGGATGGGGACAGGGACAGGTACAGGGGAGGGATCGGGAGGGATGGGGGTGGGATCGGGGAGGGATCAGGGAGGGGTCCGGCTGTGCCGCCCCGCCCAGGGCACAGCATGGCCGGGCCCGCAGAGCAGCAGTTCGGGCCCTCGGCCCTGGGCACCAGGGAGCAGTGAGTGTGAGGGGATGGGAATGGGAATGGGAATGGGGATGGGAACCAGGGAGCAGTGAGTGACAGGGGATGGGGGACAGGGACAGGGGATGGGGATGGGCACCAGGGAGCAGTGAGTGACAGGGGATGGGGAGCCTGGGCTGGGCACCAGGGAGCAGTGAGTGCCCAGGCTGTGCCCCAGGGATGGGGCTCTGTGCCCCTGCCCGTGGTGGGAGGTCAGGGATAAAAGAGCTTTCAGGGCTCTGCCAACATGAGCCATTCTGTGCTTTATGTGTTATTTTATTTATGTGGTTATATAAAGAGGTACAGCCTTCTCGCTCTTTCATAGAATCATGGAATGGTTTGTGTTGGAAGGAGTTTAAGGGCTATCTCATCCCACCTCCTGCCATGGGCAGGGACATCTTCCACCAGCCCAGGTTCCTCCAAGCCCCGTCCAACCTGGCCTTGGACACTTCCAGGGATCCAGGGGCAGCCACAACTTCTCTGCCCAGCCTGTGCCAGGGCCTGCCCACCCTCACAGGGAGGAATTTCTTCCCAATATCCCATCTATCCCTGCCCTCTGGCAGTGGAAAGCCATTCCCCCTTGTCCTGTCACTCCATCCCTTGTCCCAAGTCCCTCTCCATCTCTCTTGGAGCCCCTTTAGGCTCTGGAAGGGGCTCTCAGGTCTCCCTAGGGGTTGACACCTTCTCACCATCATCACAGCCAAGGGGCTGCAAGAGGAGGCAGCAGGAGGAGGCAGAGCTGGTGCTGCCTGAGCAGGGAGGGGCTGTCCTTCCACCTCACAGACTCATCCAAAACATCCCATGCTCCCTGCAGCAGCAGTAGCTCAGAAACCAGCAGCCAACATCTGGATTTCTCCATTCCCAATGTCTTGGTCTCACTCCTCTCAACGTCTGGGTGTCTCTGCCCTCAATCTGGACATCTCTGTCCTCAATGTGCAGGTTTCCCTGTTGTGAACATCTGCAATGTCCCCTTCTGCACGCAACATGTTGGTGTTCCCATTCCCAGCATCTGGGTTTCCCTGCCCACAGCTGGGCAGGCTGAGGGGCTTTACACCCTCCCTGGAGGATCTCACACTTCACTGTTTCACTTTCTAAGTGGCCAAGGCAGCAAGTCCCAAGAAGGGGAAGAGAAAGCAGATGAAAGAGCTGCCTCCAAGCCCCAAGATGGCTCTCTGGGGTAATTTTAGGGAAGGAGGATAGTAGGTCTGAGACCAAAGCAACAGCAGTACAGTCCCTAATACTGATCTTCCCATTGAACAAGCCTCAATCCACCCCAAAAAAGCCAATGCTGCTCCAGCATCCTCAAACCCTGCACCTATAACCCACTTCCTGGGCTCCCTTTACCTTCCAGGATCACTCACTGACAAAAAAAATCAAGTTCTTTCAGGTTTTATTCAAGTGTTCTTGAAACCAAGACAGGTGAGAATTACTGCAAAACCTCTGCTCTTGGTCTGTAATTCTAGCAGGTTCTCTTGAATTGCTGCTCACAACTCGGATGGTTCTAGTTCTCCAGCAGAGCAAATTTCAGCAACCAGATGTAGGTTTATCAGCACAGCCTCGACCTCTCCAGCATTTCTAGTGGTCCACAGATGGGACTTTCAGCTGGGAAAACACCAGCCATGGAGAACAGCATAGCTGTGAGCTGGGGCCGGCCCTGCCCTTCCCCTGGTGCTGCCAGCAGTGCCATGACATGTGGCATTCCCTTAAATCCCCAGCTCAGGGAGGTCGGGGAGAGTTGAGGGGGGGGTGGTTTGAGGCTCCCAGCTTCCTATTTCAAAGCCTTGCTCCTCACAGTGATGGAGTCACAGTGGCTCAAGTAATGCCTGGACACAGGGATGTTGAATTCAGCCTTTCCTGGCTCCTGATGGGAATGTTCAGATTTTCTATTTCTTTTGTGGTAATGCTGAGGAAGAGGAGGCAAAACACACCTCAGAGAACTGCCCTGCACCCAGGTACCTCCTCAGCCAAAACCAGGGATTGGGAAAAGCAGGGAAGTGTCTGCAGACTGTTGAACTATGATGTGAGCAAGAGAGCAAAGGACATGGGGCTTCAACTGCACTGTCACCCCGAGGAGTGTGAATGGATGTCCCAAGCTGTTCTGGAAGAGCTGATCTCATGGGCTGTCCCCAGACCATGGCAGCCTCATCCTCTGTGTGCCCCGTGGAAGAACCTCCATGGCTCCTGCTGCCCTTCAGGCTACCTTTGCTCAAAGGTGCCTCACCTGCCCCCAAACGCATTTAACTCCATGGGAACGAGACCATCTCCCTCTCCGGGGGTATTTCGGGAGAGATGCTTCTGGCAGTGGATTCCCCGTGCTGGAGGTAATGCCCCTCCCTCCCCGCACAGAGACTGCAGGGAAACAGCACCCACATCTCCCAGGGAAACATCAACCTTTCCAAAGCACGGTTTTCCTAACGCTGAAAGAAAATATTACAGTTTCAGGTCTTAGCATGGCACAAACTGTGCCCAGATCCACCAGGTCAGGAATCTCTATCTGTGAAAGGCTCCCCGCACCTCGGGGTTTGAAAAGTGACCACCAAGAACCAAGGAAGCTCACAGGGAACGGCACCCAATACGCAGCACGGGGCTGAGGGGAAGAAAACAAAGCCAGAAATGCAAAGCAGAACCACCAAAACTTGAGAAAATCTTCATGGGAGTCATTTTGAAAGTGCTCCCGAGGAGCATCCCCCGAGCAGCTCTGCTCCTCGCCCTGCGGAGCCACGGCAGCTCTGCGGGGCTGGAGGGAGCCCAGCGCTCACCGCACAGCCCCTGCCTCATTATTACTGCATCGATGAATAATTGATACAGAGCAATTAGTGTAACAGCAAAAGCAGCGCGGGTGTATTACCCCAAACAGCAGCGAGGGTGGGGCTGCGGTTCCCATGGCACAGCCGGGGGGTAATGCTGATGCCACCCTAAAAACCCCGCGCTTGAGGTGTCTCAGAGCCCTTCTCGAGGGAGGAAATGCTCCCGTCCCCCCAGCCCGCACCAACCCCGTCCCCCAGTCTGCACCAGCCCCGTCCCCCCAGTCTGCACCAGCCCCGTCCCCCCAGCCTGCCAGCCCCGGCGGGTCGCGGTGCCCGGGGCTCTGCCCGAAGCATCGCCCAGCCCGAGCCCCTCCCGGAGCCGCTGCCCCCCTGAAACACGGTGGGAAGCAGGAGCCGAGGTGTAGCCGAGGGCAGCAGGCTGGCCCAGAGCCGGGGAGGGAGCCCCGTCTGCGTTTCGGTGTGACACCCGCTGAGGGTGCCAGCCAACACCCCCTGCCACAGCGGGCACAGCAGCCGCGGGTCCAGAGCCTTGGCACCACCTCTGCCCCCAACCACGGCCAGTCCCAGCTCCAAAGCCCACCCCGTCCCCTGCCCGCTGCCCTCTGTGCCCGCTGCACATGGCTGCGATTTCAGGGCGAAGCGCTGAATTCGCTGCTTGGTCCCCAGTGCCAGTACACGCTGGGCATCCAGAAGGCTGGAAAAGTCCTGGAGCAGGAAGCCCCCATCGTCAGCACACTGCAATGCTGACCCCGCAGCAAGAGCCGGCCGATGCCAGAGCCACAGCCCACATTTGAAAAGGAACCTCAGAAAGTCCCCGTCGCTCCAAAGGCACCTTTGCTCCCTCCAGATGCTCCTTACCCACCCTTCAAGGCCAGCCTGGCAGCAAATGAAGCGGGCAGGAGCCACAGGTTCCCGAGCAGAGAGCAGGGACCAGCCCAGCCCAGGGGGGACAGCGCAGCGAGCCGAGCGGACTCCTTGGATCTCCGAGGACATCAGCGCTCCCGACGCCGCTTCCTCAGCCTGCGGCCAGACCCTGCCCAGCGAAGGGTCCGGCCCTCGGGCTGCAGCCTCTGGAAGCAAAACCTACCAAACGCAGGCTCTCAGTTGCATGCCAGCAGCGCGGGCCGAGCGAGCAGCATGTCCCCCGGCAGCCCCTGCCCCTCCATGTGCCGGCTCGGCGGGTGCGGACACGGCGCTTGGCTCTGCCTCCTCCGCCTTATTAATGGCCCTGTCAGGCGGCGGCTGAAGCGGCCCCAGCCTCTCCCAGACACGGCTCCCCCGTGCTATTTACGGCTCTGCCAGCACTCCCTGGAGGTGACTGTCACCTGCCGGGAACAGCGGACGGCCGCTGTGCCTCGGGGGACAGCCCTGCATCACCCCGAGAGCCGCCGCGTTGGCTCTCACAGCTCCCCTCCTGCTGCCCCGTGCCCCGAGCGACACCGAGCGCAGCCCGAGCCCGGCGCTCCCGGGGACACGGGACTCTGCTGCAAGTTCGCCGCCGTTTGGGGTTTTTCCCCTAACCGATTTCTATGGCAAAGGGACAGCTCTGAAGTGGGAAATGCTCTGCAGCGGGACACTCTGCCTTCTGCACTGCAACCCCTGTGAGCGGCCCGGCCCTGACGGGCAGGGACAGGGAGGATAAATAGGCAGGGTGGTGTATGGTGTCCATCCAGGGGACAGCCCACGCATGACCATCTGCCCCTTCTCTTCACCCGTGAGGGCCAGTGCCCTCTCGTGACAGCCCTGTACACACCAGGCTGGGGACCCGACTGCCTTCCCTGGGCACTCCTCCTCCTGAGATTACACTTTATTGACCAAGACAGGCAAGTTGTCCTGCTGGCTACGGGGAGAGAGGACAGGGAGGTGTGTGCACAGCTGGTCTCACAGATGTGCTGGTGGTTATCTCCCCCACGGCCACCGATGGGTCCTCACTGCCACCATGGCAAGCTGTGCTCGGCCCTCATCCAGCACAGACTTTGGGCACACACCTATCCTTCTGCTCCCAGCCAGCCGTAGTCTCGTGAATGCTCCTGGGATGGAGCAGAGGAAACGTGTTGCCTCCTCTTCCTCACAGGCAGCCACAGCTACAGTGGCACAGGAGATGTAGAAGTCCCCCCATCTGGTCTCACCGGACACGGAGCTGAGCTCAGGTACACGGTGTCATCATGGACAGCAGAGATATGACATGGCCACCCCCAAGCTGTGCTCAGCAGCTGTCCTGCCTGTGCTGGGGAAGGGAACTGGGCCTGGTGGGGTTTCTGCCTGATCCCTCCCTGAGGCCCCCTGGCTGGCTGCAGGTCTGTGGGACACGGGATGTCACCACACTGCAGGTGCCCGGCTGTCCCTGAGACTCAGAGCACCCCCAGCCCCGGGGTCCCTGGTCCCTCTCTCTCAGGAATGAAGCAGTCACCATCCCAACCTGCCCCCACCCACCACGCTGTGACTGTCATGCTGGTGATGCAACTCCCAGGCTGCTCCTGCCTGCAGCCTCATCCACCCAGGCACCCAGCGCCACAGGGCGAGCACAGTGGGACCCGGAGCTGGTGAGATGATGTCTGGGTCATAAATATCCCCAGCAGTAAAAAAGCAGAGAGGTGGGAAAGGGGGAGGAAGGAGCAGATCCTGTCACTGGCACTCAGCCCACAACCCTCAGCATCCTTTCCCTGCCGTGGTGACTTGGTGCTGATCGGCAGGGGCAGAGCATTGTCCCCTGGGCAGGATGAGGGAGGTGACAGCTGGAGCATGAGATGATGCATTCAGCCACTGCAGAGCCATTGGGAAGGACTCATCCCAACACTGCTTACACAGGACCACGGGGTTGGTGCTGGAAGCTGTTCCTGCTGCCAGCAGAGATCACTGGAAGGAAACATCCACCGAGAGGAGGGGACCTGGCAGAGCAGCTCTGCTGCAGCTGGTTCCAACATGGCCATGGCCAGAGCCACACACAGGACAGAGGAATCCCAAACGTACCAAAACCAACAGTGGTGGCTCTGAAGTCACACAGAGCCCTCCTGCAAGGGTGCTGGCAAACCTTGCCCTGCTGCTCCACCAGGAAGGTGCTTGTTACAGGGCAGGACACCAAGGCTCGTGGAGGGCCAGGGGATGCCAAGGGGGCAGGAGGAAGCTGGGCCTCCCAGTGCCACACCACTCCGGGCATCACCACCCAAAGCCACCCAGCACTTTGAATAGATCCTCTGACTTCTCAAAGGTATCAGGGTTTGAGTAACTTTTGCAAAGAGTTACTTGCACTTTACACCCCAGTCTGCCCAACCACACTCTCACAGCCCCCCACCACACTGGAAGGGAAGAGCAGGGGCAGCTCCCCGAAACAGGAGTTGCTGGGCACAGGAGAGGAGCGCTCCAGCCAGCAGCACTGCGCCAAAGCCCTTCCAGTACCTTCATTAAATCACAGCAGCGCTGGCTCAAAGCTCTCAGTCTGTGCCTTTGACCACCCCATGCAAATAATGATCTCACACCGCTCAACCCGCCCGGGCTGCCGGCGCCGCTCCTGCCGGCGCTCTCCCTCTCCCCAGCCCTTCTGGCGATTCACCAGAACACCTTCCAGGGTTTCAGAATGCCTCTGGCCAGGATGGAAGTGCTGGCGGCTGCTCGTGTCCCCGCTACACCCCCGAGTCCTCCTGCTCAGCGGGATCACTGGTGCCGCTGGATGCAGCTGGAAAAGCATCTCCCGGGGAAAGCGGAGCCGGTGTTTGCCGGAGGGGACAGGTCTGCTCTCCTGCTGGCTTTGGAGCCCAGGTAAGCAAAGGAACAAAAGGAGCAGGAGCTGTGGCTCTCGGGTGGCCCAGGTGCTCCCCACCCCCGGCACACACACACCGTGCCTCGGGACCCGTGAGCTGGTGGCTCTGGGGACAAACCAGCAGCTCCCCTGGGCTGGGAGCCCCCAGCACCTCCGAGCCACCAGGGCCAGCACCCAGAGCTGGCAGGGCTGGACAGCAGCCCAATGGAGCCAGGGCTCGGGGATGGGGGAGATGATAAGCAGACCATTACCCAGCCCAGAATCCCAGCCCAGCATCCCACCCTGCTCCCCACGAGCAGACAGGCACATCGCAGCATCCTGGGGCTTTGGACTGGGTCCTTGTGCTTAGATATGTAAGTGATGTGCAGCTGTTCAGCCTGGAGAAGAGAAGGAACCAGGGGGAACTCAGAGCCCCTTCCAGTGCCTAAAGGGGCTCCAAGAGAGCTGGAGAGGGACATGGGACAGGGGTATGGAGAGACAGGACAAGGGGAATAACCTTAAGGTGAAGGAGAGCAGGTTTAGATAAGATACTAGGAAGAAATTCTTCCTTGTGAGGATTGTGAGGCCCTGGCACGGTTGGCCAGAGAAGCTGTGGCTGCCCCATCCATGGAAGTGTCCAAGGAAGGTATCCCTGCCCATGGCAGGGGAGTGGAACGAGATGATCTTCAAGGTCCATTTCATGATTCTATGCAAGGAGAGAATGATGAGGTGAAAGATGAGCCCCAGGACCCCTCAGTGCTCATCTGGGCTTACCTGCACTGTGGGGCATTAACAGGCTACTGCATAAGGAGAGTCTTTAAATTCATAAAGGGACATTTTAGGTGGGCTTTGAGGCCTCCCAGGGAGCTGTAACAACACTCCACCCCTCCCAGCCTTCTATGCCCCAGTTGCACATGGGGTTTGTCCCCATGAAGAGAGCTACAAACACAGCAAGAAATGGTTCAGGATGGATTGATCTGGGGTGCCTCAAACTGCATCTACTTTTTTCATGTTCGCATGTCCTTAAAGGCAGCACATTGTCCTTTCCTTGCCCTGGCAGGTGCTGAGGGTGAGATCCATGTGCCACTGTGCCACCATGGATTCAAGGATTCACTTTGTGCAGGGATCTCTGGCAGTGACAGTTTCCTCCAGATATTTAGGTGGACAGAGATGAGCCTGACTCACAGAGGAACAACATCTCAGGTCCCACAGCCTCCTGAATTCATAGCATTACTGGAGCAGCCTTTGGCTGTCCTCAGTACTGAGTTTTTCCAGCCCAGGGCAAGAGCCAGGCTGTGCTTTGCTTTATTTTTGTGACCTGGCTGTAAATCCTGCCAGCTTGAATTCTTATGGAGGCAGAATCAACCTCAAGGTTTTCTCCCCCACCTGAACACCCTGGCAGGTGCTGGGACAGGACAGGGGTCTGGTTGGCCCTCCAAGTTCTGCTCTGATGTGCCCAAGCCTGCCCAGCCTCTTGTGTTGGCATTGTGGAAGGAAAGCAGGCTCTGGTGAAGATCCAGGTTTCCTGCACCTTTGGCCATGTTCTGCCCCACAGCAGCAGGTGAACAAGACCCCTGAAACAGAGCTGGCACAGACAGGGCAGCAGGTTCCCAGCCCAAAACGAAAAGATTTGGGACCAAAAATAAAGATGGTACAAAATCCCCTCTTCCTTCCCCATCAAACACTCTGACCACACTGCTGCTGAGCGGAGCACCCCACTCAGACAGAAAGACATTCACCCCACCTGTCCCCAGGCTTGTCACAAGCACCTTGTCCCCAAGTGCTCGTCACAGCCACCCCAATGCCAGCAGCCCCTGCTGTGCCAGCTCCAGTGTGCACAAGGCCCCCATCCAAAGGAAGGTCTGGGAGATGCCCCAGTGTCAGGAAACTGGGTGTTACCAGAGCAGGGAGGTGCCAGGGAACAGGGATCGCAGAGGGACACGGGGGCACAGCGGGATGGGGCACACTGGGGAGCTCAGGGCAAGGAAGAGGATGCAGGGCATGGGACAGGAGAGGGGTGACCCACAGAGGACAGTCCCCATGGTGCAGGTGCCCCAGGAGAGCTCAGCCACCCCTCCACGCCGGCGCTGGTTTCAATCATCCCTCGATTACACACTGTTTGCTTTTGCTGACAGCACTTTTACTCGCACTTGTCAAGCACGTTGTAAATACGGACAGAAACAGCCCTGCCCTTCCTGACCAGAAGAGCAGCCAGGAAGGGGCCGGCGGGTCCCTCCCGGCCACGCATCCCACGGGTGGCTCATTCCCAGCACCGGAGCCAGCGCTGCCACGGAGGGCTGGGGCGCAGGGTCGGTCCTCGCCTGCTCCCACCATCAGCAGCCACGGGACACAGATGGCAGCCAGGCTTTGGAAAGGGCTGAGCATCCACCACCTCCCTCGGGAAACAAGGGGAGCCCCCGTCCTGGACTCCCAAAGTCCACACCACCGAGTGTCCGTAATTATTTAGCTTAAGGGTAATCTGCATCTCTCAGACACAGCCAGCCATCATCTCCGAGGTAATCTCAGGTCACGGAGTCAGAAGGAAGAGTAATCAGCCGTTCTGAGTGTGGAAGACACAAAGAAACAAGCAGTGAGAATCAGATGGTGGCAGCGGGTCCTCTGCATGCAGCGGGTTGTGCTGCCAAAGCTTGTCCCCAGGAGCCAAGCCAGCTGGAGCAGCTCCAACCCCTGAGCCTTGCCCTTGCCCCTGCCCTGCAATCTGCCCTCTCCTCAGTCCTGTTGATGCCACCTGGGCTAGAACCAGGCCCAGTGCAGCGACGGAGGGTGAACCAGACGGTCATTACCCAGTCCACGGAGCCCGCCTCCCTAACTCAGTTAATGCACAAAGCTGCTCCTCTGTAATCACATTGCCATGGCTGTGGTTCCTCACAGCCCCAGCCCACCTCCAGGCTCCACACATCCCTGTTTGGGGCTGGTTGTTGCCAACCTGGGTCGCCCTGGGGACGTGTTTTACAGGTGCTTGCCCAGCACAGGCACAGGACCTGGAGCAGCATCCTGGGGCACACATGGGCCTGAGGGTGAGAGGGAGGGAAAGCTCTGCAGATGGATAAAATACCCACAGAACAAGCCCTGGGACCTGTTGTAGCTGACAGGTTAGGTTTGCAGCTCAGGGAAATTCACTCAGGTCTTTCAGTGGCAGCGGAGAGGCCACTGCAACCCCACTTCCACTGCATGTCCTGGACACCTGGGATAGAGAGCTGGACCACACTGATGGCCACTGGAGCTTCTTCTGCACTGACTTTGTCAGGAAAAGTCCAATGGGAGCACAGCTGGACTGTCACAGCTGTATCCCTCATGGCTTTCTCTTCCTACCTCTCCAGAAGTGGGTGCTACATGCACCATGTGCTCGTGTCTCCCAGAAACTGGCAGCTCTGCTCCAAAACCAGCTGCTCTGAAAGCAGCAGTGCCAACACAGGCCCCATACAGGGATCATCCTCCAGGCTTGCCACCATCCTCCCAGGAGATGCTGCCAGAGGCACTGACAGTTCTGCAGAGCCACATCCCTGAGCCAGAGGGACCTTCCTGTGCTGCCCTACCCAGGCAGGGCTCAGGGGGGCCTTGAGAAACAAAAGGCACCATCCCAAAGCTCAGAATTTGATTTCTGAGCAGGCTGAAGGGAGAGCTGTTCACAGCTTGCACACTGGTGTGGCAGCCACGGAGGCTCCTGAGGAGCTGCTCTCTGCTCAGACAGTGCCCCTTTCTCTGGTTCCAGTGCACAGCTGGCACATGGCACATCTCTGCCTGGCACGGGGGCTGTGCCAGCCCTTCATCACATCACACAGCAAAGCTCACACCCCCTTTGCCACAGCAAGATGAGCTGCCTCTTGCTGAGCTGGAGCAGTTTTGAAGGCTTTGCAAAAATCAGATTGCTGTCAAGGGTGATATTTCCAGCTTAATTTGTCTATTCACAGGGCACAGACACTGGGTCTTTTCCCAAATAATCCTAGTATCAAATGACTTGTAAGCAAACTAATGGATCACTTCTCCCTTGCAAAAAACAATGGATTATCCCAGTTCCTGCCTCCTGCTGCACCAGCATCCCCAGAGATGTCTATCCCAACAAACCAGCCGTGGTGCAGCCTGGTCACAGCCCCAGCTGCAGCTCACCCACGTCAGGCTCCTGCCCCATGTGCCCACCCTGCTCCAGGCACCCTCATCTGCCCCTCGGGAGCTGCAGCCTCATGCAAAGCTGTTCTTCCCTCCCCATGCTGCTCCTTCCTCCATTTCACTTCAGGTTTGCTTGAAAATTGCACCCTGAGCACTTTACACCTTGCTGGGATGGGAGATGGTGCCATGAACTCAATGAAGCGCCTGGTGGCTGCTCTCACACTCCTTTTCTTCCCCCTGGACATGGACCCCACCAGTGGGATTTCCATCAGCTTTGGCAAGTCAAGACAAGTCCCCTTTGATACAACATTGAAGGGCCCACACTGGCTCCCCACAGCACCCAAGAAATACCCTTTTGGCTACTGAGGCACAGAAAGTCCTTAGAAAGGTTTGTGATGCCTTCTGGGGTATTTTTTCCCCTGTCCAGGCTCCAACAGCTCCAGGAGCAGACATTCCAGGGCTTTGCTCTGAGCCACAGCCCCACACCCTGCCACGAACAGAGTCTGGGGTGGGGAGGGCAAGCAGCACCATCACCTGAAAGCCCCAATGGTTCCAGAGCACCCGTCGTGACGATCTCCTTTCAGGATCGGTTTAAGATGCTCAGATTGGAACATGTCCCTGCACATGATCCCCAGCCCATGGCTGGATCTCACCCAGCTGAGCACAGAGCCAGGCCATGGCCCCGAGAGCAGCCCCATCACATGGTTCCCCCCCATGCCAAGCCAACAGAGCCCCCTGCCCGGGCACAGTGCCGTGCCAGCAGGATGCACCCCAGCAGAACCAGAGCTGTGGCAGAGCCCCATCACCTCCGTGAATCAGCTGCCCAGGGCATTGGCAGGGTGGGAGGTTTGGTTGGTAACGCTGTTCTCAGGCTCTGGGAGCTGTTGCTATTTTAGTCTGCCTGAAACGTGCAGGAAAAGGAATCCGGAGGCTCTGTCTCCTGCGGAGATGTTTGTGCTGACCCAGTTTGGGAGGCTGCAGAGCAAAAGCCACGTCACTCTGCCCCGGCTCCTGCTGTGCCCGTGGGTACCGAGGGCGAGTCAGCTCCTTGGAGCCACCCCAGGGCTGCACCCACACGGGGCCGTGGGGCAGGAGCTGCCCCCCAACCACCACACACCAGTCCAGGGAGGGATCTGGGGAGCTTTACCCCCAGGAACCCCATCTGCCTCACACAAAGCTCTTCAAACAGCACAGTGTGTTTCTCCTCTCCCAGAGCAATGGGTGACCCACCAACAATCCGATCCCGATGCCCAGGGGATGAGATGACTCCAGCAGAGGTTGCCACTACCCCAGAGAGCTCCATGGTGCAGCCCCAGCCCCAAAGCCAGGCAGACAGGGCTGTGAACAACACCCACACGGGGCAGGCGTGCCTGACAGTGCTTCAAACCCTCCACACACACATTTCTCTGTCAGAGCTGCTGAGACAGCGCTCTCGGGCCAGGCAGAAGCTCCTCAGTGTGGGAAAAGTGCTGGGGCTGCCTCACTAGGTATGAAAAACAGCACTCACCAAATGACCCCCGTGCTTCGAGGCCACCTGTGCGGTCCAGATCAAACACCCGAGCCCACAGGGGTGCACAGAGGGGGCAAATCTCTGCACCATTACTCCCATGACCTTGGCTTTAACCAGGAGCCAGAGATCCCAGCTGGAACCTCTCCCCCTGCTCTCAGTCCTGCCCAGAGCCAGGCTCTGGGTTAGGCTGGACACAGCCTGCACAGCCTCAGCTGTCCAAATACTGATGCTGGGATGTGCCAGCCCCAGCCTGGCTTGGCCCCAGCCAGGGATGCAAACACAGCAGCTGCTTCCCCGAGCAGGGCAGGAAGCTGCAGACACAGCAGTGCCTGAGCACCAACTCACTCCTCACCTGGCAAACAAAGAGCCTCCAGCACAGCCCACCTGGATGGAGCATCACCAGAGCAAAGCCCCTGCCCAGCGCTCCGAGCGTTCTCCAGCCCCCGCCTGGCTCTCTTACCTTGCTCTCCGTAGGAGCTGATGCCGGATGTTGCTGCTTGGTGATGTTCTCAGCCAGACACCAGCAGATCCTCTTCTTCTGCTCCTGGGAGTAAGCCTCCAAACTTAATAAGCACTCCGACTTCTGACGTAAAGGAAACACAGGCAGAGAGAAGGTCATTAGCTGTGTGTCGCAGACCCTGGCTGTGTTTGCAAACTCTTTGCTCCCCACACACCATACCAAAGCAGTGTAAGGCTAACAGGAGAGCTCACACCCCTGTCCTGTGCTCAAGAAGGCAAAAGAGATGGGAAATCAGCTCCCAGTGGCATCTCCTCCAGAGAGAGGGACAGGGGCTGAGGGGTGCAGGGGAGCTGACTCTGCCTGCACGAGCACGAGTGGAGTGGTCCAGCATGGGCAGAGCACCAGCAGCTCTGCACCCTGAGCCACCACGGTGGAAACGTGTCTATTAAACTAATTTAGAGGGTGGAAATTGCTCTTTGCTGTATGCAAACATAAATGAGGCACTGGAGCATGAACTGATGAGAGCAAGAGCCTTTGGGCTGGGTGGGGCCAGGAGGAAAACCGAGCTCAGGGAAGCTCCAGGGCAGCCTCCCCATCCTGCTCCTCACTTAGTGCACACAGCAGTATGGATTTGGGGATGAAGCTCCACACCATCCTGCCCATCCTGCTCCTCACTTAGTGCACACAGCAGGATGGATTTGGGGATGAAGCTCCACACCATCCTGCCCACCCTGCTCCTCACTTAGTGCACACAGCAGGATGGATTTAGGGATGAAGCTCCAGCTCTGGTCATGCAGTGTTGCAAGGAAGGAATTAAGATAAATTATGGGAAGTCATCTCAGCTGAGCCCACCTCTTTTTGTGCCACAGCCCTTTCCCTCCACACATCCTTTTTGATACAGACCTGTTCCTCTTGGACAGGTTCTCTTTGGGCCAAATCTCACTCATTTAAGGAACTTTTTAACCAAGTTCTCTCAGCAACTGACTCCTAACACTCAAACTGCTTATCTCTCATGCTAAAAATTAAGCACCAGTAGCATCTGCTGCCTGCTGGCCTTTTACAGGTTTTACTTTAAAAAGGGCCCAGAAATGTCCAAGGCTGGATCATCTCCTTCTGTGGCCAGATGGGAAAAGAAAAGAAAAAACAAAAGCAGACTTTAGGACAAACTGCAAAGAAAGAAAAATGTGTCTTTCACTAAGGGGTATGAAAAAGGCCTTTCCTTTCCCCCTAGAATTTCCTTCCAGAAGGGCAGGTCCCCAATAGCCTGTTTTTTTCCCAGAAAGGTCAGAGAGAACCTGCAGCTTTGTGACTCCAGAGACACAACACAGCCAAAAGGGGAAATGCTCTTTAGTCACACCATTTAAATCACTGTTTGCGTTGGATGTGAATTCATTCACGTTTCATCCAAAATCCCTTCTAAAGTGGTAAATAAACCAAGCTCCCACGCCACCTCCAGGGAAAGGGATCTCTGGTTCAGCCCTTTGCCCCTCCAAGGAGACTTCCAGGAAAGTCAGTGTTTGAGCTTTCTAAAGTCTGGACATCACCACATCAATTCCTACAGCAGAAACAGGCTTAAACACTGAAAATGCATAAAAATTCCTGAGCACATTCAGAATGAGGAGGTTTGGGATTCAAGGACACAGGGTGGTGGGGCTCCCCCTCACCCCCCAGATCCTGGGTGGCTGTGAGCATCCCTGGAGTGTCACAGGGCCCTTTCCCATCCCAGATGTCCCAGTCTCTCCCAGTCCCGTGCCAGCAGCTCCCCAGGCTGTGCCACTGGGCTACCCATGATCCCCAGGAAGGCACCCAGTTGTTCCTGTTCTCAGAGGAGAGGATGGGCACCCATATGCTGGCATGGAAATCCAGGCTGGCATTTCCCCACACCTGGGGCCAGAAGTGAAGGAAGCAAGAGCTCAGCAGAGCCTAAAATCCATCAGTGCAGCTGCAAGGAGAGCAGTGCCCACACTGATGCTGTAAGTACTGCCCACTCCCAGCCCTGCAGAGCCCCTGTGATTCCCCTGGAGCGAGGCTGAGAGCAATTCCAAGGACATCTCCTATCCCCTTGCTGGTGACAGACACACAGCTCACCTACCCCTGCCCTGCAGCCCCTCGCTGATTCAATTACAGTCCATCTCTTTGATTGAATTTACATCCAGCCATGCTCAGCTCCTGCTGGCTGTTGAGAGCAAAGTGCCCCTTTCCCTCCCTCCCTTCCTCCCTCCACCTCAGCCAGCTGCAGACTCCCTGCCCCAGCCACATGGGAATATTAAAGCCAGGAGAGGAGGTTGCCCTCTGGTCCAAAAGTCAGAGAAAGACAACCACCCCAAGGTGGGTAAGGCTGAGGGGGCACATGAACAGCCAGAATTGCATTTATCTAATCTGGATATATTTTACTGTCATTTCTGTGTAGTGAGATCTCACCCCTTTACTCCCTCGCAGTGAAATTCGACCCCTCCAACACACATTTCTCAAGGGAAGAGCTCTGTTTCTTCCTCTTCCACAGAATCACAGAATGTTAAGGGGTTGGAAGGGACCTTAAAGATCATCTAGTCCCAACCCTCCCTACCATGGGCAGGGACACCTTCCACTATCCCAGGTTGCTCCAAGCCCCATCCAACCTGGCCATGCACACTTCCAGGGATGGGGCAGCCTCAGCTTCTCTGGGCACCCTGTGCCACTGCCAGCCACCTTCACACTAAGAAATGTCTCCCTAATATCTCACTTATATTTCCTCTCTTTCAGTTTGTAGCCATCCCTCCTTGTCCCATCACTACAGCTGTGGCACCACAACCTGCTGTCCCCAGACAATGTTCAGCTGTGCTGGGGAAAGGGGCAACCCCCTCCTCAAGGGCCAAGCCCCCCCAGCTGCCCCCAGAGCCCAGGCTCCTGCTTGCCAGGTCCTTTGGGATCCAGCCAGATGAAGGACTGGGATAGGGGATACAGCTCCTGGCATGTGTCCCCAGAGCCCAGTCCATGCTGGGGATGGAGCTGCCCACCCCAGGGAGGCTGGGGCAGGGAAGGGGTGAACAGGGGGCTGTGGCAGACCCTGCACACACTGCCCAGCTCGGGGCTGGCGCTGGGAACCAGCCTGCACACCATTGTTTTCTTTGGGGGAGGCTGCCACGGCCCTGCCAATGTTTACAAAGAGAAAACAGGGTTTAATCTCACAGTGCTGGGAAAGGAGGATGCAGATGGCGTGAAGGGGGCGTTTGCCACCAGATAAAGCCAGCGACTGAAGTGGCTGCCAGTGGCTCTCTGCCTGCCTGCCTGCCTTCCCCCAGCGCTGGGAAAAACATGTTATTGCAGGTGCTGTGTGCTCAGGAGCTGCCCTGAGCACCGGGGCACCCACACCGTGCTGGGGGACAGCAGGAGGACACAGCATGCACTGCAGAGGAGGGTCCAGGCTGGCCAACACCAGCCCCAAATGGACCCCCTTACAGCCAGGGATTCTCTGCAGCAAGAGGTTCCTCCGGCTCAGTGGGAACAGCTCAGCCCTGCAGGTGCTCCCCGAGGCAGAGACCCAGCCCCACGGTACCCAGGAGCACAGGGACAGGACACACAAGGGGTTTGGGCAAGCAGAGCTCCTGCTTAGCCCAGCAGACACCACCAAGGAAGGCCTGTTGGCTCTGTAGCTCACAGGTGTCTGAGGAGCCCCCAGACCCTACACAGCAGACCCCACACTGCAGACCTGCCCCTCTGAGCAGGACCCAGCACACACTGAGGGGTCTGCACGACACTGCAAAGCTCCAGTGTCACAGTGAGGACACAGACTCAGCCTGACACTCCAGTGCCCTGAGCTGGTGCCCAGCAAAGCCCAGGGCTGTTCTCTCAGCACTGTCCCCACAGCTGTGCCAGCAGACACATTCCTGGGGTGGCCATGGTCATGGAATCACACACTGGTTGTGATTGGAAGGGACCTTAAAGCTCATCTTGTTCCACCTCCTGCCATGGGCAGGGACACCTTCCACTAGCCCAGGGTGCTCCAAGCCCCGTCCAGCCTGGCCTTGGACACTTCTAGGGATGGGGCAGCCACAGCTCCTCTGGGCAACCCCAGTCCTGGGGTGGATGTTCCCCTCGGGGATGAGGGATGCCCTTCTGCCCCTTCCCCCGGGTCAGGGCAGGGTGGTTTGGGGACAGGGCTCCCAGCCCAGCTCTGCCAGCCCCTGGCCTCGAACGTTCCGAGTGTTGGTCTGGGGCCAAACCCAGCAGAGATCCCAGAGGGGAAGTACCTCGGAAATGGGCTCCAGACTACAATGGCTTTAAATCACAGAGCAAACCTTCCACCAGCACAACAGCCAGGCCTGGGAATATCCTGTGCACAAAACAGGGCAACTGCTGCCTGCTTACTTCATGCCCCATGGAGCAAGGTCTGATGAGAAAGTTCTGTTTGCTCCTGTGTCGGGGGCTGGGAGGGACCACAGCTCTTCCTGTGGTTTTTGGACTACTGGGCACACTGGTGATGCCCAAAAAACAAACACTGGCAGCCACAGCAGGGGCCCTACTGAAATCTGGGATGGCCAAAAGGTGACCAAAAGGATGTCAGGGATGCTGCAGCAGATGATGTGCAGGGACCTGCATGGCTCATTGCTGTGGGACTTGTTTTTGGGAGCACTGCATGATGGCATGGCCTGGAGGATGCCCAGGGAGGGTGGGGATACCCCATCCCTGGAAGTGTCCAAGACCAGGCTGGACAGGGCTTGCAGCAACCTGGGCTATGGAAGGTGTCCCTGCCCATGACAGGGATGGGACTGGATGATCTTTAAGGTCCCTTCCAAGCCAAACCAGTCTGGAATGCTGTGCAAAGGCTCCAGGAGGAAAAGCCATCCCAAAGAACCTTTTCCACCCACTCTGGAGCAGCCAGTGAGGACACAGGGCTCAGTCTGTTTTCACAGGCCAGCAGGTTGTCATTAAGTGGCTCATCAGATAACAGCCTTCCCAGGAATTCCCCAGCCCTGAGACAAGCCAGGCACAGGGTTTGTGCTGAAAACACCACTCTGGCAAACAGAGAGCAAGTGCAGCACCTTCCTGCTCTGCAAACAACCTTTCCTCTCAGGGCAGAGGGACCAGAGCTGAGCAGCCCCAGGAACACCAAGCTCAGTGACCTGCTGCCAGCACAGCCCCAGAGCTTTCCATCCCTCTTCCCCAGCACAGCCCCATGGACAGCAAGCTCCAGCTTGTGCAGACAGCCCAGAACCCTCCAAAATCACCCTGTGGTGCCATTTTTAAATCTCTCCAGTACTGTAACTGCACCGTATCAACCCTTCTTTTTGCCAGCATCTGGGAAATGTGACTCCAGAATTAAAGCTGGGGGGAAAAAAAACACATTTTTTGGTTATCTCAGAACTCAGATTCAGGCTGAGCTGTGTAAAGATGCACAGAACCAGGGAAGAGGAGTGTCCTTGTTTATCTGTTCCTCCAGCTGGGACAGGAGCACTCCCTGCTCTGCCCCAGGTCCCTGAATTGGGAGCTAGCACTGCCCAGGCACTGTCCCTGTCCCCAGCCTATGGGGCTTCTGCTGCTGCTGCCATCCCACAACACCTAACCCAGGTAAACCCACATGGGCAGAGGGGTCTGTCTGCACAGAGGAGCAGCCTGACCACCGACTCCAGAGCCCCCACTGTGTGAGCTCAGGCTCCAGGGATACTCCAGGAGGGCACTGACTTGGACCAGGGGAACATTTCAGCTGCAACCGAAATTTGGGGTGTGTCATGGGGATGCTCGGTAGGGCAGCTCAGGAATGACTCAGCATTTGGGATAATCTGCTCATGGGTTCCTGTCACAACATCCCTCAGAAGGACTTTCCCAAATATTGGCAGTCTTGGTCTGATGTTGTCTCACTGCACCTGCAGCTTGGACTTGTCAGCATCACACACAGAAATCCAAGGGCAGGGACCTGCCCTCCTTGGGAGGGAGGAAAATAGAAACCACTGCTCCAGAAAGAGTTAAGCTGTTGCTGGAGGTGTGAGATGACAAAGGGATTCAGAGTGAGTGTCCAGCTTTCACATGAGCTGGGTGACTCAAGGCTTGGGGAACCTCTCCAACATCCCAGAAATGAGCCACAGAGGAAGCAAAGGAAATGTCTGAGAGCAGGAAAGGATTTTTCATCTGTAACATCTCCTGGCCATCAGCAGCAGAGTGGCTTGAGGAGAGGGAGTCCCCCTTTGCACTGTAGGATGGGGGACAGGAAGAGGAAGGCAGAGGAACACACTTCGTGTTCTCTCAGTGTGCTTCATATTGATGTCATGAAACTGGGGAGAGCAGGCAGCAAGGAGTCATCTGGACTGTCTCCACTTGGAGTGCTCTGAGTGATCCCAACCCTTCCAGCCCTGTCTGCACTGCCCACTCCTCCACAGCCCAGGGGATCCTTCCCTCTGCTGCAGTAGAAGCCCATCAGAGAAATCACAGCCACAAATCTCATAAGCACCATCTCTTTTCCCATTCTGAGTTAGAGGAAACTGAGATACAATTCCAGCAGAGCACACAGCCCATTTCACAGAGAAAGTCACCTCCTCTCTCTTCTCCCTTCTTACAGTTCCTCACTAAACAGCTTCACCTTAGCTGCTCACTTGGTCATGTAGGTTTGATGTCCCCTCTGGCCAGCCCTGCTGCCCTTTTCCCTATCACCAAACATAGATCTGCCAAGACAGTGCCCAAAAAAGCTCCTTGTGAACTCTCCTGATGACATTTCCAGAACAGCCAACTTCAGAATCACCCGGCGTGTAATACCTGCCACATCCCAGCCTGTCCCTGAGCCTTGACATCCTCTGTGCCATCAGTAAATTGCTTTTCCAGCATTCAGATCTGCTGGATGGAGACAGGAACCTGTTCTTTCCCTTTGGGACAATGGCACATCCCAAAGGGCATTAAATCACAGAATCCCAGAATATGCTGAGTTTTGAAAGGGACCCACAAGGATCATTGAGTCCAACTCCTGACTTTGCACAGGTCCAGCCCCAAGAGTCACCCCCTGTGCCCCAGAGCATCATCCAAACCCTCCTGGAGCTATGGCAGCCTTGGGGCTGTGCCCACTGCCCTGGGGAGCCTGGGCAGTGCCCACCACCCTCTGGGGGAAGGACCTTTCC
>JAWWEE010000037.1:7350460-7362835 GCA_035221455.1 Xenops minutus | reverse complement strand
GCTCTGGCAGCCTTGGGGCTGTGCCCACTGCCCTGGGCAGCCTGGGCAGTGCCCACCACCCTCTGGGGGAAGGACCTGAGAAAGGCTGGCCCCATCTGTCCCCCAGGCAGCCCTGCTGGGAGCTGGGCAGGCAGCACATGTTGGGGTCATCTCTGCACCCTCAGTTCTGCTCTGTGTCCCTGCAGAAGGGAGTGACAGTCCCCTGTCCCAGGATCCCCATCCCTGCTCCCAGCAATCACACTCACACCAGCCTCACAAAGGCCATCCATGCTGGGAATGGAAAGGGCAGCTCCCTGAGCACCTTCTCCCATGGTGGGAGAAGCCTGCTCCTGCCCCAGAGGGACTCTATATCCACTCACCAACCCCACAGAGCCAGGCCCCAGCCCCACACATGGCAATGCAGCACAGAGGTACCTTGTCCAGGGTCAGGAGGGACTTCACACCAAAGCTCATGCAGCCAATCAGTTTGCTGTGTCTGCAGGAGAGCCAGGGACCATCACCACACACTTGCTGAAACACCAGACCCTCCCTTTCCCCCCTCCTCAGGGAGCCCACAAACATCCATGCCCATGCCAGGAGCCAGGCAGTGCCCAGGACCTGCCTCCTGCTCCGTGCTTTGAGCAAGCCCAGGGTACCCACATGGATCAGCAGGGCAAGGACAGGCTGGGCCAGAGCATCCTGGTCACCTCCAGCCTGCCTGCTGCTGGCAGGAGCTTGCTGAGGAGGCAGGTGGCACTCACCTGGGCAGACAGCACAGCCTGCCAGGTGCCAGACCCCTTAGGGCTGGGCTTTCCCCTTCCCTGCATTGCCCTAAAAGGAGGGAAGGTCCCATCCCAGGGCCAGGCTCCAGCCCCACTTGGCTCTGGTCAGTAATGAAGGCATGAGTGGCTGCAGGGGGTTTAAATGCTGGCCTAGGTTCTCTGCCACAACAGCCCCATTTGAAAGAGATCCCATGGCAGCTGGTAGCCCCTTACCTGGAATTTCTCTCTCTGTTCCAGACTGTGACCAGGAGACGCTTCTGCTCATCCTCCTCTGGCACTGGGCTGTAACAAGCAGAGGGGACAGTCCATGAGCACAGACCTTCCCCAGGAGCAGCCAGCAAGGGCTGCCCCACAGCTGGAGACCCCTCAGAGCCAGGTATGCTCCTCCAGTCTTTGCACAGACCACTGCAACACCACCCCACACAGCAACCTCCTCCAGCAGCCACTGCTGTACTGATTCACTCATCCCTGCCAGACATCTGCAAAGGGATGGGACCCCTCCTGGGCAGGCACTGGGGGCTCAAGTGGTTTAAGGGGAAAAGTAACTTGATAGAAAGACACACAACCCACATCAATGGGTAAACAGAAGGGACAAGCCACAGTTCATGCCCTGAAACAAGCACCCTGTGCCAAATTAAACACTGCATGGGTCAGAGGTCTGGCACAGCCAGCAGTGACCAGCTCTACCAAAACACCAAGTCATGCAGCTCCTTTCCCATGCACAGACATGCTGGAGTTTAAGGAAATCCTTTTACCTTCCTCATTCATACTGGTGCCCTCACTACTGCAGGTGCAAGGTCTAGGAGATGGAGAGTGTTTGCCCAACTCCTCCCCAGCAAGAAAGTCCAGCCACGCTGTGCTGACAGCTCTGAGAGCCTCCACAGAGCTCTGCCCAAAAGTTCAAGGCACTTCAGCTACAAAAACCAGCAGAATAATGTCTGTCACTCCTCATCTCAGCAGCAGGCCTGCTGATGCGTGATGAGTGTTTATTGCAGAGCACAATGCAGAAGCAAACACGGGGTCTTGGCATGGAGAGGGAGCCCCAGGACAGCAGCCACGTGGGTCCCCACGGTCTGGAGTGAACACAGAGCCAAGGGATGGGCCAGAGCTCCCTGTGCCCTGCCATACTCACAAAACAAAGTGCTCATGGAAAACAGGATTTTTGCTGTCTGGCACAGTCTTCGTCTTTTGCCTGCATTTCCAGTCAGCATCTGGCACGATGGACATCTTTAGGAGGGAAACAAGCAGTGTGTTAACACTCCCAGAGCAAGACTGGCACCAGCTCCATGCTGCCATGCAGGAGACTGGCAGAGCTGCTTTTATGGATGGCTGAGCCTCAGAGATCCAGCTGAGCCGTGCTAACGGGTGGCTTGGATCCCTTCACCCTTATGCCTCTCAAGTAATTGTGTTACACAACTGCTCAGGGCAGGGGAGGGAAGGGAAAGAGCAGAAGAATCAGGGGCTGGTGCACACAAGCATTGCTGGCCAGTCTCTGATTCACAGCCCCTTCTAGGGCTGATGTTTCCTGCACTGGGAACAGCAGGAGAGCATGCCAAGGTGGCCCCTGGCACAGCCCAGAGCCACACTGTGCTGGCAAACCCTTATCCCCACCAGTCCCTGGGCTCCCAGTGGGATGTTCTTACAGGGGATGGTTGACACAGCCCTCAGCAGGGTCCTGCCCTCCACTTTCCTACTTCATGCAGATAGTGTGCCAACAAAACCCACGAGCCATCCTGCATGCTGGGGATGCTCGTCCAGAGCAGGACAGAGGAGGAAAGGGAAGGGACAAAGAGCCCAGAGGATGCTTGGAGAAGCCAACCACAAAATCCCAAGAAAGCACAAAGCTCCCTGAGCAGAGCCCCAGGAGAACCCACCTTCACGTAGGAGTCACACGCACAGCGCTCGGTTCCCATCAGACCTTTTGCTTCCATGACTGCAAAGGAAACGAAATGGTCACATCCCCGAGCAGCAGGGAAGGCATCTTCATCCTCCACAGCTCTCTGCTCCCCAGGGTGCTCCCTCCTTGTGGAGCCAAACCTTCCTCCCTCCCACGAGCCCCCTGCACATGCCTGCCCAGCTCTGCTCTCCCTGGGCACCCCCAAAGAGGGGAAGGGGTTTATGGCATCTTCTCTCTACTGCACCCTGCTATAAATACAGGCACCCGAGGGCGAGGTCAGTGGCAGATGCAGTTCAGCAGCAGGATGGCAAATTGCATTCCCTCTGCCTGACTTCCCCCAGCTCTGGGCTCCCCACCCCGCAGCCAAATGTGACATCAAGTTAAACCTCAGTGGGCACATCCTGCCAGAGCCCCAGCACTGCACAGGGACCCCCGGCTGCCTGGGGGCAGGGGGTGGGCAGCAGGGCATGGGCACCACGGGCTGGGCTGGGGAAATGAGGCCAAGCTCCCTCCTAATGAGCCCAGCCTGGCAGCAGTGACTTTGCCTCTGTCACAGACCGTGCCCCTAATAAGCACAGAAACCCCAGTGCTCAAGGGGAATGGAGGTCTGCAAGACCCTCTGGTGCTTCATGAAGCAGCTCACAAGGTTCCTCCAGGATTGGCTGCACCAAGAGCTTCCTCCTCCAGCCAGACCTGCTTTGGAGTTAAAGATGTTGGGGTGGAGAATCAAAAAGATGGGTCACCCCACATCACCCAGCTCCTGCCCACACCGAGTACCCTGAGCATCCATCATGTGCAGCCCCGGGTATTGAGCCTCCCTTGCCCCTTTGCTGGACCATTTCCCTCTTTCCAGACCCTCTGTTGGAATCACCATCAGAACAAGACAGTGGATCTCACCCAGCTCATGCTGGGGCTGCTCCAGATGGAGGGATTTGGGGTAAAGCCTGTGCCAGACCCTCTGACCCACACACAGCTTGGAGGGAGAGAGGAAAACCAAATAAATAAATAAATAAATAAATAAATAGATAAATAAATAAATAAACCCGACACATTTTCCTGCTGTTCTCCTTTACAAAATGTGCCTGCACAGCCAGAAAAGGGCAGCAGGCACAGGGGCTGCACCAGGCCAGGCTCAGGCCATCCCTGTCCCCTTTCCATCCCATCCAGAAAGGGGAGAGGCTGAGCTGTAAGGTGGGATGCTGCTCAAGAGAATTCCCTTTCCATCGCCTCCCTCCCTGCCATGAAGGTTCTCTGGGATGGGGGAGCCTCCCCTCCCCACCCAAAGCATGGCCACCCCCAAGGGCACTGGGATTCCCAGGGTGCTGCTTCTCCCTTTCACAGAGCCCAAATCCAGGGCAGCAAGGAGCCTGTTCTGTTCACAGGGAGGGAATTTTCACTCTGACCATTTCAAACTCTAGGCTTTTCCCTTGATTCTTTAACCATTTCCTTATCTTGGAGCCCTGTCAAGCTGCTGGTAGAAGGAGTTGAGTGCCAGGAGAGCAGGACACACACAGCCTTCTCTGCAGAAGCAATCTCAGCTTGGGCTCCCCAAGGGTTCCAGCCAGGTTTTTCCCAAAGGAAAGAGCTCGTTCTGACACTGCCAATGGCCTCTCTAATGATCACCATCCAGGCTGCAGTGACAGTGCCCTGGGACTGTCATGGAACCAGTGTCCCAGCTGCTGCCTTGCCCAGAGTGCCCCGTGGGACATGAAGTGGCTTTGAGGGACAGCAACCCCAGCCTGGTCCAGAAGAAATGCTTTTGTTGAAGGAATATTGCTGGTGTTAAAATACACAGCATTTGGAGTAACAGAATGGTTTGGGAATCCTGGCAAATGGCTTTGGCCAATGTAAAAGACATTTTGGCACAGACAGAGCATTTCAGATTTTCTTTTCCAAATTGCATTTGCCTTTTTTCTCTTCATATGGAATTAGGGAAGAATAATTGATACACATGGATGCAAAACACAGTGTTCACCCTGAAATGAAGTCTCCAGAAACTTTGGCTTGGCGTCTACATCACACAGGTCCCAGCTGTGCTACTGCACCACAGAGCAGTCCCCAACAGCTGCCAGGGAGCTCCAAAGGGCGTGAAGAAAGGGCTTGGAAGTTGTGACCCCATCACCAGCCCAGGCTGGCTCTGGGACCCCTTTGGGATGCTCTCAGGGGATACTCACCATGCAGCACCAGCGTCCGGCCCCGCACCTCGATGGACAACTTCAGCTGGCCTGGGGGACAGAGGAGAGGGTGAAGGAGGCAGGACTCACCCACCCCACGGCTCCAAGGCTCACACAGGGGCAAACACATCCTGCTTCCCCACCCCAGGCCCAGGAGCCGAGGGGAAACACGTGGGAGGAACCATCCCACTACACCGAGGTTTAGGCTGGATCTCAGGAAAAGGCTCTTCCCCCACCAGAGGGTGGTTGGGCAGACAGGTAATCTCCTAAAGCCAGGGGTCACAATACTTGCTTTAATCCAGGATTAAACAGGAATGGTTTCAGTCATGTGTTTGACACGGAATAGTTGTCAGGTGGCCAGCGAGGCTGGAGCAGCCACCAGCCAGGGAAGGGCGATGCTCCAGCACCCTGCAGTGCCAGGAGCTGGCACTGAGCACAGCCTGGTGCAGGGAGGCAGCACCTCCTGGAACTGCCTGGCTCCTGCACAACAGCACCAGGAGCTTTGGATGGAGGAGGTGGGGCAGGGGGACAGCCTTGAGGAGCCACACAAGTAAACATGACTTTTGGAGCAGGTCTGGGTGGAGATCCCCTTTGGCCCCGATGCAGTGGCTCACCCACAGCCATCCACCAAGCCAGGAAGAAGGGCATGCCCACCTGGAGTGCCTGGATCCCACTGCCAGCCCTGCCAGCCTCACAGGGGACCTGCTGCCCATTGGCATCATGTACAGAGCAAGGAGCATGGTCAGAGACCCAAGGCAGGATGGATCCAACAGTAACAGACCAGAGGAGCAGGTCCAGGTGAGAGCACAGGGACATCCACTTCTGTCCCTCAATGGGGCAGAGAATAACAGGGAGAGGAACAAGAGCTCACAGTGCTCTCGTGGCTGGAGTCAAGGACAGAACCTCTCTCGGAGCAGGAGGTTGATCTGACTCTCTAAAGGAGGGCTGACAGGCACCCACACAACCCACCCCACAGGCAGCCCTCAAGGACAGCCTTGTGCCCACTGGGCAGACCCTCGTGGGTGCTGCAGAGCCCACTGGTATGAGACAGCAGCCCAGCAGCCAACAGTTCTGCCCAGTTCTGTGTGGCCTTTTAAGCTACCTAAGGTGAGAGAGAAAGGCAGGACTTGGAGAAGAGAGAGGAGATGGGAGGGATGGAGCCAGCAAAGTTCCACGGGGAGCAGAGCAGAGTAACTCAGCTCAGCCTGAGCATCCTCCCAGGAACTGCTCTCAGGGTGGACCACGAAGGCAGATCCAACCCCTGCTCGTGAGCTCCTCCACCTGGGACAGGGTCAAGGGAAATCCAAAAGGCCAGGCAGGCCTCTGAACCCAAAAACCCTTCTGTGGGGTGCCAGGACAGGGTGGGAGGATTATTTTTAATGAAAGAACAAAGGAAGAAACATTCCAAACACACCTTTAGCTGGTGAAAGGCAAAGTCACACCTGGAAACACAGAGTCCACAACCACAGAGGAAACAGAGACCTCACAGAGAAACACACTGTTCACAGACCCCACAGAGGAACACAGTGCTCACAGACCCCACAGACCCCACAGAGGAACACAGCGCTCACAGACCCCACAGAGGAACACAGTGCTCACAGACCCCACAGACCCCACAGAGGAACACACTGCTCACAGACCCCACAGAGGAACACAGTGCTCACAGACCCCACAGAGGAACAGAGTGCTCACAGACCCCACAGAGGAACACACTGCTCACAGACCCCACAGACCCCACAGAGGAACACTCTGCCCACAGACCCCACAGAGGAACACTCTGCCCACAGCCCACTCTGACTCAGAGCTGAGACTAATATCCAGCTCTTCCACAGCTCCAAATCCCACGTGCAGTTCCCACTGCCTTTGGAAATGCCTGTGCCAGACCCCTGAGCTCCCACCTGCAAACTGGAGCTGCAGTTTGGGGTTTCCAGCACTGCCTGGACCTGCCTGCCAGCAGGTGATGGGCAGCACTGCAAACCCAGCCCCTGAGGTTGGTGAGTGCTGGGAGAGCCAAGGTGTGAACCCTGCTGAGCCAGGGCACAGCTCCCAGGGTGGCACCGCAGCTCTGCCAGCCTGCTTACCTCATACCCTGACTTTCCCAGGCTCTGGGAACTTCTGCATCAGCCCAAAAATCCATCCACAGGGCTCAGACAGGACAAAGACTCACCCGAGAGCATTTGTCAGGGTCTGGGTGAAACACTGCTGGGGTGCAGGGGGGGCTGCCAGGCACTCACATCACTGGCCCTGCTTGGGCACAGAGGGCTCTGCCCCTCTGAATGTCTTCCCTGGGAGCTGCCCTGCCAGCCAGGATAGGATGTGCAGGGTCTATAATAATGTCATTGTTCTGGACTAACTCAAAACTAAACATTTGCCAAAGCTCCTGGAGAACCCAAAGACTGAAAGCATCAGTAGCACAACACTTCATTTAGTCCAAAGCAAAACACCCCAAAGTAGTCCAAAGTTTCATTTAGTCCAAAGCAAAACATCCCATTTTCACTTCTTTTCCAGTTTACAAAACACAACAACCAAAATAAGCGTGTAAACACAATTTGCAGACATCTAAACATCTTTCAAGTTAAAACCCAGCATCCCATTTTGCAAATGACACACCCAAGGGCTCAGGCTTGCTGGGGGGAATATCTGATGGGATTGTTTAACCTGAAACAATTCAGAGAACCCATTTTTCACTAAAACAAAACCTCTCAAGTCTCTCAGCAGCTCCCATGTGTGTGTGTGTGAATGTACACGTGGGAATGCACACCCGTGTGCACCTACACATGTGAAGAAAGTGAAGGCAAGGGCCAGGTGGGGAAGTCAGCACAGCTCTGATACTGGTTTACAACAGGGAGAACACCATGCCCCAGTTTCATCCTGCCAGCCCAGCCTTTGGGCACGAGGCTTTAACCACTCTGCTATCTGCACATCTCTGGGGCTGTGGGAACCCTGTCCCAGCTGCACCAGGAGCACGGAGCAAACTTTCCAACACGAAACCAAAGTGCCCCTGTGCAGCAAAGTGTGACGAGGAGGCAGCCAGGGATGAATGGGGCCAGGGAGGAGAAGGGAGGCTTTTGTGCTGGGTAATTCAGGGGGAGAAAGGTCCACCAGCCTGGCCTGGGGGTGGCTGGGGCTGCTCAGCTCCTGGGGAATATGTGGTTTGCACAACAAGGGTTGGGGTCACACCAGAGCCTGGGCTCGGGCACCGTGGGTGTCACTGCTGCTTCTGCCACAGGGACAGTGCCCAGGGCCATGTCACAGGCTGCACCAGCACCAAAGAGAGCAGGGCGGGGGAAAAGGAGCAGTTCTGCCTTTTTCAGGCAAAACTGGCCCTATCAGAAGGGGTTTGGGAGTATCGGTGGGAAAGGTCCTCTGCTGCCTGTGAGGAGCAGGGGATATTTCCCTCTTAGTGCATTTGCTCCCAAGTGTCTCCTAAACACATGAAGGGACAAATCACACACCCCAGGCAGCCTGTCCGACCCCAAAGGGTTCCAGCCTGTCTGACCCCAAGGGGTTCCAGCCTGTCTGACCCCAAATGGTTCCAGCCTGTCTGACCCCAAAGGGTTCCATCCTGTCTGACCCCAAAGGGTTCCAGCCTGTCTGACCCCACGGTGTTCCAGCCTGTCTGACCCCAAATGGTTCCAGCCTGTCTGACCCCAAATGGTTCCAGCCTGTCTGACCCCAAGGGGTTCCAGCCTGTCTGACCCCAAATGGTTCCAGCCTGTCCGACCCCAAAGGGTTCCAGCCTGTCTGACCCCAAAGGGTTCCAGCCTGCTCTGGCCAGGGAAACACTCACTGGCTTTGCAGCAATTCCAGTGCTTGTACTGGGTGGGATCAGAGGGAAGCTACTGTGGGATGAGCTGATCCAGGAGGAGAGGGTGGAAGGGATTTGCTGTGCCAAGGGCTGTGCTTGGACAGACCTGTTGCACTTTCTCAGATGTGCAAAGCAGTAACCTCCCTCCAGACCTGGGTGGGCACAAACAGGACCCCTCTCACAGTAAGTTCTTGGGCTGCATTCCCACGTTGATCCAAGAGGGTCAGAGAAACCTTTTGCTCTTTTGATATATCCCTAACGTGAACTAAGGGAAACAGCTTCAGCAGAGAGGCCCTGACACAGCTTGTCTGGGTCCCCTCTGTGTTCAATAAAGGTTAATATAAAGTAAAATAGGTGCAATAAAAGAGCAGAGGGAGAACCCACAGGGTGAACATCCCATCACAGAGAGCAGGGCTCAGCTGGGCTCAGGGGGCTGCAGCACAGAGAGTACCCACACCCCATTCATCTGCACCCCACTGGGCCAGGAGAGGCAATTCAAGCCGAGGAACAAAGCTGGCACAAGGAGAACAGGGAAAAAATGGGTATGAACAAGCACAAGATGGTAATCAAACAGGTTCCCACCTGTGAGAAAAGTTTGCCAGGCTAAAGGAGGAGACATGAATGTTCCTTGGGAGCTGACATAGCAGGTAGGACAACTTGTTCCTTACTGATGGTCTCTGACAAATGGAAAATTTGGGTTTCTGCTCCTTAAATATTCTTCTGCTTTACCGTACAGAAAATGCAATTTCGGCCCTGGCTGGGCCAGCCAAGGACCATCAGGGGCAATTCCTACCAGAGGACAGCAGTGCCAGGTCCTGCCTGGGCAGAAGGTCCCCATGGGCACAAGGCAGAGGACTCTGATCATCACCTACAACCTCAGGGTCTCTTTGGAAGACCCTCTCCTGGTCACCCACATGGAGAAAGTGCTGCTGGCCCTGTCCTGCCATGGCTCTGCTGCTCAGAGCACACACTCCACATCTCACCAGCGATGCTCAGCCCATGAGGACCTGTGGCTGCAGAGATGGGGCTTGGCCTAGACTTGGTTACAAAGCCAAGAGGCATCACAGAACCCACATTATCTGGCATAAGTCCTGCTGACAAAGACAGGGGGATTTCAGCATCCAGGCAGTCCTCAGCAGTTTGACACCTCCAAGCCAACATGGTTAAGGAGCAGCATCCCTGGGAAGGGACTCACTGCATGACTGCCTGCTCTGCTCACTAGAACAAGCAGAAAAACAAAACTGCTGCTTGAAAAGCAACACCCAGAAAGGGCACCCACTGCCCTCCAAGTGGGGCAGCTGCCCAGCCATGCCACACCACAGAGGGCCAAGACCTGCTGCCAAATCCACCTGCTCCAAGGGCTCAGAACCAAACCCTCTGCCCACGGGCTCCTTCAAGCCCACGCTGCCAACCTGCTGCAGCCACGGAACAAAGGAGCAAAGAGGGAACGTGGGGCTCTGCCCTGACGAGGGTCAGACAGCCCTGCCCAGCCCTGCCCAGCCCTGCTTGTGCCTTTCCAGAGGGCAGAACCACCTGGGCACTGGGCACCCCAGTGGGGAGGGCACCCCGGGGTTGGCAGCTCAGCGGAGCCGAGTGTTGTTCCGGCTCAGGGGGCAGAAGTGAACAAGGTGCTGCTGCTCCTTGCTGAGAGCACCTTCGGGGAGCAGCCCCCCAGCCCCTTCCAGCGCCCCGCCGGGCTGGGACCTGTCAGAGCCGCGTCCCCCGGGCACCCTGTGCCCGCTGCTCCCAAACCTGGGCACCCTGTGCCCGCTGCTCCCAAACCCATGCACCCTGTGCCCGCTGCTCCCAAACCCGGGCACCCTGTGCCCGCTGCTCCCAAACCCGTGGGTTCCACACTCCCCGAAGGTGCTGAAGCAGAAGACCTTCCCTGCGCATCATCCCGGCGGGGGCAGAGCGAGACCCTGCGGCCCCCGCCGGGCTCCATGGCTAATGAGCCGGGGTCGGGAGCGGTCCCTGCCCGTTCCGGGGATGCCGAGCGGTGTTTCCAGCAGGGATTGACGGGCAGGGTTTGCAGGCTGGCACGGCACAGTTCCCACTGGCCCCGCCGATCCGAACGGGACCGCACCCGTCGGGGCGCACCGGGCGGGCAAAGGATGCGGGCAGCGCCCTGCCCTCCCCCGGGGACACCGCCCGGGGTGCCCCAGGAAGGAGCATTCCTGGGAAAAAGGGCATTCCTGCATCTCTGCAGCGTGCCAGGCGGTGAGAAAGCCCCGGGACTGTTCGTGCCATCGGGTTTCCTGGCACGCTCTCGGCTGTTCAGGGAACTGTCCCAGCGGAGCAATGCGGGACAGGGGCAGGCACGGCACTTCGGGGAAATTGCTGCTGGCAGGGAAAGGGGGCAGGAGGTTTGGTGTGTGGGGATGAGCCAGGAAAGGGAGGGATGGCAGGGCACGGGTCATCCGTCTGGTTCTCACATCACAGAATCCCAGAAAACACCGAGTTGGAAGAGACCCACAAGGATCATGAAGTCCAACCCTTAGCCCTGCACAGGACGGTCCCCAGGAGTCACACCTTGTGCCTGAGAGTATGAACCAAACAAGGGAAGGTCATGCAGCCCCCAGGCCTGTGGGATCCTCTGCAAGACCCCAGAGCAGCCCCTTCCATCAGCCGGGAGCTGGCAATGCACCCACCAGTTCCAGGTAATGCAGCACAGCTGAGGAGGCACCCAGAGCTCAGCACCACTCTGGAGAGGGTCAAGGAATGATGGAGATGGTTTCTTGGGCAAAAAAAACCCTCCCCAAAGGCTGGGTGGTCCCAGAACTCCCTGGGATGAAACAGGACAAGAGCTCCCATAAAGCCCAGGGCTCTGAACATACACCCTCACCAGCCCACACCCTCCTGGCCAGGGTTCTGGCCCACAGCCCCTCTCACAGCCCCAGCACTCACCTTTCCCTTTCACTCGTGCGTGGCTGATCCTCCTCCTGCTCCCTGATGGTGCCCTCGGGTCCCGCAGGGAGGGTTGTCCAGCCCCACGTGGCCCCTTCCTCACAGCTGGCAGAGGATCCAGCTCCAGCAGCGGGGCACTCTGCCCTGTCCCTGCCAGAGACAAGAGGAGATGAGAGCAGGACATGGCAGGACAGGGAGCTGGGACACAGGGGACATCACAGGCTTTACCTGCCCCAGGGGAATGTCCCCACCTTGTCCCAGCCTTCCCCAGGACACCACACTGCCAGGACTCCTGCACTGACCTTCCCCTGGCCAGCTCTGTACACATGGCACATGCTGGCAGGTGGCACATCTGTCCCAAACCATCACCCCCCTGGCCAGCCCTGCCTGTGAGCAGAAAGGAGAGCACTGGTGCTGATCACTCAGTCCAGCAGCACAGCAGACACAGACCCATGTTCAGAGGGAGTCACCCCTGGCACAGGTCCCAGCTGCAGCCTTGGCCACAGCCCTTTACATCCCACACACCAAGTGCAGCCCAGAGGAACTGCCCAGAACAATTTTATTATATTGAAAACAGATGCACAGTCCCATCAGGGCTGCATTAATCTCCAGGACAGCAGAGATCCTGCCCTGCCACTGCTGGGTGTTCAGGACAGTCTTAGAAGCATAGAACGGTCTGGGTTGGAAGAGACCTTAAAGTTCATCTCATTCCACCCCCTGCCATGGGCAGGGACACCTTCCACTAGCCCACGTTGCTCCAAGCCCTGTCCAACCTGGCCTTGGACACTTCCAGGGATGGGGCAGCCACAGCTTCTCTGGGCACCCTGT
>JAWWEE010000037.1:7311773-7322302 GCA_035221455.1 Xenops minutus | reverse complement strand
TGCCCCGCGTGTGCCCCGCACACCCACCCCGTGTCCCGCATCACCTTCCCCGTGTCCCGCATCACCCCGTGTCCCGCAGCCCCACGCGTGCCCCGCACACCCACCCCGGCCCCGCTGCTCTGCCCCTGTCGCTCGCAGCAGGGCTCTCCCCCCTCGCCCTGTGCCCCGCAGCAGGGCCGGAGTGCCCACCCCTCTCATCCCCGTGGCCATGGTGCGGCTGCGGCTGCTGACCTGGGACGTGAAGGACACGCTGCTGCGGCTGCGGTGCCCCGTGGGGCAGAGCTACGCGGCCGCGGCGCTGCAGCGGGGCGTGCGGGTGCAGCCCGAGGAGCTGGGCACGGCGTTCCGGGAGGTGTTCGGAGCCCAGAGCCGCCGCCTCCCCAACTACGGCCAAGGCCAGGGCCTCAGCTCCCGGCAGTGGTGGCTGGACGTGGTCAGGCAGAGCTTCGTGCTGGCGGGCGTGGAGGACGGCGAGGCGCTGCGGGAGCTGGCGGAGGAGCTGTACGAGGATTACTGCAGCCCGCACACGTGGCAGGAGCTGCCCGGCGCCGCCGACACGCTGAGCCGCTGCCGCCAGCGCGGCTTCCGCATGGGCGTCGTGTCCAACTTCGACGGCCGGCTGGAGAGCATCCTCTGCCGCTGCAACCTGCGCCACCACTTCGACTTCGTGCTCACCTCCGAGGCCGCGGGCGCCGCCAAGCCGGACCGCAGGATCTTCGAGGCGGCGCTGCGGCTCGGCGGGGTCCCCCCGGAGCAGGCAGCACACGTGGGCGACGACTACAGCCGGGACTACCGCGCTGCCCGCGCCGTGGGCATGCACAGCTTCCTGCTCCGCACGGCCGGGCAGCAACCCGAGCCAGAGGTGCCCCCCGAGCACGTCCTGCCCACGCTCAGCCACCTCCTGGACCTGATCGAGAAGGGGTAGCCGCGGTGTGCAGGAGCCCAGCGCTGACACCGGGTGCCGGGCCGGCCCTGCTGGGGGATTTCCTGCTGCCAGGGGGCTGGGAGAAGCAGCAAGTGGAGCAGTGCTGCCTGCAGAGCAGCGGGGTGTTCCTGCAATAAAACGTATCTGACACCCAGTGGTGCTGCTGCTTCGTTTCGTGGCTCTGAAAATGCTATAGAAAGGAGTGAGCAGTGCTGTCTTCCCTAAGGGGGCTGGGAATACTTCACACTCCAGAGGCTCGTTCTGGCAGGAGAGATGGAGGCAGACTGAGGTTTATCCCTTCTAAGTCACCCTGGGGAGGGGATTGAGCATCCCTCAGTGCAAGGGCTGGTTGTGTCCCAGGGAAGGTCTGCCCAAACAGAGCACATGGGACACCCATCCCAGGGAAGGTCTGTCTGCACAGAGCACCCAGGACAGCTGTCCTGAGGGAGATGTGTCCAAACAGAGCACTCAGGCTGCTCATCCCAGGGAACATCTGCCCAAATGGAGCACTCACGATGCCACTGCACAGGCCCTGCACACCTCAGTGTACCCCAGCTTTGCACCCCACCAGCACCCCCCTGTTCCTAACAGCAGTGGCCAGGAGGTGGCTGCAGGTCTCCCTCTGTGGGCTAAACAGTCTGGAGTTGGGCAATTCCACCTAAAAAATTGCCAGTTAGCAAACTTCACTGATTTGGGTATTGATGACTATTTTAAACCCCTTTCCTGCCCTGCTCCCTGGGTCAACTCCAGGCCACCACCTCTCCCCTCTCCCTGCCTGCCATCAGCTCCCTGTGTTTGCACCACGTTATACTCCAACCCTTTGGGGATGCTCAGGTTTAGTTATTTTTCTGCTGCTCTTTGCTTGCTCCCCTGCTTGGACATGGGCCACAGCCCCCCAGGGGTGCCCCTATCCCAGCATGGGTCCCCCATGGGTGACAGCCCCCTGCACTGTCCCTGCTCTGCAGTGGGGCAGCTCCTCCCAAAAGTGTCCCAGTCAGAGAATCACAGAATCATTTAGGTTGGAGAAGACCTTTAAGATCGAATCCAACCATTCCCCCAGCACTGTCAAGACCACCTGTAATCCATGTCCCCAAGTGCCACATCCATATGCCTTTCAAACCTTTCCAGGGATGGGGACTCCACTACTGCTCTGGGCATCCTGTGCTAGTTCCTGACCACCCTTTTAGTGAAGAAATTTTCCCTAATATCCAACCTAATCCTCCCAGAGCAACTTGATGCTGTTTTCCTCTTGCCCTGTTGCTTGTTACCTGGGAGAAGAGAGCAACCCCTACCTGGCTCCACCCTCCTGTCAGGAGTTGTAGAGCTGCTATGTCCCTTCCCATGTGTCTCCTCCCTGCCATTTCTCCATGCACACCTCTTACTGTTTCTCCCATTTTCTACAACCCCCCACCAGGCTGGAAAGTTGCTCTTATTAAACAATTCACCCAAGAGCAGCTGGCATTCCCAGACCCCTCACCCCAGCACAGACAGACACAGGAGGAGAGAAAAGCTACTGTAAGACACATGAATAACAGCTGTAGTGTGAAGGCAGGTGTTGTGTGAACGCTGTACACAGGCTGTAGCCCTCCCTGGCCTCCTCTCCCCCAGGGCCCTGAGCAGAGCACACACAGTCACACACAGGCTCTGCTCACTGGACCAGCGAGATGCTCTCGTGTGCCACAGCAAAGACAGGATAGACGGGCTCTGTGAAGGTCTCCCTGTGGGAGAAGAGGATGGCACAGGAGTCGGGGTCGTAGAAAAGCACCTCTCCCCCTGCAAAGTCAACCAGCACCCCGATCTGGGCCGGGGCCTTGATGAGCTCCACGGGCTGGGGCTGCCCCGCGTGCAGGAACCGGAACTCCTTGTCGTAGCGCGAGAAGACCCAGGAGGCAGCGTTGAAGCCCAGGCGGCCCTCGTTGGCAGAGCCCTTCCTGGGCACGGAGCTGTAGCAAAGCCCCAGCTTGTAGGCACAGCTGTGCTCCACGCCCACCTTCCAGGCACACACCCCCGAGTGGAAAGCTGCAGTAGCCAAGGCGTTGGGCCAGTGGTCAAACCTCTCGGGGCAGTCCAAGTCCACCTTCGCTTTCTTGGGGCTGAAGGTCAGGGTTCTCTTGTCTTCTGACAGGCTGAGGTGGGGGCTGAGGGTTTTTTCATCGATGTGAATCTCCTGTGAGCCTGCAAGAGAAGCCACATGGTGAGCACCAAGTTGGTAGCCCCCCTGTGAACCACCTGGAGTGGTTATGGCCATCAGAAACACAACCACAACCACCCTGTCCTCACACATCACTCCTGGGGACACATCTGCTCCCTGGGGTGCCAGCACAGCAGCTCCCACAGATTTTCCTCTCAGGCTGGGCCAAAACAAGGCAGAGATTTACCAAAGCCCAGACTCATCACACACCTCTCCACTCCTGCACTAGAGCCCTGCAGAATCAAAGATGCTGCTCTTCTTACTCTAACCCTAACCTCACTTCCCACAAAATGGAACTGGGCAGATTCAACCCACCCTGCTTTTGGGAAGAGACCCAAACCTCAGTTCCTGTCCCTTCCAACCCCCATGATGGGTGAGCAGGACCTGGCTGCTCCTCCCCCAAGAGCCTGGCAAGGACAGGGCTGTGAGCAGAAAACTTGCATAGCCGGTAAAACAGGAATGGGGAGGGATGGAGAGGGCTGGGCAGGGAAATCTCTTTCCTGCTATAAAGCCCCAGTTGCTAATCAGCCCACCCTGAGGTGCTGGGAGCAGCAGGGGGAGGTGGCACCAGGCTTAGAGATGAGCTTGGCCCTGGCTCAGTCTGCTTTTGCTGTGAAAGAAGGGGCTGCCCAGCTGCACAAACCCAGCCTGGGGTGAGCCAGGCTGGCTGGGGAGCCCTGCACCCCCTGGGGGTCTGCACCAATTCAGAATCACAGGTTGGAAAAGACCTCTAAGATCATGGTGCCCCCCTCAGTGGGTCTGCAGACCCTGGGGAGCACTGAGGAACTGCATGGCTGGGTCCCTCACTCCCTAAACTGGTGAAGCAGAGAGATGAGGCTGATGCCCAGCTGACTCACCTGCTCCTGAAGAGACACCGTTCCTGCCAGTGGGTGCCCCTCCTTGCCCTGCCTTCCTCCACCCTCTTCATTCATTTTAGGTCTTAAACCACCATGGAGACAAGGCTGGAGCACGTGAGTCAGTGGCTCTCCCAGCCCTGCCACCAGCTCTACCATGTAATGTCTCAGCCGGCCATTGCCCAACCACCCTCTGCTCAGCATCCAGCAGCAGACAGGATGAGGCCCTAAGGAACCAAAGCATCACACAGCAGCCTGAGCACGGTGCTCCCAGAGCCCACCCTGCTCCAGGGCCTAGATTAGCATCCCTCTGATAGCAAACAGCACCCAGCAGCAGCAGCTCGGGCTGCACCTGCCCAGGTGCTCCCTGGCAGATGAACCAAGGCTGAATTATCCCTTTGCAGGGAAATGCACATTAGGTGGGAGCTACTGCAGGCAAGAGCAAGGCCAAAAAGGAGCTGAAACCAGCCTGCCCTGCAGCTGGAGTTGCCAGCCCCCTTCCCTTGGTGATTTATTTCCCTGAGCAGCAGCCAAACCCCACGCTGTGCCCTCTGTAGCTCTGGCTGCCCACACTGCCTATGTGCAGGTTGGCTTTCCAGGAAGCCAAAAGCTGCTCTGAATTCAAAGAAAAGGGAGCACTACCAGACTTTATCTTCCTCTGACAGAAGGAGGGCACTAAACCTCACATTGTGCAGCACACATCTAACCTAGGGCTGCACTCTGGTGCTCCCAGACAGGGGGTCATCCACACCGGGAAACACCAGTCCAGCAACACCCACAGTGGTGGAAATCCAGGGGAGCATCTGAAGGAGGGGGAGCACTGGCAGAGTATCAGCAGGGTAATTCAGATCAGCACATTTGCCCCCCCACACAAGTGTTTTGCCATGCTTAAATCTGCCCTCCAGATTTTCCCACATGATTCCATCAGGAATTCATCCCACCCCCAACTCTATTTTCTTTGTGCACTGTGTCCATCAGGGTGGCCTTGGGAGATGATGGATGGTTCACAGGGTTAGCAGCTCTGGTAAGCACATACATGGTGGTTGCAGCACGTTTGACTGCTTTTAAAAATCCAAGTTCCCATGAATAAGATTGCTCCCAAAACGGTGCCAGGAGATTTATATCACCTCTTGGTGTAAGGAAAAGGCTGCCAACCCCAAATGTAAGTGATACAGAAGTCTGGATGCCAAGTGAAGACATCAAAGGAATTGTGTTTATTTTTGACTGTGAAATGGAGATTCTTTTCCTGCTGCTTTCCAAGTTTTTGAGAGGTTCAGAGAAAGCTGTCAAGGCTGGGAATTTTGTGTTTTCAATCAAATAAACAAGACAGTCGCCTGCTCAACTACCTTTGGGAGAAGGGACCTCAAAGTGACACATGACTGTGTCTTAACAAGCTCAGGCCACTGCAGTTAATATTAGATCTCTAAGGTTTTATCCTGGGTGGGCTGTGGACTGATGAGATCTGTGAGAATCCAGCAGGCATCCTCAGCATGCAATAATGACATGTTAAATGTAACCACACACTCAAAAAAACCCCAAACAGAATGAAATTCCTGTGTAATAAGTGCACCACCACACCTACTACAAGAATCAAATGCCTTAGAGTCATTACATTTCACAAGGATGGGTTTGGGAAGGAATCTTTAAAAAAAACATGTCACAACAAAGAGAATTAGAGAAAGGCTCCTCCTTGACTTGATGGCTCTGAGTATCAGCTGAGAACCTGCTCAGCTGATTCTTTCTGGAAGAAGTTCTTCATGAAAAGGCTGGTCAAGCATTGGAAGGGGCTGCCCAGGGAGGTGGTAGAGTCCTGGAGGTGTCCAAGGAACAACTGGGCATGGCACTCAGTGCTCTGGACTGGGTGACAAGGTGGGCACAGGGTGGGCTCAAGGGTCTTGGAGGTCTTTTCCAACCTCAGTAATTTTGTGTGACCCTGTCAATGCACCACTGCAAGAGCTGGACTAGAATCACAGACTGGTTTGGGTTGGAAGGGACCTTAAAGATCACGGAGTCCCAGCACCCTGCCATGGGCAGGGACACATTCCATGAATGCCAGCATCCAAAGACTCAAAAGAGGGAAATTAATCACAAAAGGAGAACGACATGGGAGTTTGCAGTAGAAGAAAGAGGTGATGGTGGTGCTTGGTAGGCACAGATTCTCAAGCTAAAGCCAAAACCACAGGAGCAACAAAAGGCCAAAGCACAGACCTTGGAGAGGGGTCTGGAAACAGGGAAAAACTGAAAACAGCTCAACAGCAAAATTAATACAAAACCTTTGGAAAAATAGCCCCAAGGATTGTTCACAAAGCAACATGTAAAGGATGTTGCCACCTCTCAGAAACAAAACCCACATTTGAAATGCTCTAATGATAACCTGAAAGTCAGAGTAAAAGCAAACATTTCACAACCCGTTATCCAAGCATATCACAGCCAGAAGAAAACTGTCTCTCCCTGCTCAACACAGCCAACATCAACCTGCTAATCCCATCCTCAGAGCCTGCCACTGGCCTGGCAAATGCCTCCAGTGCAGCCTCAGCTGTACAGAAGGAGCTGGGTCAGAGCACAAACACCTCTAAAAACCTCCAGCTCGTGCAGAGCCACCATCTCAGCATGTATCAGGAAGCTGCTGCATGTACTCACTGCTCACTCCACTGGTCAGAGCATCTCCCAGACACCCCACAGGTGAACTCACCCGCTTTTACAATGCCCAGCAATCCAGTGCTGAACATGGTCAAGAACAATTTCTGTGACAGAGATTCCCACAGCAGCACCAGCTTTGCTGCTCTCACCAAGCGACCCAGGAAATGGCAAAAGAAGCCACGTGAGGTGTAAGCCACAGAGCTGAGAAAACACACCTTTTTTTCCAAACTCCAGCTCTCCTCTGAGCCACAACCTGCTTGGAGCACCCCCTGCTCCCCCAAACCTCCCACAGCTGCTACTGCTGCTGCTCCCCTGGCTGGGGGCTCCAAAAAACAAGCAGGGGCTGGGAGAGCAGAGGGGCAGGACAGGGCATCAGGAAGTTTTGACACAGCAAGAGGGTATTTCTTTGGGCACAACATGAATGAGTGTGCAGGAAACCCCCGGGCATGTGAGACCCGAGTGAGACACTGACCTGTGAGGCAGCAGAGCACAGCAGAGGCCCACAGTTTATGCAGGAGTGGACTCTGAACACACGTCTGATTAAAGTTTAACTTCAGGGACTCCTGTGGCTCTAAGATTCCCTCCGCCACCTCTGCCCTAACAAAGGAAAACAAGAGTTATTTCAAAATACAATGATTTGTTGTGCTGGGAGGTGTTTATAAAGATCACTAGGAGGCACAGCAGAGGTTAAAGAGGAGCTCTGGCTGCAGAGAGACCTCAGTAGGGGTTTCTGAGACAGCTCTCAGGCTAAGTGATACTTTCGATTGGCATTGCTTTCAGTGCCTTGTGAAAGGACTCCAGTGCTGTAAAACACATCCCAGCAGCCTGAATCAACAGCTCCTCACTCAGCAGACACAGGGTAAATAAATGTGTCTGAGTGCAGCCATCAAGGTACAAAGGGAGCACAATGAACAGTGGGAGACTCAGATTTCCCTCTTTGTAACAGTTGGAGCACGGAGGGTGTGGCAGCAGAGCACACCAGGAGCTGGGTTTCACCCAGCACAGCAAGACACAGAGGGTTTGCTGGTTCCTGTGTCCTGCAGCACCCACAGAACTCATGGCTGTGAGGAAAGGCTGTGGCACAGGCTGGTGGTGACGTGCTGTGGCTCATTCCATACTCTCTGCAGGCACAAATACCCCCACGAACCCCCTGGGCAGCACAATGCAGCCAGGGCCAGCACCCTCACAGGAGCCACGGAGACAAAGGGCTGTAAAAGCACAGCCACAGAGGTGCCTCCTCAGGGAAGGGCAGCCCAGTGTCACCCATAGGGCTACTGGGGACACTGAGGCCGTGCCAGCCACTCCCAGCACAGCTTCCCACCAGGACCATCCCATCTGCTGCCAACAGCCAGGACAGGCCTGCTGCACCTCCCAGTGAGCCTTGCGGAGTTTTCTAAGGAGCTGGAGAAGTTCCCTTGTAAACAAGGGCTACTGATCTGGCACTGCACATGGAGCAGCCCCAGGTGCCAGGCTGCTCTCTGCAGCCCAGCACATGGAGCAGAGAGGAGGGGCCACAATGGCATCTCTGCACGTGTCCTTGTCCCCAGCAGAAGCAGCACGAGGGAGGAGAGAGGTGTCACGGGGTGCCTGAGCCATGGCACACTGCACAGGAGCTGCAGGGATGCAGGTGAGCCTGGAGCAGGGGCAGGGAAAGGAGCAGGAGCAGCCAGGTACTGACCTCTCGAAGATCTCTTGTTCTGCACGCTGGGGATAAGGAGAGAAAGAGTCACCACAACTGAAATCCCCACAGATGGAATCCCAAACACAGGCTGGGGCACAGCAAACCCAGGACCCAGGGAGCAATGCTCTCCTTCCTGATCCAGAGAAACCACCCCCCTCACCCCAACACCAGCCCGGGGGAGCAGGGAGAGCATCCAACATCCATTTTCTTCAGCTGCAGCAGCACTTCCCACTCTCCAACTCAGAAAATGAGTGGGAATGGCTGAGGGCAATGCATATTGGACATCTAGTTGAGGCACTGTCTGCTGCCCTCCCTCTGCTCCCACTCCACTAAGGAATGCTGCAGGAACAACCTGTGCTTCCAGCAAACAACCCCAGGGCTTTCAGAAATGGGGGAGGCTGCAGAGAAACTAAGCCAAGAGTCAGGTAACCTCGTGGTTGGTCCCACTTGTTTCTGTTCCTGCTGGTCACAGGGCATTCCCTAGATACAGCAAAGTGGAAGGAAAATACCTGATCCCTGCTCCAATCTGAGCTGCAGGGCAGCTGCAGGACTGGGGCATGGCACATGCTGGTTCCTGATAGACACAAGTACCAACACCAACATTCCAAGGTGGAGAACACACGATCCTTAATTCCCCTCCTCTGTGTGGCACAAGGAGAAACTGAAGGTCTGGCACAGATCCTGCTCTCCAGCTTCTACTCTCTGTGGTGCAGCCACAGCCCAGCTCACTGAGGTGATGGGGCAGGACAGAGACTGCTTTTCCTACCAAAGGACCATCTGCCTTCTCTCCATGGGATCAGGTCTGTTTTCCAAGCAGAGCTGCTGCCCCTCTCCTCACAAACTTGCACGTGGGAAGCAGAGGCTGAGCATGATGGACCTGCTCACTTCTACAGTGAGAGGACTGAGATGATTCAATAACCAGAGGAGGAACTGAGGGAGGGGAAGCACAGGCTGCTCTTCACAGCAAATATCCCAAAAAGAGCTATGCCAGACAACAGGGGGGACTTTCCAGCAGAGCTGCAGGTGCTCCCAAATCGGTTTTGATTCAAATTACACACAACACTAGAAAACTGGTGGCACAATTAGCTGCTGTAAGAGCAGCTCTCAACCCACAGCTGTCCTGGCTGTCTGGCCTAAGGGCAACTGCAAGCCAAGGGCTTGGAGACCTGAGTCTGGGTGGTTCTGGACCTCACTGCAAGCAAGAGCAGTATCAGGCAGAGCAGATGCTCTAGGAACCACCAAGAAACCACAGGGGCTTGTCAAGAAGCTTCCCTGAGCTAGACCTGCAGATGTAGGTCCTGTCCAGCTCTCCCTCCTTGCTGTCAGTGCAGCAGCTGCTGAACACCACATTTAAGTCCAATGACATCCACGATAAGAAGTCCAGGTCACCCTGGGCATTGACCCTCCCTGCACAGGGAGCAGTACTCACCACCAGGCCCTGGTCATCCAGGTTGGTGATCATGTCCACTAGGTAGGTCCGGAGGGCACCCAGTTTCTGCAGAGCCTCAGTCCAGTGCACCTGCTGGGTCAGGATGCTCTGGTGTGCCCGCTCCTCCTCCGCGTGCACCTTCTCCAGCAGCCTCTGCTCCTCGTTCTCACAGGCCTTCCCCACGAAGAGCAGCCTCTGGATCACCAGCTCCCGGGCCACGTTGGCTGCATTCTGTCAGAGCCAGGGACAGCAGCAACATCAGCCTTGCTTTGGCCCCAGCGAGAGCCCCAGCTGCTCCTGCCTGCTCTCCGTGGGCTCAGCCATCAACACTGCTCTGTCACTTGAGCCCAGGCCACAGCAACTATCATGATACAAGTGAAGGCAAATGGGACAATCAGGCCCAAACCCACCTACAGCCTCCTGGCCTAACCGTGGTACCCAAGTGACAATCTGTGAAGGACCAGAGTCCTGTCCCTCAGCAGATCTCCATGGATTCACTGCTGGTGAGACACACGAGAACAGGCTGACAGGCTGAGAGAGCTGGGACTGCTCAGCTTGGAGAAGACTCCAAGAAGACCTGAGAGCCCCTTCCAGTGCCTAAAGGGGCTCCAAGAGAGCTGGAGAGGGACTTGGGACAAGGGATGGAGTGACAGGACAAGGGGGAATGGCTTCCCACTGCCAGAGGGCAGGGACAGATGGGATATTGGGGAGGAATTCCTCCCTGTGAGAGGGGATGCCCTGGCACAGGGTGCCCAGAGAAGCTGTGGCTGCCCCATCCCTGGAAGTGTCCAAGGCCAGGTTGGACGGGG
>JAWWEE010000037.1:7278950-7292700 GCA_035221455.1 Xenops minutus | reverse complement strand
ACAGCAGGGACACCAAGGAGCACAGGGATCCACAGGGAGCATAGGGATCCACCAGGAGTCACAGGAGTGCCAGAGGGAACACAGGGATCACCAGGAGCACAGGGATGCCACAGGGATTGACAGAGAGCACAGGGATCCACCAGGAATCATAGGGATCCACAGGGAGCACGGGGGGACATCAGGAGCACAGCAGGGACACCAAGGAGCACAGGGATCCACAGGGAGCACAGGGATCCACCAGGAGTCACAGGAGTGCCAGAGGGAACACAGGGATCACCAAGAGTCACAGGGATGCCACAGGACACACAGAGAATCCACAGGAAGCACAGGGATGCACCAGGGAGCACACGTGGAGGCACAGGAAGCCACCAGGGGTCACAGGGGAGCCACAGGAATGCACCAGGGAGCACAGGGTAGCCAGCAGGATCACAGGAATCCACCAGGAGCACAGGGATGCCACAGGGATTCACAGAGAGCACAGGGATCCACCAGGAGTCATAGGGATCCACAGGGAGCATGGGGGGACATCAGGAGCACAGCAGGGACACCAAGGAGCACAGGGAGCACAAGGGATCCACAGGGATCCACCAGCAGTAACAGGGATGCCACAGGGAGCACAAGGATCCACAAGAAGCACAGGGGGGACACAGGAGTCACAGAGGAGCCACAGGGAGCACAGGGGAGCCAGCAGGAATCACAGAATCCCAGGGTCACAGGATCACAGATGGCTGGGCTTGGAAGGGCCCTCTGGAGATCACGCAGCCCAACCCCCCAGCAAGGCAGGGTCACCCAGAGCAGGTGACACAGGAACATGTCCAGGTGGTTTTGGGATGTCCCCAGAGAGGGGGACTCCATGCCCGCCCCGGGCAGCTGTTCCAGTGTTCTGTCACTGGATCCCTCCCGGGAGCAGCCCATCCCATCCCTGCCCTGAGATGATGCCCAGGGACGTGGGGAAGTGACAAATCTGACAGGAGGGATAACAACAGGCATTTGGAAGCATCACATTTCACGAAGGGAATAAACCAAGGGGTGTTTGCAGGTCCTCACCGCTGCTGATGTTGATGTTGCCAGCCTCCAGGGCCGCCTTCATGCCCTCCTTGCCCAGCAGCCCCGACTCCCCCTTGGCCAGGCGCTCCCTCTCCTTCTCCTCCAGGCTCCCGTAGAAGATCGGGGCTCTCTTGGCCGGGGGGGCATCGCTCTCCTCCAGGGGCTTGGCCTTGGGGGGCTGCAGGGACAGGGACAGGTTGGGTACAAAGAGACAACCAACAGCCCGGCCGTGCCGGGGAAGGCGCGGGGCGGGACACGGAGAGCCCTGGAGGGCGTTTCATGGAATCAGAGCCGGCCTTGGCGCTGCGGGAGCCGCCCTGGGCAGGGAGGTTATTTGTGCCAAAGTAAAACGCCACACTGAACTGCCCAAACCAGGCTGTTTGTGCCCGTTTACTGCGCGCACGGCGCTCGGGTTTGCGGCGCCGGGGGGCTGATTTTCTCATAACGCTTCAGAACGCGAAGCGCCTCCTCCCGCTGAGCCCCAGCACGGCCGGCCCCGAACAGCGCCCGGCTGCTCCCCCCGAGAGCGGCGGCACGGGAACCCCAGGGAAAATAAAGGACTCGGGGGATAAAAAGCAGGAAACGCGTGAGCGGCCCCGTGAACGGCCCCGCACAGCCCGCACACCCACCTCGGGGGGCCGCGCCCCGCCTCGCGCCGCTGGGGCCCGCGCGGAGGCCATGGCGGGAACGGGGCCGGGAACAGCAGCGGGAAAGGAGAGGGAATGGGAGTGGGAAAGGAACGGGAATGGGAAAGGAACGGCAGTGGGAACGGAGCGCGCCGCGCTCGGCGTCCGGCGCCTCACGGGCACTTCCGGGGCGCGCGGGGCACGCCGGGAGGTGTGGCGGCAAGAGCTGAGCTTGAGACGCGCAAGACACGCCGGGAAGCGCCTTGGCCGCTAAGGGAGAAACGCGCGAGGCACGCCGGGAGGAGTGGCTGGGAGGGGAGTGGCCTGAGCGCGGGGCACGCCGGGAAGTGTGGTGGGGCAGAGTGCGGGGCACGCCGGGAGGCGCATTGACCGCTAAGGGTGGACCGCGCGGGGCACGCCGGGAAGTGTAGCGGGCAGTGCAGGGGCCGGGACAAGCAAGGCACGCCGGGAGGCACCTTGGCTGCTAAGGGAGGGACGTGCAGGGCACGCCGGGAGGTGTGGCTGAAGGGGATGTGTGCCGCTGAGCGCGGGGCACGCCGGGAGGCGCATTGGCCGCTAAGGGAGGAACGCGCGGGGCACGCCGGGAGGAGTGGCGGAGCGGGGCGGGCGGGCCGGGCACGGCGGGCAGCGCTGAGGGCCGGAGCCCCCGGGGCCGCTGTCGCCGCCGGGGCCGCTGACCGCGGGTCGGGGCGCAGCTCGCGATGCTCCGTCGGAAGCCGACTCGGCTGGAGCTGAAGCTGGACGACATCGAGGAGTTCGAGAGCGTGCGGAAGGAGCTGGAGGTGCGCGCGGGACCGGGCGCGGCCGCCCCCCCGGCGCCCCGGCCCTGACCGGCCCGTTCGCCCGCAGAGCCGCAGGAAACAGCGCGACGAGGCCGAGGCGGCGGCGGGCGGGGAGGAGGCGGCGGCGATGGCGCTGGGCACGGAGCACAAGAGCCGCGAGCAGCTCATCAATGAGCGCATCGGGTACAAGCCGCAGCCCAAGGGCGGCGGGCGCGCCGCGCACTTCGGCAACTTCGAGTTCTGAGCGCGGGCACGGCCCGCCCTGCGCCGCCCCCGCAGCTGGCTCGGCCTGGAGAGGGGCCAGCGACCCCACGGACGGCCCTCGGGAGAGGGTGTTGTTTTAAATAAACACGTCTTTTTTATTTTTTAAGAATCAGAGCAATCAGGCGAGCTGCTGTAAAACCAGGGGTAAGGCGGTGCCGGAGGATCCTCTGGGAGCGGGGGAGTTGCTGATCCTAAAGCAGCCCCTGGGATGGTCCCTCTGAACCTCCAGCCCTGCTGCGCCCCTGACGGGAAGGTCCTGGGAAGGGTGTGGTGAGTGTTTTGCGATGAAGGCTCTGCTGGGTGCTCAGGCTGTGCTTGCAGGCACTGCTCTGTCCTCTCCGGGAAGAATCCCCCGTGTCTCTTAAATCACCAGACGTGTCCCAGAGCTGCTTCCCAAGCCGTGTCTTAGCTGGGCCCTGAGCAGGGAATGGCTGTAGGCCTGGGCACATGGCTGCGGGATGATATCCCGTGGTTTCTCAATAGGCAGAGTTTCCTTTGCAGCTCCTCATTCCTCTGTTCAGCCCTGCTCAGAGTCCCCTCAGCTCTGTCCCCCCGGGGATGGAGCCCCAGGGACTGCTGCTGCTGGGATCACAGGTCACCAGGTATTTCCTGATGGATGGTGCCACCTGCAAAGCCCAAAGGCAGGCTGGTTTCTTCCAGACCATCCCTGGGTTTACCCCCTCAGCTGCCTGGGCACTGTAAGGTGAGACTGGGGGCAGAACCCCATAAAGGAGGGGCCTGGCACACAGTGAGGGCGCCTGAGGGAACCAGCTTGTAAAGTCTGAGCAGATGTTGGTGTTCAAGGCACTGCTCCCTGCCCTAGGAGCTGCACCAGGACACCCACCGGGAATTTGGGTGCTGGAGGCTCCCCCTGGTGCTGTCCCAGGGCTGTTTCCTACCATCCTCCAGCACAGCTCCAGTTCTGGCTTTTCAGTGTCCCAAGCAATGCTCCAAGAAGCTGCACTTCAGTTACATGCAGGCTTTGTGTGTTGCAGGTGCCCCGAATTTCAGGTCAGGCTGGGGAAATGCACAGAACTTAGTTTGTTTTCCCACTGGAAAGAGCCAGAGCCTGGCCTAGAGCAGAGCTGCTTTTCCCTCTAACACCACGTCCAGTGATCAGGGATTCTCTGCTGTTCTGCCATTCCCAGCAGGCTCTGATACAGCAGAGGTTGTTACAGCTCCCTAAATTCCTGTCCTCGATTCTTCCCTCTCCAGGACAGGCAGGTCTGGGAGGCACCAATTTCTCTCCCCATCCCTCCCACCTGCCAAGTGTGACTGGGCTGGAACAGATGGAAACTCAAGATCAGTGACTTCCCACATTGCAGCAGCTCCAGAGTGAACTGCTCAGGGTTGGGATGGCCCAGAGGATGCTGCTCCTCATTCCCATCCCCAGGCACCTAAACAGGGACACAGCCCTGCTGCTCGCTCTGAGGGGTGCAGTTTCCAAAACACCCCCACCACAGTAAAATGCACTCTAGTTTATTGGTTAATTATATACAAGAAATTCTTGATATTCACAGTAATATCAGACAAGTTACCTCCACAAAGAGCAAGAATAAAACCAAAAATGACAGTCCACTGTAAACAAAACTAGAAATCCTGCATTTGGTGGGACTGGCTCCAGACAAACTCAAAAGGCACTCAAAGCAAAATGACAAAAGCCAGCTGAGGGGCACAGCCTGGGCACTCTGTGCTCCCTCCACAATAATCTAGAGGCACAGCGTGTGGGGACCAAACATCAGGAACGAAACAGGCACAGGACATCACAGCCCACGGATGACATCGCAGCCCACGGATGACATCGCAGCCCACTGATGACATCACAGCCCACTGATGACATCACAGCCCACGGATGACACATGTGTCGACAGGAATTTAATGCAGCCATTAGAGTCCCCAACTCCCTGTGGCAGCAGGACTGCCTTAAGGTAACTCTGCAGGCAGCAGAGGGGCTGGGGCTGCCCCAAAGTACATCCCACCCCCAGGGATCTGCTCAGGCTCTGCCAAAGCACATGGCAACCTGGGCTGGGAACACACAGCCAGGGGGATTTGGTGGGAAGGGTGAGGCTGGGACACTGGGAGGTCAGGGCTCCCCTGGATTGTCACACTGCTCTAAGGAAAGCACAGCCAAAGCAGGCAGGGGACACAGACTGGACACGTCCCTTCCCCAGCTGGGCCTTGGTGAGTGAGCCCAGCAGCAGGGAGGGCACAGCCCCCACCTGCTCTCCTCAGCCTCTTCCCTTCACACCTTGCCTGGGCATCCTGGGCTCCCAGTGTTCTGTACAGGCTGTGGGAAGCAGCTGGGGCACCTGCCACACACCTGGGAGAGTCCTGCCCACGTGAGCACTGGCACTGAGGTCAGTGTCACTTCCCTGTCACACTGGAAAACAAAGAGATTTGTCTTTAGCTCTTTAGGGACCTAAGCCTGCTTTTAACTCATCTCTTTTTATTCTCTATTTGCACTGTCCAGAGAAAACAGGATGTCCAAATACACATCTGGCACCAACCAAGGAAGGCTGACTTTAGGAGGTCCTGGTAGGAGCAGTAATGGATTTCCTTACCATAAGGGCAAGGAAATTCCTATGTCAATACACATGTAGCATGTTTGGGGTGTGATGTCAGAGCAGAAGAAGGCTGTGTCCTCTCTGGTGTGAGCGTGGGCAGGAGAGGAGCCTTTGAAGGCAGAGGTTCTCATCCTTGGGGGAAACAATTGCAGGGGCACAGGTGCTACATGTAGAACGAGGCAGGAAAGCACACAAGAACCAAATTTACACTGTGAGAGCCACAGCCTGATCTCCAAGTCATCCATCTCTGACCTCTGCAATCAGAGAATGCAAGTCTGGTCACTCAGATACATGGAAAGGTGGTGAGAGGTGACAGCAAGGTCAGGCCAAGCAGGGGCTGTTTCAGAGAACGACACAGCAAGAGGTATATGAAGTAATCATTGTCACCACACAAAGCCACTCCTGGCTAGTCCCTGTGATCAGCCATCCTGTAACAGCAGCAATCCAGCCCCTCCCAGAGACATCAATGGGAACAGGGCTGGGAATGTTGGCTCTGAGCTCCTTCAGGCGTCAAGCCCTGCAGTGCAAACCCTCCACATCACCAGCCACCATCTCCAGCATTTAACAGCTTCACTTTTCCCTGACAAACACCAGGATTTCCTCCCAGCTTCACAGGGATGGGAAGGGATTGCCAATTTCTCTGCCAAACACTGACATTGCTCTCGGCTCTCACAGGGATGGGAAGGGTCAGTTTTCCAGGGCCATGGAGAGCTGTGACGGCTGAGAGGGCTCAGCAGAGTTTTACCTGTGACAGGAGCAGAGAGGGCACCAGTGGGTTTGCAGTCTGTCAGGGACATAACTCCCTTCAAAGACCACACTGGGAAGCACTTTTCCTGTCTCTCACCAGGAGGTGGCCAGGACTTTTCCATGAAAATAACTTTGCCTCTTTTACTCAGAAACCAGGAACCTAAGCCTGCTTTTAACTCAGCTCCTTTTATTCTCTATTTGCACAGTCCAGAGAAAACAGGATGTCCGAATGAACATCTGGCATTGACCCAGGAGGGCTGACTTTAGGAGGTGCAATTCCAGCCCTGGTAGGAGCAGTTATTGGCCAAGCACCTTGCCAAGGTGGTGAGGGCAGGCTCTGTGCTCAGGTAGCAGCACCAGCACCCATGGAGCCCCCAAGAACAGGCATGGCCTTGCCCTGTAAAGGCTCCTGGGCAAGAAAATGTCATTCCAAAGATAACCTTTCCTCACACAGCTGCTGCCCACAGCCACCAGCAGCATCTCCAGAGGAAAAAATGCTTTCATCCCAACATGATTCCCTGTTCTCATGGCATGTCCCAGACACCAGTCCCAGTGTGGAAGTGGCGCCTGTTCTCAGTGCCCTTCTCAAATTCCAAATGCCTTCCCTTTGAGCCAGTCCCAGGCACAAACTGGGCATCCTGGGGAGAATGAAGACTTCAGCTTTGCACCACATTCCCTGCAACAACCAGCAGTTTGATATTGAGGTGCTGAAGCAGAGCTGCTCCCCAGAAGCATCCCGGGCTGCCCTGGGCACCAGGCAGGCAGGAGGCTGGTCCTGCCCCTCTCACAGCCTGTCCTGCCTGTGCAATGTGCAGGGCTCACAGCACTGAACAAGAACTCTGCACCCCCAGCACGGGCACACGGATTGTTAAGACAAAGAGGAGTCATCTGGGTCAGGAATACTTTTTAATCAGCCCAAGCTGCTCCAAATGTCACCTGAGAAGAGACTGAAGGCTGCTCTAGTCCTGTATTTCCCCGCTCCTCTTCCCCAAATCTCTCCTTTACAGGAACATGGTTGTTTTATCCCTTCACCTCCATCCAGGAATGCCCTCTCCAGCCATTTGAACTTTAGTGTCATGAGATCATTATTTAGCCCTTGCCTCATTTACAGAATTAGTTTTAGTAACCCAAAGTCTTGCTCTAGATCCGTCATAGTGCAGTTCCACATGGAGTACCTGTGTGGTCAATGGTTATTTAGAATCTCTTTGCCCTATAAATACACAACTGCTGTCCTGTGTCTGCTCCGTGGGTGTCCATGATTGGGAAGGGAAGGCAGCCAAACTCAAATGTTGTCCCTGGAGGCTGAGTAAAGCTGCTGGATACATCAGATTAACAACACTCATCCTCTGGTGGGCCTGGAGGGCAGGTTCACCCACTCCCTGAAGCACACGGGTCACATCCTCAGGTCAAAGTCCTCCCTTGCCAGGACACACCTGAGTGTCAGATGTGCAGCACCAAATCTTCCTCAGAGGCTGAGTCCTTCTGCAGCAGAAGGTGTCATTGGCCCCAAAAGCCACAATGCCAGGGCAATCCCCTGCCCTGGCATTATGTACACATAGAAAAAAACCCAAATTAAAACATCTATTTGCACACATAGGGCTCAAAAATTTTGAGCTTTTCCTACTGTTCATTAAACCCTCAGTGATGAGCATTTACAATTTAAAAATAAAATGGGCTTGTTTTCCTTTTTTAAAAGAATAATTTCTACATTTGTCAGCCAACTAATTTCAATCACAGCATAATCTAAGAATAAAGCAAATCCTGGCCAAGAATGGCTGCTGTGGACTCTCAGGAGTCACGGGGAGCAGCACAGCCCAGCTCCTCACATCCCTGCACCCGAGTAGGAACCTGTGGTGGACTCCAGTTGATTTTCTTTGTCATGATTCTCTTGCAGCCCAGGAATTGATCCAGTCCTTGGGATGGCTGCACTAGGAGGGAGCAGAGGGCTGGAGAGGCCTCTGGGCAGCACCCAGTGTTAATGGCAGTGCTCTGTGATATCCACCACAACTGCCTTCTTCCAGCTGAAGAAGAAGTACCCTGTGCCTGCTCCTGCTGCCACGGCTATGCACAGGTACCCATTGTAGGTCATGAAGATCAGCATGAGGAAGTAGCTGACCACGACTTGGATGACGTGCAGCACAGTCTGCAGGAGGTGGGGGAAGCTCAGCATCTGCTGCCTGAGAACACAAACCCAAACAAGAGTCAGCAAACACCTGGAAAGGCACAGCCCCAAAGAAAGCTCAGCTCTTGGGCTGCCACGACACCAAGGTGGGCACGGGGTGGCAGAGAAGGTCACAGCTCCTGCATGGACCTGGAGCTGTGGTTTTCCCCCCAGAGCTGCCTGCTGGCAAAGCAAGCATGTGACTTGCTGGGAGGACACAAGTTTTAATGAGAAACAGACTTATGTCACCCCCCCCATTCAATAAGCAGAATGGCTCCTGTTGTGTGCAGAGGCCTTAACTGCCTGTCAACAGAAGGATCCTTAGTGCTTTCTGGATGTAACACCCAAACTCTGTTCCTGGGCACTCCCCACATGTGTTCACCACAAAACCCCAAGCTCATGTGGTTCCTTGCTGCTTTCCTCCTTTAGTGCCCCATCCTCGAGGGTGGCCAAGCCCAATGTCCTCCAGTGCCAAGCAGTGTCCCAGGCTGGAGTCAACACACTCGCTACTGGCTGCATAAAGTTTCTTCTGTCCCAGTTTCACCTGAAGAGATTTGCTTTAGAATGAAGGGAAATCCTTACCCAACAGTTTTGTGTGTCTCCATCAAGATGGTGCCGTTGGGGCCTGGCACTGGCATGGAGTTGTAGCGGATGCTCACTTGGGATTTCCGGAGCAGACACTCCCGGGCAATCTTAAGGCCTTCATAGAACATGGCCAGGAAGAAAACAGCCACAAAAGCACCAGCCATTTCTGACAAGAGAGAAAACACCATTGTCTCTGCAACAAAACCTGCCACATCAGGCACTGTGTGCTTGAACAACCACATTGCACTGCACAGGCCTTGGCTGAGCACCGTGGTGGGAAAAGGGAATTTCATCCACACACTAACTGGAACTTCACTCAGGAAGTGAAACCAGCAATCACTTTTGTTAATAAAACCAAATTCTTGAATTACACGAACATCTTCCTTTTCTTTCACCCCACAGATGCCATTTAAACCAGACTCAACACAGCAGCTCTCCGTATTTTTGGCATAAATAACAAGGTAATTCCTGAAACATTAATCCTGAAACACTAATTGCAGACTTTTTGTTTGGACTGGACAAGACAGCGTTACTAACCTCCAGGAGAATTGATTGTAAGTCCAGAAAACAGCAATGGCACATTCTCATAGCTGAAGTGGAAAGTCATGGCCTGCCCAAAACATAAAGAACACCAAGGTGAGCCTGGACAGCTCGTCCTGAGATGGAGCTCACAGCAGGATTTAGCAGAGGGGTTTGTATCACAACAAGACTCAGACCAGTTCAGTTATCACCAGAGAGACAGGAAGAAAATGCAGTAAATCTCCAGGAAGTCAGTGTAACACACAGGCAGGGAGAAGATGCTCCAGGCTCCAGTTCAGGCTGGCAGCTCCCTCAGGCAGCCCTGGGTAGAGGGCACTGTCCCTTCACAGCACCTGCCTCCTCCTTGCTCTTGGAGCTCCTTCTCTCCTCAGCATCAGCAGTAGTCAGGGACTGAGGATGTCTCCATGGAGCTCCTCCTTTCCTCCTCATCCTCTCAGGGGTTGGGTACAGGGCACTTTCCTTTCCCCACCGTGACCTCCTTTGAGCTCACACAGGTGGGGGTTGTACAGCTGAGTCCTCTGGTCCCTCCTGTGCCAGCAGACTATTGTCTCCCTGTGGAATTCCTAATATCCCATGGGAAACAGAGGCCTAAACACAGCTACCACAAGGTGTATTACACGTAAAGCAGGACCACAGTTTCCTCTGGGAGAAAATAAGGGCTCCTGAGGCTGCACAGTGGGTGCTGTGGGGAGGGGACACAGCAGTGATGCCCTGGCCAGCTGGAGGTGAGATAAACTTCCCACTCAGGTAAGTACAGGGCAGTTTGGCAAGTCCTGACCACAGCTGCACACAGTGTTCTCACATGGGAAGTACTGACCAAGCAAGAGGAACTTCTGTTTGAACTCTCCTTAATTAAGGCTATTTGCTGGAGCTCAGAATTATGAGTCATTTCAGCATCCAAAAGGATCAGCAGACATTCATTACCCCCAGAGCAGAAATCACAGCTCTTAGAGAGCACTTTCATCCCCTCAATGAATTGTACATTTTTATATTTAAAACAAAAACCACACAAACCAAAGAACTGCAGCTGAACCTGAGCCTGTTACTGGGTGCCAATGAGGAATGGGAAAACACACATGAAATGTGCTCAGTCTGTTAAATAAGATGCTGTGCCTATGCACTGCCTTCCCTGACAGATTTATGTGCAGCATTAATTCAAAATCTTTTGTAATTACACAGTTTTCAGCTGCAGGGCAAGGCAGGGTCCTGTAACTATGCACTGAACACCTAACACTTGAAAAGAAATGCCATTTATATGGAAAGTAATGGCCTAGGGGATGCCAATACTAAGGTAAGAGATGACAGGAAGAGCTTTACAAGGATAGCAGTGGCAATGCTGGACTGTGAGTTCCACCTGGGCCAGGCTCACTGAGGGGAGGCTGTTCTAGCCCTCTCTTCTCCTGTGATACTGGGTGCAATATAAGTAGAAGCAGAAATTCTTGATTCTCTCCTTGGCAAACTCCAGCTGAAGGTGTGTAAAATACCCTCCTGAGAACACTCTCATTTGAAATGGAGGTGCACTCTCCCCTCCTTTTGAAATTTAACCACACAGAGACATGTTTTAATAATCTAAAACTCACTCCAAAAGTATTTAGAAAAGGGAGAAAAAGCTGCAAAAGTTCTTAGAACTGGCTCCACACATGCACAGATTTTGCAGATTTCCATGGAAACCCTGGGCAGGATCCCTGCAAAGCCTCACTGATGCCAGAATGCACAAGTCTGAACCTGCTGGAATCAAAGTTAGCTGGAGCAGCAGGATTCAGGACCTCAGTGCCAACATGGCAAAGAGCCCTGGCAGCACTTTGCTCCCCAAACTGAGTGTGTTGGAAGGTTCAGGAGGGAAAGGACACAAAGCTGGTGGGCACAGGTCAGCACAGCCCCTCTCACTGCTAAGCCATCCCTAGTCCTGCTGGAGAGCCCCATCCCCCTGTTCCTTGAAGGAAAATGCTCACTCTGCAGTCCTGCCTTTAGCTGGCTGCAGAGCAGACACCAGCCTGGCTGCTAGAAAGGTTTTCACAAGAAAAGATCATTTTGCCAGAGCATGTCCAGCTCTGAAATCCATTTTGTGATGCACATCCCCTCATGCTACACTCCAGAAGAGCCACAAGGGGGTTTTACCTGGCTGGATTCCTGCCTTTCAAAGCTCGCTTTAATTTCCAGTTCTTGAGAGCAGAGTCTTTAAGATGCCAAGTTGCTCTTTACCACAGACAAGGAAAAGCTCTGGTTAATTATTACTTTTGCACTCACCATTGTCATCATGTCAGGTCCATGGCCGTGCCCCGAGGCTGCTGTGGAGTGCAGGTGCTCAGGAGGATGGGTGGTTGGCAACATGGAGCTGTTCATGTGGTGCTCGTGAGACATCTCCATGGCACAGGGATTCAGAAAGGCACATAGAAAAGTGGGACCCTGGAATACAAAAAAAAGAAGCACTTTGCTAAACAGAATGTGGTTTCTCTACTGCTGCTCCGAGGGAAAATACTCCAATCCACTGAGAACTACTGCCTCTGGAAAACTCCTGGAGCATCCTCAGGGTCCTGCTCTGACTACAAGGAGCACACAGCAGGGCAATTTAAAGGAGGTGTGTCCCCCTGAGCTTGACATCATTGTGTTGCTGCACCCTCCTCCACATCCCTGCCAGACAGGCAGCCTAATCCAGTTGAGGGGACAAGTGCTCCCTATAAAGGAACATTTCTTATCTGTAAGAGCAAAAAAACAAAGTCTCTTCTCAATTGCAATCATGCAAGAGGCAAAAATCCCTCAGCCCCCACTTTAAATTGCATATACTAAAGGCTCAGATCACAAGATTTCTCTTAATTGACAGTTATGTATTTTATTGGGGACATGTTTAACACCGAAATTGTGTTAGGTGGCACAAGACCTACTGCCAGCAAAGGTCTGCAACAGCCACAGGCAACCCAATTTCATTTCCAGGAGCTTCACATTGCCACATCTGCCCTCTAATCACATTACCCACAGCGAGAGAAACACTGCCAGTCCAAATCCCTGCTCTGGGTACCACAAAGCAGGGATGTCTGGAGACACTACGTGGTTGGATATTGGATGTGGTTCCTGCACTCTGCCCCAGCACTGCCTGGGCTGGCACCTGGACAACTGCTGGTGGGAAATGGGAACCACCAGGTACAAACAGCAACAGGAGAGAAAACAACCTGGGAATGACAGTCAGTCCTGGAAGGGCAGAATGTGTCATACTAGACCCTGCCTGGAACACTCTGTACCCTCCCACTCTAGTCCAGCACTAAAGTAAAACCAAATGAAATAAAAACCAAAGTACAGACACTCTCCCAAATTAAGGTTTAAAAAAAATGAGAGGAGATTCTTTCCTTCCAGATAAATTATCAGGAGTGTTTAAAACTGTGTCTCTTATAATTTTCTAAGCCAAAAGGCAACATGGTGTTTGAACAGGTAGGTATGGCTGTACTGAGATTGGAGAGGGGAAATGAAATCCTAGACAAGCTTTCTAAACTGGAAAGAGCAAATAAAACCCCAGATGTTAACCAGCTGGTGATGGAGCTGGTTCAGTTAAATCCCAAAAGGCTAAATTAGAGTTAAATTAAAGAGAGCAATGACAGAAATTAAAGGTTTGGGGAAGATAAGGAGACTAAGACAGCAGTGCTGGGGACGAACTCAAGACAAAGAATTAATACCCCCTGCAAAGACTGAAATTAAATAATGCAGGTAAACACCTGTAAGCAGCTCCAGAACACACAGCTCAGGTATATCCTGTACCTCTGTAGATGAAGTTGTAACCCATCCCTTATTGTGTAAGAGAACTCACAATAATCCCTGCAAAGTAACTTGTAATAGAATCGAATGGCACTGGGAAAGGCAGAATGAATTCCCTGCCCATATTTCTGCTGATACTTTTTAGCTCATTTCACCCTGTTTGTGTTTAAATATTGGGACCAGGAAAATGACCAGGAGGAAAAAAGGAGAGAGACGAATGGAAGGTGCAGCTCAGCTCACACAGAGAAGCATTACCAGGGGATATCTGTGGAATGAACGGTGTGACTTCCATATGGTACAGCTTTGGAGATTATCCTGTTCCAGAGCTGAAATGTTCAGGCTCTAGAACTGCAGTCCCAAAATAAAAACACTTGGGAAAGGAACCCTCTGCCAAGACACACAAACTTCAAATTGTCTTTTGCATCAGGGAAGGAAGAACAGCCCAAGTGCTTCACCCCACGGGATCAAAGGTAATTGTGCAGAGGAAAAACGTAACGTAACATAAGAACTTCCCTCTCCCCAGCCAGAATCTCACAGAATATAGAACCATGCAATATCCTGAGCTGGAAGGGACATAAAAGGATCATCCAATTCCTGGCCCTGCACAGACACCCCAACAATCCCACCCTGTGCCCCAGAGCATCATCCAAACCCTCCTGCAGCTCTGGC
>JAWWEE010000037.1:7268040-7278912 GCA_035221455.1 Xenops minutus | reverse complement strand
AGTGCCCACCACCCTCTGGGGGAAGGACCTTTCCCTGAGATCCAACCTGACCCTGCCCTGACACAGCTCCAGCCATTCCCTGGGTGCTGTCACTGTCACAGGGATGACATCAGTGCCTGCCCCTGTGTCTCCTCCCTCATCTCCTCTCAGCTGACTGTTCCACTGCTTTTGCTTTGCATACAACACCCTCACTAGTGACTCCTGTCCAGTGGTTAATTGTGCAATTTAGGATGTCACGCTCCTGCCAAGCTCCAAAGGTTCCAGGAGGCTCCACAGAAGGGCCTGGCTGGTCACCAGATGAAAAACTGCCTTCATGGCTGGGTTGTGTCCAGCTTCTCACTACTTTCCTCTCACTTATCATCATTTGTGTGCAGAAAGGGAGAAATAGTGGACATGTTCTTGGGATATTTGCTCTGTAGGAACAAAAACCAAAGTTGGATATTCAGGAGGGACTGCCTGTGGTTGGGCAGGTCTTGGTACAGGATACAAAGGGCAATTTTGACCCTCACCTGGGTAGCTCCTTCCCATCCTGTTCCCCCAGTACTCCAACACCAAATCCAACCCCTGCTGCAGTAACCCAGCTCTCAAGAACATTTTGAGACCCTAAAACAATGGAAAATTAAATAGCATAAGAGGAAACAACCTTGACTGAGCCACTTCAACTGTGTTCTGTGTCACTAAAGGCAACCAACACAGAGATAAATGTCTGTTTAAAAATCAATCAGTTTTTCAGTGGACAATCAATCTGTGATTACAACTCAGAAGATCTCTACCTGTGTCTTGGAGTAAAAATAAAGGGCAGCAACAGGTTAATGGGTGTGTAACATTTCAAGCTGCAAATCTCTATTTGCTTTGCACAGGCTCCCAAGAGACAAGCAGACAGATGTGGGGCTGTGTGTCACCAGAAACAGGTGCTGGTTTTCACAAGGCTGACTTCATACCTGAAGGAAAATCCCCCCACACACAAGGTGCTATTATTATAAATTCTTTAAATAGGTTTAGCCTTGTACAAACCCAGTCCTTCAGCAGATATTTCTGTCTGAATGAGGTGCTTGATCTCTGGCTGCTGCTTGTTCCATATGTTTGCCCAGAGAGAAAGAGGCACTGGAGTGGATCCTTGTGCATGCCCTGGAGAGGGGACCTGCCACAGCCTGTGGCTGCATCAGGCTCAGGCATTTCAAAGGGTTTGCACACCTGAAGGGCACAGACCCTGTGGTTCACCTGTCACAAGGGACAAACACACACACACACACACACACACACACACACAATGATTTTTTGTACTCCACGTGAACCTACTGCCTAAGAAAACAAACAGGGTGGAACAGGAGAGGAATGAGGAAATTCTCTCCAGGGCTTTTTTGTGTCCCTCTCAGGCCAGAGGAGCCACAACCTCCATTTCACAACTCCTCACGTTTTTAGGGAAAACAGCAAGACTCAGAGCTACACACAGAGTTCTCTTCTTTAAGGCTGGAGCAGGACTGAGCTGAGGCAGGCTCTGCTCACACAGAGGGTTCTGTCCCTGTCCTTCCCCTGCAGTGCCACCTTGGCAGCTCTGCAGGCCAGGCTGGTTCAGGGAGAGGTGCAGCAGGAGCAGGATCTGACAACAGCAAACTGTCAGTACCAGGACTTACCTTCTCCCTCCACCACCATTTAACCAGTGCTGCCTCATCTCACACATGCAAGGAAACCACACTCACAACTCCAGGGCACACAGAAGGGCAGGACAGGTAGGATATGCCAGGTACAGTGCAGGTAAATGAGCTGGGGCTGGTGAGATGCCAAACCCAGAGCAGCCTTCTCAGCCAGAAGATCACTGCCCTTCCACATAACCTCCACCACAGCTTCCCAACCTATTGTTTCTCCTGTGTTTATCCAAAATCCTGCAACTCCACAGCAAATCACAGTTTTCCTTGCGGCAAACACCCAAGGAAGTTACACCTGGACATGCAGAAACAGGACAGGCTATGGGAAGGATCTGCCAAGCTCCCAGAAAGTCACATCCAAAGGGAATGAAGCCCCTTTCCAAATCAGAAGTGCAACAGAATTATCAACAGAGCCCTAAATCAATGCCCATTACAGCAGCAACCCTCCCCTTCAGTGCCTCACATCCCCCATGCCATTCTGAAAACACAAGAAATAGAACTAATTCCAAAGGACCAGAGCCTTAAAAACCACCTCTCCAGTGTCCTTTACACCAGTTATTTGTCCCCCAGAGAGGGTGGTGCTGCAGTGGCCAGCACACAGTGCCACAAGCCCTGCCAGTGGGACTGGTCCTGCACAGAACCCTCCCGACTCCTCTCAGCACAGAGGGAGCGATTCCTCCTACCCGGGGTCTCTCCACTGACACTTCTGGGAGCAAGACCAGGGCCAGGAGGTCCCTTTCTTCTCCTGGGGAGCTGGTAATATTTGCTAAGAAATAAAATAGAAGTTCCCAAGAGAAAGCCAAGGGGAAGAGCAAGCTGGAAAGGCAAAGCTGTCTTGCTTGCCCATCACACATGGCTCAGTGCCGTGTGACATGCAGGAATGCTGCAGACAAAGCACAGGAGAATGGAAAAAGCAACCCAGAGTCATCAGTGCTCTACTCACAGCAGTGCAGCCCGCAGACTGTCTGAGCTCCTCTGGCTCGGAGCTTGTGGTCCCAAGCCCAATCCCTTTATTTTGTTAGCAGTGCTGTAAATGGAGTGGGAGGGAAGCAGGAGCCTGCAGACACTGCAGCTCTGTTCACAGCTCTGTGGGCTCCACTGAATGCCAGAGCCAGTCATCAGGAGACCTAAGCACTGCTTGGAGTTTATTCAGTTTCCTGGCAAACTTCACTACTTTAACCACTTCCTGTCCAAAAGGGTGGACTTGTGACTCCTCCAGGGCTGCTTAAAGGCACAGGTGAGGGACAGTCCAATTCTAGTTCGTGCTTTAGGAGCACCCTGCAACAGCAGCCAGGGCCCAGCTATATGGACACACTTTAAAGATACAGGGAACAACTGTTACATCCTTGAGTAGTGTAGTAGAACATGTTACAGATACACACTGCTGCTCTGCAGTGTCAGAATTCCCTTGGAACTCTCCCAGGCAGCTTCAGCAGCCCCAGACACAGGGAGGGACTGGGCTGTGCCCAGCACCCCTAATTGCACACCTCTGGTTTTTCCCTTGCACAACTCCTGTGGAAGCAGCTCTTGGTACTATTTTAAGAATTGAAGAAATGTTTGTAAGGTCACAGCAGAACTGGGGCTTGCCCTGGTACTGCCTCACCATGTCAGAGACCCAACCTAAAGCCTTTCCCAGGAGTTTAAGGCTTCCTAAAAGCTCAACATGCCAGAAAGGGTTTGGATAAAGAGAAAAGAGAAGGGCATGGCCCAGGAGCAGAGCTCCAGGAGCTCCACAGAGCTCGGGTTGTCAGGCTGCAGTTCTGATTTCCTGGGCTTTGTCCTTGACCATGGAAGCTTGAAAATTGATTTAAGCCAGATGAACAGAGCCAAGCAGGAAAACATAGTATGCCAGAGGGCATATTCTCCCTCTCCATTTGTAAGTGGGAGGGATACACCTGAGCTGTTCACCTCGATGGGTTTGAGAAGCTTCTGAAGGAGGATGACAGGAACTCTGGAGGAGTGGAGTGCATGGAGTGGAGAAGGATGGGCAAAATAAGAGTTCAGCAGGGCTACAGACAACCTCTTATGTTCAGCTTCAAAAGGGGACGATGCCTGGGCAGGCTGGGACACAGCAAGATGGAAGCAGTGAGCAGAGACATCAGCAGGGAGGGGCAGCCACGCTGGGAGCACAGGGAGCTCAGCTCTTGGGCAGCTGGAATGCACAACACAGGCAGAGGAAGGGGCTTTGAAAAATGACATACAGGGCTGTTGATGCTTCATGAGGGGAGGAGGAGGATCACACAGGAGATCTGATCCTCTGTCACCACTTCCACTGAGGATGCCAGGCTGGAACCATCACAGCACAGTCCTGGATGCTGAGGGTGATGACTGAGAACATGGCACAACAAAACCACTCGGTTGTTCACGACTGATGGTATTTGACAGACTCTGACAAACCCCACAGGCAGGATATGGGAAGAGAGTGAAGCAAACCCACATGTCAGCCACACAGGGAGGTTTGGGGGTGAAGCATCCAGCCAGAGTTGAGCTCAGGTTCTCTGCAGCGCTACCAGATCCCAGGGCTGGGGGCAATAATCACAACCCCCAGGGACATGGTGCCTGGGGGACTCAGGGGGGCTGTGGGGCTTTGTGGAGATCCCAAGAGAGCTCTGCAAAGTGGAGTGGTTTTGGTGCTTTCTCACTCCTATCTGAGCTGCAAACCTCTATCCTTCAGGGCTCCCAGCTGCCACTGTGTGCTTACTTTATTCTTACCAAATCCTTGTGTTTCTTTCCCATGTTCCACACTTGTACCAATACATGCTTGTCCCTCTCATTACAAGGGTGCTGTGTCCCCAAGGGACAGGCTGCACACTCCACATGGAACCATCACTCAGCACCCACGGACATGGCAAAAACCCTAAACAATGGCCCAGTTCCAGACTGTTATTCCAGTTGGGATGCTGGCTCACACAAGCTTCCTGGAGATGCACAATATTTTTTGGGATCTTGACACAGTTATATACATTAATCAACTTTTAATTAAAGATTAAAAAAAGTTGATGAAGTATCAGTGTATGTTCAGCCCTTAAAGTTCTGTGCTGTGCTTTGAACCAGAGCATCCCTCAGCTGCACAACCAAGGCAAAGCTGCTCAGTCACTTAGCACAATCCCCATTACTTGAGGAGGGGCCAGAGCTCTTCCTCTCAGCGTTGCTACAATAATGTCCCTTTGATGGAGTTTATTTTCATAGCAAACTTGTCTGGTCACCTCCTGTTAGAGGCCCTGCTTGATCTCCTTCCCTAAAAGGGGACGGTCATTCCTAATCTCCCAGCTTCTGCAGACTCCTCAGGAAATCTCTAAATCTTTGAACAAGAAAAGAAAAATAATCCAGGACAGACTGTTCTTTACAGGACAATGCACTGAACTTCATTAGGTGAAGCACACACCATGTCATTAGCAATCGGCTCAATGGAGTGAAAGGCAGCCAAAAACAATCCTGCAGAGCATTAAACCTCAGACTCTAAGCCTGATAACACCAGAGGAAAGGCTGAGAAATGCTGGCAAGAGACGTGTACAGGTGGCAAAAATAATGTGGAGTGGGTCAGGCTGGGCAGCAAACAGCCTCCTGTGCAGTTAGGCATTTCCTCAGCCACACTGCAGCTGCAGGAGGGGAGCAGCAGGAAGAGAAGGGTAACCCTGAGCAGCATGGCAGAACTCAGGAGTCCTTGCCAGCCTTTTCCTGGCTGTAGCCTCATTTCTGATGGAAAAGTCTGACCCAGCCCAGGTACAAGCACAGGGAGTTTGGTACCGAGGTCCAAGAATGATCCTCTACTGTCTCACAAAGCATCCCCCAATTTCAGCAAGCAATTTCAGGTAGTGAGACTAGATAATTCCTGAAGATCCCTTCAAACTTAACAATCCTATCCCTCTTCTAACCTATTCCAATCTACACCAGCCTTGTGCTGGCCACCTCTCAAGCTCACCAGCACAGGTAAGATCATTTCCACAATGACATCAACCTTTACAAGAGCTGACAGAGTGAATGCCATCACACCCCCAGGTCAGCAGTGCAGGGGCAGAAAGTCCTGTGATCTACCAAAGAACCCTGATTCCCACACAGACCAGAGAACATTACACTTTCATTTGAAAGAACTGCAATGTCAGAGACCAATCCATGCCTCCACCACCTGCACGTGGTCTCCAGGCTGCCCCGCTCTCAGCAGGCCATGGGACACTCACACCACCTCCAGCACAGCAGCAGGAGCTGCTGCTTCCCACCCCCTGCACGATGGGGTGAGTGAGGAGGGCCTGCAAGGTGCCCAGCAGGCTTTGGGGCTCAGAGCACAGCGGTGGTGGGTACATGTGACTGGATCATTCTCATGCCATTGCAAACACAACACAGTCCTTGGCCTGCCAAATGCAAAACAGCAGGACGGGCATAACACCAGGAATGCTGCTGGGATTGGGGCTGGCAGCTCCTGTGAGCGCCACAGGGTACAGGCTTGCAAAACAGCGTTGGGCAGATGTTGCTGAGCACACATCTGTCACAAAGCCTGGCTCAAGGGAGGCATTTCTGGGTGACAGACAGGTGCTGAAGGCTGTGAGGAGGCTGAGGACACTTAGCCACACAAAGGACAACCAGGCAGGACACAGCAAACTCATTTTGGAGAAACAGGTGTCAAGAATGCCATGGACTGAAATATTCAGCAAGAACCTGCTCCCATCCTGATAGAACACAAGCCCAAATTAACCTGAAGCCCCCAGTGGGACACACTCAAAGGATGTGAGCACATTCCACCCTTAGCTGTGTTTGGCAACCCCAGCCAGAGACTATAATAAGCTGAGCAAATCCAAAGTGCAGCTCAGGGAACAAAGCTGAGCTCGCTTGGCCCAGAGCTGCCCACCCGCTGACCAGAAGCAGAGGGCCAGGAACAGACATGTCAACCACAAGTTGTTGTTTTTGCTGCTACCAAATGCCAGCAAACACTCTATTCATAAAGGGGAGATGCTACATCAGCAGACAGAGAGCTCGAGTGGTGACCAATTAAGAGGTGATTGGCACCTCTTCCACAGGTCAGCATTTGCCTGGTCATCTCTGAGCTGCACAAAATCTTCTCCTTTTCCAGGCTACTGCTCCAGCTCCAAGAGAACAGCCCCAGCCCCAGCCCCAGCCAGCTCTTCTCACTGGGCACAGACAGCAAAGACACACGGCTGTCCCACTGGGGGTCAAGGCAGAGCAGATCATTCTGCACAAGGCCTCTGAGTCCTCTGATTCCTGCCCTCAGGAGTGACTTGTCTTGCACAAGCCTCCCAGGAGCACAATTTCTTGCATTCTGTACACACACACTATTTCCTACCCTGTTTGCATTTCTTCCTTCCTCCACCAGCCTTTAGGATCCTGTATTTTCCCTGCACTGTTTATTGTTCTCCTTTCTGCCCGGGTGAATGAGGCAATCCTCCCCCTTTCCGGCACACAGAAGTTTCTGGAAAGTGGCAGAATTGAGGCACCTCAGGACATGCCAGAGCTGAGGAGTGACTGCCATTCCCACAGCTCCCAAAGCAGAGGAGATGCCGGACCAAAGCTGACTCAAGATCCATCTGGAGAGAACAGCATGGCTTTAGAGATGCCAAAACTGACACAGGATGCCACACTACAATTTATGAAACATCCAGGCTAAAAGGCTCCTACCAAAGCATGGCAGACACCAAAATTCCTTATAGCCAACACCAGCGTGAGTTCAGAGCTAGTGCTGACAAGTTTCCATCAAAGGCCATTCCCAGGAGACATCTCCAGAAGAGTCAGTGCCTTCTGAAGGGATCACCCCACGTCTGCAGACTGGCCACGCCACCAGAGCTTCATCTCTCTTCTTCACAGGATCAGGGGCATGGCACAGGAACACAGTAATACATATCCTTGTCACAAAATTCCCAGGATTCAGCACCCAGGGAGGAGGGCCTGAGGGCCCCTCCTTCCTCTCAGGAAAGGAAGAAGCAGCGATAGGGCAGAATGGCTCAAATCCCAGAGGTGTCAGAGGCCGTGCTGGGATGGAGGAACACATGGGTGCAGCCTGCTTTCCATGCGTGGTGTTCAGTCAGGAATCACCTGGAAAGCTCCCACCAAAACCCCTCAGCACTCACCTGTCAGCTGAGGACAGCTGGGGACCCTGGGCAGGGAGGAGACACGGGACAGCAGCAGGAAGAGGAAAAGCAGGGCCAAGTGACCCGTATTTCCAAGATTACACAACTCCTGAATAAACAGACATTTCCTTATGCTCTGTGGTGGTTTGTGCACAGATGTTACACAACCAGACACAGGAATGGTGAGCAGGGAGATGTGATCCACATGGCCAGAGAGCTGAAACCACCCTGCTGCCTCAGGGCAGGCTGAGAGCAAGTGAGACAGAGTCCTGAGCCTTGGGATACTCTTCAAAAACTTTTTAATCTTAAAGAAAAAAATTAGTATTTGGAACTGCATCTTGCAAGATGTGTATCCTGCAAGATTAGATGACTTCTGCCTCCTGAGGAAACCCAGGCCTACTGAAGGATTTCACTTCCTATTTTATATGCTCTAATCAAGAACAGCTTCTAACCTAAACCAGACTTTTTTTTAAATGAAGGGAAAACTTACACCTGCAATGAAAAAAAACACCTTTAGCATATGAGATTCTTCATCATGCTCACTAAGTCAGCACCCAGATCCCTGCAGGTTCAACACCTCATGCATCATTGATTTATATGAAAAGGAGCTGCCTGTCTCCCATAAAAAGGGTCTGCCCAGGAGGAAAAGACATGGATTATTGTTTGTGACCATTCAGTGGCCACATGCAGAAGCATTCCATCCATCAGGAATGATAGATATGCCAGGATGTGAGACAGGGAACTCCTTGCAGTTAATTCCTGATAACCATTGCTCTGTGGTTTGCTGACATGGGAGGGACACACACCAGGCTACACAGCATAAAAGGCTCTGCCCAGGTTGATTTTATAGGGTGCCTTCTACCTCTAAGCCCTGTAAAACTGTAAAATCATCTCAGGACACACAAAATGAAACCCAGAGTCAACAAGTGCATTTCCAGGCAAGCAAGCCCCAGTTTCCACAGTGGCCAAAATGACTCAATGCCCTTGAAGTGCATTGCCTGGTCTTTAATACAGGTGTAGGATTACTGATGTTATCTTCCAACAGCACAAATACCTTTGTCTCATGCAGATAAAACTAATGCTGAGAGTAATAAAGTAGATGGCATTGCTTTATTACAGGCCTCATAAAAGGGAGCTCAACATCCAGCAACAGGTGATTCAGCAGACTCACAGATTCTCAGATCTTTCCCAACTTGCCCATTTTCACACAGCTCATTTACCTCTCTGGCTGCTTTCCAACATCATACCCAGACAGCCCAGAAAAGGCAACACTTGTGCAAGTTTTGAACTGGCTTTCAGATGTTTTGAGAATCTGAACAGGAGGAAAATCACCCTCCAGAGCTCCTTGTTAATTTTTGGGAAGCCATTCCACGTGTATGATGTGAGACAGGCTGGTTTAAGCAATTCACACACGTTTTTCTGTGTCCAGTATGGCCACACACTCATTACTTTCCACCACATGGAAAGCTTCCTTCAGTAACAATCCCAGGAGCACATTTCACTCCTTTCTTTTCATAGGTAAGTAGTTGTTTGTCTCTAATTGCTCCTTAGAAGGTGTCCATGTGCAGACACAGCGTTTTAAGGTGCCCACTAAGCCATTCACCTCCCCTGGAGCTGTCCCATTCCAGCCTGTGCCAGAGGTTGCTGCAACAGCCACGCGTTGATGTCACCTCCTTATGGGAGTGCACTGGGATTTCCAGCATGCCAGGGTCAGCTTTGGAATGCAGCCTTTGGCTGAAGACCTAAGAGTTCACAGAATTGATTTTTAGAAAAATACTGAAACTTTCTCTGCTTGTAGAGAAGTGGATGCATTTCATTTCATTTTCCATCACCATCCATGATTGTCCCTCAACACAAAGACTTGCTCTACGGTAGTCAAGAAGCAAATTCCTTTGTGCTTCCAAACTTCTTGTTTTGAGAAGCCTGAAGCTGTTTCTGGGCAAAAAAACAAGGCAGAACTCAGGTCACCAGCAGCAAAATTCATTCCACTGGGTTTTTAAACCAGCCCAGGGAATCAATCTCTGTTTTGGCAGGTGGTTAAGACCAAACTACACATCACCAGAGGCACCTTCCTGCTCTAGCTCCGTGATCCTGGCAAACAGCAGGAGGATGGAACAGTGACATACAAACAGCCTCCAGGTACTAACACAAATACTTGTAAGGGAGCACAAATTCATAGCCCCAGTCCATCTCTACATTCTCCTTCTGGAAATGCATTCTAAGTATTACTGAATATTGAATCTTTGAAAATACCACCTCCAAGGCAGAAGATCTGCAACATGAAAAAGAGGAAAGGAGAAATCAAAATCAAGCCATTCTCTGGGAAGGAACTTGTCTTTGGAAGAGCTTTGGCCCCAGGACACTATTCTGCCAGGACTACCTTTAGGGCATGGAAAGCTGGAACAAAGAGACATCAATTTTCTTATGGGGGACAAAACAACACTCTGGGAAAAAGCTTCAAACTCTGCCTTTATCATCAAGCTTTCAAAACCCTGGACTGCCACAGAGCTGCTAATCCAAAGCAGAAATGATTCAGAGCTAAAAAATCCTGAGTACTTACTATTCCAGGGACAGGTTTTCCATCTACTGACTCCAGAACAGTCTTTTCCAGACAGGCAACAAGGTCTGAGATGACCAAAGTTTCTCAACCCTCCAATAATGCTGACAAGCACAATGCACATCCTTATCTATAGCAAAGGCTAATCATTAACTACTAGCAGGACCAGCACAAGCACTGGGATGCTCACAGAGAAATCCATGTAAGAGTGGAAGTAACTCCTGAGTCTCCCTCACGAGACCTCTGCAAAAATGCAGAGATTTTATAACTCCCTGACCAGACTAAATGCATTGCAGAGATTACTTTCCAACCCATTAAGCAAAGCACACTTCCAACATTAATTTCTCTGCCAGATAAATTAGTGGTTTGCTTGCTTTTGGATATTGTAACAAGGCAAGCTTAGCTTATTTGAGTATTAATATTGAAGCATTTAGTATTCAAACTGAGAGAGAGTAGATGTAGATTAGATATTAGGAGGAAATTTCTCCCTGTGAGGGTGGGCAGGCCCTGGCACGGGTTGGGCAGAGAAGCTGTGGCTGCCCCATCCCTGGAAGTGTCCAAGGCCAGGTTGGACAGGGCTTGGAGCAACCTG
>JAWWEE010000037.1:7240706-7261893 GCA_035221455.1 Xenops minutus | reverse complement strand
CCCGCCCAATCCCCGCCCACTCCGTCTTCCCGCTCAAGCCCCGCCCCCCCGACGTCTCACTCAGGCCCCGCCCCCCGGGCCGGTCCCGCCGGGCCCTGAAGCGCCGCTGCCCGTTCCCATTCCCGCTCCCGGCGATGTTCGGGGCGCCCGAGGAGGACGACGCGGATTTCCTGTCCCCGGCCAGCGGGTGAGCGCCGGGGGGTGAGCGGCGGGGCTCCCTCCCATACCCGGCGAGGGCCCGTGGCCGTGAGGGGCGGGCCCGCGGCCTGCGGGGCCCGGGGCCGGCACCGACACCGTCACCGGCACTGACACCGATACCGCCCTGCCGGGGCTGCGCTCGGCCCCGCCGGGTGCCCCGCCTCGGTCCCGCCGGAGGAGCTCGGGGCGGGCCCCGGTGTGCCCGTGGGGAGCGGTCCGAGGGACCCCCGGTGTGCCCGGGGAGAGCGGTCCGAGGGACCCCCGGTGTGCCCTGGAGGGGCCGGTCCCAGAGCCCCCGGTGTGCCCGGGGGGAAGGTCCGAGGGACCCCCGGTGTGCCCGGGGAGCCCCTCCCGGAGCGGGAGGCGCTGCCGGTGCCAGAGAAGTCGGCGTTTTCACTTCCACGAGCGGTCCCGAAAGCGCCGATTTGGGGATTTACCCGTTTGAGAAGTTTCCGGTTTCTCTCGGTCCCGTGTGCTCCCCAGCGTTTGTTGTACCCTGGGACGTGTTGCCGCTCCAGGATTCCTCGCAGTTGTAATCGCAGCTCTGCCCACTCCTCACCCCTCCCAGGAGCTTCTGTTCGGCAGCTCTTACAAACTAATCCTCCTTCTTTAGCAGATTCACATGTTGTTTTAAGCACGTCTTGCAGACTGCTGCACGTCCACTGACAGTTCTTCGAGTTACTCACTTGTCCCATGATACCAGGAGTGAGTTGAACTTGCCCTAGAGCAGTAAAACTACAAGGACCATCTCTTGAAGGAACAACATACAGCATTAAACCCTCTGCCCTTCGCTGGGAGAGCTTCTGCCATTTAACACTTAATGGGAGAACGTGTTTGCTGGACATTTACAGAAGGAAACTTCAAGAGCTGAGTGGTGGCTTCTCTGTTCTCTCACCATTTTTTCATTATTGTAGCAATCGACTGGTTTATATGAGGCTGGTTCTAGTCATTGCTCCAGAGAACTTTTCTTTGTGTAGTTTCAGTCCTTTTTGCCTTCAGTAGCTTTTGGGGAAATGAAACACAATTGTACCACTTCCCCAGCTCTTCATCTAAAAGTTCTGCTTATTCAAAATTAATTGGCTAATTAGAATAGAGCAGCTTAACCTGCAGCTCTCTGTTCATTTCTAAAGTGATGTTAAACAGTTTGTATTTGATATAACATAATTAAGGGTGTTCATTAGCTGTAAAGTCTGTGTTAAATCACTGAGTGTTCTGAATTGGACCCACAAGGACCATCGAATCCAGCTTTGAGTGAATGACCCATTTGGGGATCAAACCCACAACCTTGGTGTTATTGGTATCATGCTCTGCCCAACTAAATGGTTTTATTTCTCTTTCTAGTGCCAGATTGGCCTCTCTCTTTGGTCTGGATCAAACAGTTACAAGCCAGGGAAATGAATTCTTCCAGTTCACTGCACCAAAGCAGCCCAAGAAGGGTCAGACAGCAGCTGGTGAGAAACTGGGCTTGGGTGTGGGGAACAAGCTCAGCTGGCTGTGTGTGTGTGTGGGGAGAACGAGGGCCTTGTGAGGGGAAAAACAATTCCCTGAGTTTCCCTGAGTGAGATCATCCTTCAGTACCCTCCCACACCTGGCTTCTCTCGGGGACTTTGGAACACGAGTCTTTGTTTTCTGATTCTCTCCCCAAGCTGCTTTTCCCAGGGGGGAGGAGCATGTCCTGCAGTTGTCCCAGGCCAGCTCCGTGCCACTGACAGCTCTTCCTGGTGTTTATTCCCAGCAGGTCAGGCCCAGAAGGCTCCCGTGGCCCCGGCAGCCTCAGCAGCACCGGCGGTGTTGGTGGCCACCGCAGTCCTGGCCTATCGATAGTGAGTGACCCGTGTGGCCCGGGGCAGTGTGTGCCTCTGCAGCTCCCTGCTCACACTGGGGAGGTGTTTTGGCATGAGGGGGAGGAGGCTCTGGCTGACAGATAGGTGTCTGGGGGGTGGAAATGCTCCAAGTCAAAGTTTGTGCTCAGGAGCACTTTCAGCTGCTGCAGCTCTGGGTGAAGCAGTTGGGAAATAAAGAGCAGGGCCTGGATTTGGCCGGGGCTGGGCTGGCACCTGCACTGCTTCAGGCAGCTCCCTCTGGTGCTTGGGTCTCATGCACTTGAGAACTGAGGCATGGGCAGAGGGGCAGCAGGAAAATTCTCTGCCTGGTTGCTGCCATCATGTGAAAACTCACCTGCCCTGGAGCTGGGAGAAGGGCAGTTTTCATTCAAACTCCATAACGTGCTCTTGGTCTGTGGGCAAGCAAGGATGTCTCTAAGCCAAACAAGGCTGCCTTACATTTTAGGCCTGAGGAAAGGGAAAGATTTAAAACTCAGCAACAGTAGAGAGAAACCTGAGGCAGGGACAGTTCTGCAGCTGAATGTCTCACTTGTCTTCCAGTACAAATGGGCAGTACTTGAAGCAAGGCAAGTATGGAGCAGCTGTAGTGGGGAACCATGCTGCCAAAGAGGTGAGAAACCCTTTCTCTGCCATTCAGGTGCTCAGGGTCTGCTGGGTGAGGTGATGTTTAAACCCTTCCTTCTCTGCCATTCAGGTGCTCAGGGTCTGCTGGGTGAGGTGGTGTTTAAACCCTTCCTTCTCTGCCATTCAGGTGCTCAGGGTCTGCTGGGGTGAGGTGGTGTTTCTCTGAGCTCTCCAGAATGTCTTTGCTTTTGATGTTGAGCTCCTACTTCCCTGCCTTTCTGCCTCCTGGGTTTTCTTATGTCCCAACCATTCACCTTGGTGACAGCTTTTCTGCAGTCCATGAGTTTGTAAGATCTCTTACAACTCGTGCCCAAAATAGTTTGCAATGTTTCAGGCACCTTTTCCAATGTTTCCTGAAGTGATTTTGGTATTTATTCAGGATGTCCTCGACAGCTGGATCACAAATCTGTGCGTGTGGAAATCAATATAAAGAAAAATTTGGTCCAGTAATGCAGAGATGCTTTGCTTAGGTTTTGTTCTTTTGGTATCAGAATTATCTCTCCTTCGCAAGTGCTCCTCTAAGAATACAGAACTGAGGTGCCCAAAAATTTGGTGTGTACCTTCTAAAGGTACTTTGAAAACTCTCATCTGTCCTAGATGTTGATATCTGTGATGTTTCATATCCCCCAGTTCATGCTGTCTCATTATGTTGCTTCTGCTTTGGCAGGAACAAAATCAATAGCAGTTTGGTAAACTGAATTCCCGAGTCAGTGGTCTGAGAAGTGTTGAGGTGTGTTTTGGGGGGCCTGGGGAGGGCAGGGCTTGCAGAAGGAAACTAAACCAGCCTTCCTCAGGCTGCCTGTGAGATAACACATCCCACTGGGAACAGTTCTTCCCAGTTCACTGCTGGGATGTGTCCAGTACAGGTCCATAAAGCAAAGCACTTTTCCTTAGTAGATCACGTCTCACAGAGCCAAATATGTCAATATAATGTTACATCTGTGTTGTTTAGTACTTGGAAAGCTCCCTCAAACTCAGTCTGTTACATGTCAATTGGTGATGTAATGCAAAAAGAAAAAGGATACACATAAACATCTTTAAATTGAATATTAGGGAAAAATTTTTCCTGGAAAGGGTTATCAAGCCCTGGCACAGCTGCCCAGAGCAGTGGGGGAGTCCCCATCCCTGGAGGGATTTAGAAGCCCTGTGGATGTGGCACTTGGGGACAGGGGTTAGTGGTGGCCTTGGCAGGGCTGGGGGTCTTGGACTTGATGATCTTAGAGGGCTTTTCCAACCTAATTGATTCTATGACTGTTCTATGCTATGTGTGGTGGGTTCTATGTATGGAAGGGTTAGTGCACCATCTTTCTACACCATAACTGTGAAAAATGGGGAATTAGTTAAAGCATCCTTTTTATTGCAAAATAATGACTTTCAATTGCTTGATTCCTGCAGCTAAATAAAAACCTTTGAAAATGAGCCAGGTTTAATAGGTGTTACAAAACTATTAAGTATTTTTGCTGGGAAAAATGCTGCTGCAAGGTCTTATTTATTTGACAAAAAAATACCGAGCCTTAGGCTCTAAAGAACTTTAGAATAGAATGTGTTTTGAGTTTCTGCTTCTTTGTTCTTTTTCCCTGCCCAATTCCTTGTGGAATCCAGTACAGGATCCTCCTCTACATCAGCCAGCAGCAACAGATCACAGCTGCAAGGATCCACCCAGGCTTTGTGCTCACGGTAAGCTCTGGGTTACAGAAGTGCTCAGTGATGGGAATTGTTCCCAGCAAGCACAAGTGGGCTCTGAAATTCTTTCTTAAGCCTTGGTTTATAACCTTTGGGATCAAATATCTGACTGACCCAGCAAGAGGTGTCACAAGGACTGTTCTCCTCGTGCATTGCACAGGAGGCTGTTCCAGCTGCCTTTTGCAGAGCACCTCCCCAGTACATTCCAGAATCGAGCCCATACTCTCTAGGAGGTCAATTATTACCTCTGTCCACAGAGGTGTTTTGGGGTTTCTGGATACAAACAGAACACAACTCCTCTTGCTGAGAATTTGTAGATAAGAGGCTGAGAGAATACAGCCAAGTCAGCAGAAGGAAATGACAGCAAGGAAGTGTTTTCTCTCAGAAAATTGACACTCAGCATTTTCCTGCTCTGAAGAACAGTCTGGAGCATTGTAGGCCCTAAAATGGGATCTCAGGAAGTTGGTTTCTGCCAGTTTTACAGAACATTGATGTGTTGATTTGCTGTTCTTCAGATGGCATAACGTTTCTTGGGTTGATGAATAGAAATTTCACTCTGAAATAGCAGAATTTCAGTCCCAGTTTGTGACCAGGTTGTTGGTTTGTGACCTTGTTCTCTAGTTGTGTAAGCACATTTTTGAAAGATTAATGGGTTATATATTCAGCTTCTGGTGACGTGGATTTTAAGAAGTGAGGAGGGAGTGACTTCTCCAATTGATTCTGGAAGTCTAAATATAATCAATATTTATGAAAAATAGATGCACTTAAAAATGTCAGTATATGCTGTAGAACTGAGCTTCAAAGAAGCTTGTGAAAGGTTCAACATCTCATGAAAGCTGCAGCATCTATGGAGAACTTAATATTTGCTCAAGTATTTGAGTTATAAGAATTCTTCCACGATAGAAATAAAATAAAAGCTAATTTGTGCATTCAGAACTTGGGCAGTACAACAGCAGGGTTCTTCCTCTGACTCTGCTTAATTTCAGTAGCTCTTATTTTAAGCTTCTTTTGGATGTGGATTTTTTTAGTTTCATTGAATGCATCATTTAATGTGTAAAATAGAACTGATTTCCTTCCCCACAGGTCCAAGCCAACAACTACAGCACGTTCTATGATGACCAGAGGCAAAACTGGTCCATCATGTTTGAGTCAGAAAAGGCAGCAATGGATTTCAGCAAGCAGGTAACTGCTCACTCTGGGCCAGGGAGAGTTTGCTGTTTGTTCAGAAAATGGGCAAATCAAGGTGTATCTGAGAACACCCTGTTGCTGGAAGGTTCAGCTGTACTTTTCACTGAAGTTCAGCTCTGAGTGTCTCTGTGGCTCTGATGGAGACACATCTGTGAGGAGCCTGTCAGTTCTGATGGGATTTTTTGATCTCAAGGACTGCAAGACCAGTTTTCTGTAGAGCTCACAGGTATTTAATCAGCAAAATTCAGCACAAGGAAACATGGAATGCCTTGAGTGCCATTCTAATCTTGGCTTTATCAGTAGAGTGAGGAATGCATCCAGTTTGGGATGAGTGGAACTTGTTTAATGGCTTTCCTTTTGCAGGTGTGCATTGCCAAATGCAACAGCTCCCCAGTGCTTGAGTCAGTGCTCTCCCAGGACCTCCTCCTTGGAGAAGGGCAGGGAGTAGAAGGAGGAGACTCTCTGGAAGTTGCCTACACGGGTTGGTTGTTCCAGAACAACGGGCTGGGACAGGTAAAGACATTTCTGCTGCCTCCTATTCCTGAGGGTGATGGTCCCTGGGAGAACCAGCAATCAATTCCCTTCAGCAAATGGACTAAAAGCTGTAGCCAAGCTCTGTCTTAGGGCTGAGAATTAACTTTGAAAGTAATGGGATGGGAAGCAGCATTCCAGCAGAGATTCTGGGACTTTATGGAATGTGTGAAGTAGCATTCAGAACCTTGGAACAGTTGGGAAATCCAGGTGTCTTGTGTTCTTGTTCAACTCTGCAGGTGTTTGACTCCAATGTTAACAAAGATAAGCTGCTGCGGCTGAAGTTGGGATCTGGAAAGGTCATCAAGGTACAGCTCTGGCACTTTCATTATTATAATTGAAATCTCAGAGCTGTGAATTACTGAAGATCATGTTCAGGGCTCATATGTGCTGTTTCAGTTTCATTTATTAGAAGACTCAAACTTTTTCTTCTTAATTTGCATAATACAGCCCAGTCTCCTTTTCTACACCACTGTTAGACAGAAGTCCTGACTGGTAAAAAGGAAGCTTCCTGTTTTCAAGATCTGATATTTTTTGTCTTTATTTTTCTGGAAGTCACTTAATCCATTCCCTTTTTCATGGGAAACTCTATTTCTAAAGGAGGATTTCAGTTTGAGAACAACTTTGGATCCCTCCCTGCTCGTTGTGCCTCAGAAGCAGAGCATCAGATACACCCTGGAGGAGGGCTGGAGTGGAGATGACTGGCAGGTTTTAGGCTGGTCTGGTACAAGGCAGTACTGCTGCTGTCAGTGGCTTCTCTTCCCAGTGTGACCATTTTTCAGTCCAGGGGGGCTGATACTCCCTTATGTTGTTCCATAAAAGCAGGATTTGAATCAGAGATGCTTTGTTCAGGTCACTTCCATTACCTGAGTAATTCATACATGACCTGTTACAAGTTGCCCCCTACTGAAGATGTGCCATTTTTCTCCTTCATTTGTTTTAACCTGTGTTTCATTAATGTTACCTGGGTGTCAGAGCCATCCTGGTCAATGCTGGCATCCCTGGACACGTTGCATTGCTTTGACTTCCAAATCTCCCTCACTACAGCTGATTTCTCTGGGTGTTTTGTAAATCCAACCAGAGCAATTCAGATCTCAGTGAGTCCAGTTCTTTCCCAGAATGCTGAGAGAGGTCACCTCTGTGTGGTGGAGCTGCATCTTTAGTCTTAAGTTAATGTTGGAACTTATAGCTGGCTGTTATGATTTGTGGTAAGACAAAGGTTTAGTGCTGCAGACTGAGAAGAAATAGGATTTTACAACTATGTATTTTGGAATCTTCTATAACTGGAGCCTGAAGTTTTCTTTGGTGGGGTAATTAAGAGGAACTAATGTCACTGATCAAAATGTTGCCATGTCTTCTGTTGTGCCCCTGGAAACCAAAGGGCTGGGAAGAAGGAATGATGGGGATGAAGAAAGGAGGGCGAAGGTACCTCATCATTCCCCCGGCGTTGGCCTACGGGGCTCAGGGCGTGGCTGGCCGTGTCCCTCCAGACTCAACTCTGGTGTTTGAGGTGGAGGTCAGGAGGGTGAGTGTCCCCTGCCCAAGGTTTGGTTTACATCTGCTTTGTGGGTCTTGGGTGTCTGCAAGGTGGGAACCTGCTGTTGGCAAGAGAACTACTCAGAAACTGTTATAAACTAACCACCTCGGGAAGATATGTATCTTTAATTAAAAAACAAACCAACCAACCCAATTTCAGAACCCTAAATCCAGAACCCTAAACCCTCCAGGCTGTTTGCTAAGACATGTCTGTTGTAACTGTCCTGGGATCTTTTAGTTGTCTCATTTGTGAGTCACTTGGAAAAACAAAATACTGTGGGAAGAATGACAGGATGCACAGACTCAGCTTCTCCAGCCCTGAATCAGCTGTCTGCTTTTGCTTGGAGTGCAAGAGCTCCACAAGCAGCAGCATCACAAATAAACAGGCTGCTGAAAATCTTTCCAGGAACCCAGAAAAACACGTTTTTTTGCTACAAACTTTTTAAGGTGAAGCTGGCAAAGGAATGCTCTGGTTCAGATGGACTGAGTGTGAGTTCAAGGGATTCTCCTGCACCTTCTCCAGTCCCCAGCTCAGATGGCTTCTCTGCAGACACTGGTTTATTGCCTCCCTCTACAATCCCTCCAAAGCCTGGGTAAGAAGCAGCACAGTTAAACCAGCTGGCTGTATGGAAGATGGTGATGCCCCAAAACACGTGGCACAATGCTGCACTAGCATCTTTTAGGTCCCCTGTGTGCCCACTCGGTGCCCTCAGGGGTGCTGGCTAACAGAAATTTTCTGCTCGAATGCTCACTTTCAGATTTAAAGCAGTTTAAATGAGCTCAAATGAAGGAGGTCATTCCTCCCCAGCTTTGCTGAGATCTCCTGTGATTAAGCTGTGTGGGTGCTGTCTCATCTCAGCTGGCAGCACAGCCAGCAGCCTGGACCTTCTCACTCCACAACTACCAGAAGAGAGGGTGTAGCCAGGTGGGGTTGGGCTCTTCTCCAGGTAACAAGTGATGGGGCAAGAGGAAAGGGGCTCAGGTTGTGCCAGGGGAGGTTTATAAAGGGTATGAGGAAAATATCTTCCCTGAAAGGGTGCTCAGGCATTGGCACAGCTGCCCAGGGCAGTGGTGCAGTCCCCATCCCTGGAGGTGTTCAAGGAATGCAGATGTGGCACTTGGGGACAGGGGTTAGTGGTGAACATGGTGGTTAATGGTTGGACTTGATCTTAGAGGTCTTTTCCAACCTCAGTGATTCCTCTGTTTCTTAAATTAAGTGGGTCAACCACCCTTTTTAGGGAGTCCAAGTGCATGCTCCTCTTGTTGCCATGAGTAGTTTGGTTTTGGACTTGGTTCAAACTGTTTGTACCAGAATGTGGCTGTTACAGCAATCACCAAAACCATCTTTCTGTAACCAGCTGTTCCACAGCCATGGGACTTGTCCTGAACATATCCGTGGGTAACGTTGGAAAGCATCTTTCAGGAGTGTAGGCTAAAACAAATGCTCAGTGTGTAAGACAATGTCAAATACACCTTCCCTTAGGAAAAGCAGTATTTACAAACCCAGAATCCTGAATTTGCTCCTGGTTCTCTGCAGCATAACAAGCACTCTTTGGCTTTGCAGGGAGCCAGCTGTCCGGGCCAAGTCGAACTCCATCAGTGAGCAGCTCGCAGTAAGTGCTGGCTTTGCCTAATTAATTTGAAGCCTTAAGTAGGGAGGCTTGTTTGGTTTCACCTTGGCCTTGGGTATTGCTTAAGATAAAATGAGCATCATGCAAACAAGACACTGTGCAGTGATCACCTTGCTGAGGGCAGGTCAGGACCCTGGGTTTTTAGGGATTAATGGCTGCACTTGATTAATGGTTTGGACTCAATGTCTTTTCCAACCTTAATGATTCTGTGATTAGCAGGGTCTGAGAGCCTCAGTCCCAGTTTTTACTCTTTAATGCAAAGTGACTTTGACTGTGTGGATGTTCACAAGGCCAGTTGTCTTTTGGGATAAATGGAAAGGTTTAAGTGGATAAAAAAGTGTAATTGGGACATTCAGGATAAGTTTATATCACTACATGAGAAGACTTCATGTGTGTGCCTCAAGATAGAAAAAGCTGCTAAAGCAGCTTCCTGAAGTCACACATTTTCTTTTTACTGTGTTTGATGGAGAGAGGGATTTTTCTATGCAGTGACAGCAATGCCATCCCAGAAGGAGACTGTATAAGGCAAGCCAGATTAACAAATCTGTGGTGCTTTCTTGTGTGCTTGAAAAGTAGCTTTGCACACAATTATTGAAAAACGGAAAGAGCCAAAATCAAGTCAGATTTAGAAGTGTCTAATCCTGAGAGATGTGTCTGTAATAAGTGAAAAGCCTGGGCTGAGGCAAAGGGACAGTAACTGTGACTGTTTCTTGCAGAACCCAGATGTGGCAAAGGCAAAGCTGATTTCTCGCATGGCCAAAATGGGACAGCCCATGCTGCCTTTCCTTGCTGGCACAGCAGGCAGTCAGCTGGACTCCAGTGACTCAGAAATAGAGGTACATCACCAGTCACAGCAGTGTGACTTTTTTAGTGCCTTTTCTGCAGTGGGAGTTGCTTACAGTGGAATCTGAAGCAGTAGTTGCCCTGTTGTCCTGGGAAAGCCTGCCCTGGTTCTGTGGCAAAGGTTCCACTGGATAGTTCACTTGGGATAATTGTTGTCTCAGGTGAGCTTGGGCTCAGGTTGTTTGTTCTTTAGCATGTGTTGTAACATGCAGAATGTTTTTAGGATCCAAATACACTGAGAGGAACAACACAATCAGTGGCTTCATCGTCCATGAGACCTTCCCAGCCAGCTCCTGCAGTGCTGCCCACAGTGTCCACACAAGGTAATGTGCTGTAGGAACAGAGGATTCCTTTCAGGCACTGAAGTAGAAAGTGATGGATAGCTCCATAGGAACACTTAGCCATGAAGCACGAGACTGTAAATGGAATGTTCCAAATCCTTTCCCACCTTTTAGAAATGATGGCAATCAGAGTGCAGGGCAGCAGGGGGCTGCACTTGTCTTGCCAGCATGGAATAGCCACATCAGCTGCTGGTCAGCTGAGAGTCTTCAGAGTCAGCCTGAATAACATCCCGTGTCAGGGAACTTCAGAGCCACCTCTGTGGGAATGAAAAGAGTTTGTCCAAATGTAGCTAGGGGTGGGATCTCTCTGAAAGGTTACTCTTTTCTTGACCTTTTATTAATTGCTTGACTGGATATAATTCTCACAGGGCTGCAGACAGGCTTGTGTTAAATTTTTGACTCTTTAGTGATGTTCATGCTGAATTTCTCTCTTCCTTTCCAGTACCTCAGGCATCTGGTGCTGCACCCTCAGTATCTTCTGCTGCTGCTTTAATTCCTGCAACCATCCAGCCCCCTTCAGCTCTGCCTGGAGGAGCACAGGGCTTTCAGGTACCAGAGTGAAACCAAGGAGAATATTGGCTCTTCTGTCCTTTCTCTCAAGTCTTACTGTCTTCTCCATTGCTGGGAGTAAGGACTTTATAGCAGCGTGTAAGGATGAGAATTCCAGACTTTTTGGAGGGACTATTTGGCATTCTCAGGTTTTCATCACATAATTTAATCAAAAGGGGCTAATTTTCTATTTGCTGGTGGCTTCTTGAACTAAGGATTTACCAGACTTTTTAGTGGATACAATAAAAACTTCCAAGCAATGAGCAGTAAAGTTCCAATCAAGTTGTGTTGCATTTTTGGAGCCCTCCCTAGGCCTGGCCTTGTGCTCAGGTTAGCATAACTTCAGAGTGAGGTGTTCACATGCTGATCTTTGACTCTCACAAATGTAGGGGAGCATGATTTTCTTAAATTTAAGTGAAATGGTAACTTGTTAAGCTGTGCTAACTTGAGCACATATTTGAGCCTTGAAAGAAGAGTAACTGTTGTTTTCCCTTTGACTATTGTGTATTTTGACTGGAAAGTCAAACTCCTTAATTCTTGTTTTTTTACCCTCCAAACATCATCCTTGTTCTTGGGGGCTTCATATGTGAAAGCCACTTAACTGTGAGGATGAGGGGGAAATACCAAAACACATTCTAACCTCTTGAACTTGTTCTGCAAGGCATACCCAGGAATGGCATTTGCTTACCCCCAAACTGCTGCATCTGCTTCTCAGCTCCAGCCTGTGGGTCAGATGTATCCTGCCCCTTACCAAGGTATGTTTTAAACAGAACCTTCTTCTCAGGAGACTGCAATAGCTGCAGGAAACTGTAATGATGATTTCATAGCAATGGGAACATGCACATACATATTCATCCTGTCTGTAATGCTATGCTGTTTCACAAGGGCTTATTTTTCAATACCAAACAGAGACAAAGATTTCCCAGCAAATATCCATCTTTTTCTTACCTTAAGGAACTCTGTGCAGTGTGAAAGGGGATGGAATTTCTAGGTGTATTCCCAAGACTGTATTACTAAAGGCATTTTATAGCTGGTGTTTCCAGCTATATTTATAACTGTAATATTAAACAGCTGTTCTACCAGCCAGGGAAAGAATTACTGAAAGGCACAACCTGGGAGGGTCTAAAGGCATCTAAAGAACCATTTAGGTAATCCCAGTTGGTGAAGTCTTGAGCTGAGCTTTTCTTGGAGCATGATTTTTTTCAGTTCAGTGTTTGGGAGCCAACTTTCATTCCTCTTGTGTGATTGTACCTCTGTCTCTGTAGTGTTTGTGGGCTTTGCTCTTGTTGACCTGAATACTACCATGCAGCTCAAGAATTTCCTGTGCTCATCAACCTGCCTGTTCATGTTATTTGGGAAATACTTGCATTATTAACTTTCCAGATACCATATCCCTTTTATTGCTGGGGAAAAAGAGTGGCAGTCCTGTCTGGCAGGCTTCCAGCTACTAGGCATTTCCCCTTGTGACTGTAGATCTCTCTGCTTTCCCTTCAAGCACCTGGGGATGTCACTTCCTTTCTGATGACAGAGGCTCGGCAGCACAACACTGAAATCAGGCTGGCTGTCAGCAAAGTAGTGGATAAAATGGATCACCTGGCTGCCCAGGTGGGTATGGCTTGGGAAGGACACCTACTGCTCTGCTCCCCACATGTATCCTGAGGAGTTGGCTCCATTTAAATGCCTGCCTTAAGTTTGGAAGTGATATACTTAACTAAAATTGCTATATGATCACACCTTGAAGTGGTAGCAGTTCAGCTGCAATGAGAAAGCTAAGCCTAGGCTTGAGGAAATAGCTTGTCTTAAATACCATATGATGCAGTGTCTGGGGAGATTCCCTACCCTTCAGGAGGGGTCACAGTTGCTTCAGGAGCCTGTACCCTGCAGCTGAGCAGGTGGAACTGCTTCTTTGCAATTGTCTGACTCTTCCCTGCACCCTTTCCAAGCTTAAGAGTGGCTTATCCCTGCAGGTGGAGGAGCTGAAGAAACAGCACAGTGCCAACAGCTCGCTGCTGCCTGGCCTCTCCTCTGTCACCATGGAGGCCTCCATGATCATGAGCAATATCCAGCGTATCATCCAGGTGAGCATGGCCAGCCTGGCCTAATTCCTAATTCCAGCCTGAGGACCTGGGGCCCACTGTTGCTCCTCATGGGAACAGCCATCCTGACTTAGCCCAAATGTCCCTCCACCCGTGTGATCCACTTTTGCATGGCCAAAACCAGTGTGAGATCCACAATGATCTCCACCCCTCTGCTCTCCCCAAAAAAGCTCTTCTCAACAGTTTAGGTGCTTTCTGAGCCACTATTGGTATTTATGACGCCTTGGCAAAGGTTCATGTGAGACAAGTTCAGCCTCTTCTCAAGCCATTATGGACTGAACCCCCAGCATCCTGCACAACACTTTCACAGCTGCAGTGCCAGTGTTGCAGAGACCACCTCCTTCTGGGTTTCTGCTTGGTCTTCAGCTTTGTAGCTTTTCTGAGCAGCAGCCTGGTAATCTCGGGGTTTGTGGGTGAAAAAGTCAACCAGGCACAATCTTCTCTAGAATGGGGTATGGCAGCCACTCCCCTGTGCCAGAATTCCTGCTAAATATGGCACGGAGCCTTCCTGGCATGTCACCACAGAGGGTGAGCTGAGCCTCAGCACTGCCCTGCATGTGTGCAAAACAAAGGGTTAGGAACTGCTGTGAGGAAGACTCAGCTGAATCCTCATGCTGGGCTGTGCTCTAGGAGAATGAGAGGCTGAAGCAGGAGATATTTGAGAAGAGCAGTCGGATTGAGGAGCAGAACGAGAAGATCAGCGAGCTGATTGAGCGCAATCAGAGGTAAGGGGGTGAGGGAGGGTGCAGCCTCTGCATTTGCAGCCTCCTTAACTCACACTGGGTTGGGCATTACTGAGGGGTGTTCTTTAGGATAGAGCCATACTCTAATATTTTTAATGTTTTTCTAAGGTATTAAAAGTGGGGGGTTCCCTCTCCCTGTTCTCTGCAGGGCCTGTCTCCAAAACTGTGATTTACAGTAAATGTGAATGTGTAAGAAGGGGAAAAACCCCTCCTGCTGTGTCTGAGCACACCTGCCCTGCTTCTGGAATTGCTTGACTTGTGCTGGCTTTTTAGTAAGGTGGAAGACATTGTAGGGGATGTGGTGTCCCTGGTTAAGTTCAGCTGATACCAAGCTATCAAAACTCTTGATTGTGTGGTAGGAACATTAGACACTCCAGAGAGGGAAAGCACTTATCCCAGCTGATAATCCCAACGGTGCTAGGCACACCCATCCCACCCCTCTGAGATCAGATTCACTGCAGGACATCCTGCAAAATGATCTGGGACTGGTCATGAGAAAACAGAACTCCTGTGCTTTGAAATATCACCTTTTCTGTCTGAATCCTTTGCTCCAAGTTATGTATTCACAGCAATGCTAAGGGAGTCTCCCCTGTTCACAGGTATGTGGAACAAAGTAACCTGCTGATGGAGCAGAGGAACCACTCGCTGCAGACAACAAATGAGAACACACAGGCAAGAGTGTTGCATGCAGAGCAGGAGAAGGTAATGGTGGCATGAGCAGCCAGGAGGGAGCTGGTTGTTGCACTAAAACATGCTGAAGCCCTGTTAGTCAAGGCTTAAGCCAGTTCTCTTCTAAGACAACTGCAGTTCTGAGCTTTGTTTTTAGAAAAAAATGGACTATTTTGTTGGCTTTCATCACAAAAGCAGCACAGAAGATATAATTTTAACGTTAAGTGATTTATCTGGGCCTGATTTATTGTTAACTGTGTGGGTCTATGGCCAATGTGTTGAGGAGTTGTGGATGACAGGGCTTTTGGCTTGAAAATGTACTTCATTTATTTAGTTGCACTGACAGTTTCAGGAGAGTTTTATTCCTTCTCTTTAATTGTTTAACTACTCACTCTGTTTAAATAGAGTGAATGTAGCTTTAAGAAAAATTATTTCCTACTAGAGTTTCTTCATTGCAGTTTTGCACTTTTTTAAATATTAATCAAGAGCTGTTTGTTTCTACCAATAACATTGTGCTTTTGTGAAAGGGACTGTTGGGAAATAGCTTTTAAACCAGTTAAATGCATTTATGCATGGCTGCATATCCTGCATACCCACTTAGGCCAGCCTAGCCCAGGTGTGTCACTGCATGGTCTTTGCTCTGCTTTATCAAAATCTGCTCCTTAAATTACACCAAGTCTTGCCCTGAGCTCCCCTGCTGAGCTGTGTATCCTCCAGTTCCAGTGTGAGCTGACAAATGCTTGCTCTGCATGAGAACCACAACTTGGTGCCCCTCAAAATGACACAAAGGGCAGCTTTTGAGTGTGGGAAAGAGCAGGGCAGGGGATGGCTGGTCCTGGTGTGGGCAGGCAGGGAAGGGGGGCTGTGTTTTCCACCCACAGCCCAGGCTGCATACCCACAATAAGTGGGGAGTGTGAGAGATCCCAACCAGGAATAAGTCAGATGAAAATGATAAATTATATTCCTTTCTCTCGGTGAGGACAGCATCCAGTTTGCACAATAAATAACTTGGGGAGAAAACCATTTTTTGGAAGTAGGAGACATGATCTTCAGGAATCTTTTGGGCTCATCTTCAGTAGGACCCCCCTGGATTCAGCAGTCACTGCCTAGTGACAGTGTTACATGAGCAGACTTCAGGAAAGCCAAGACTTGCACTGGGAGATGATTTCCCCTGGTTCTGTGAGAGTATTAAGTGTAAATATGAAGGCTGGAGTTCCTCCCTCTTCCTTTTGTCTAAGCCAGCTTGCCCTGTGCCTGCAATCACTGAGATCTGTGGGACAGACAGAGCCAGGGAGGAGAATTTTAAGCTGTTTTATCTATTCTTTACTGACAAAGAGGGACTCCCCATTTGTTTGGTGGCACAGGCCAGGCAGCTGCACCCAGGGTCACCAAGAAGAGATGTTGGTAGGGTGTTGCTTTGGGTTATAGACCTTTGGCCCTGGCAGGGCACATCCAGCTTTAGGGGAAGGCTTAGTGTACCAAAAGTCCCTCGGGGAGGGGTCCCAGCAGGACTCTCCCACCTCTGTGGTGTGTAACAACTGGAAGATAACCTTTAAGTGTTGTTTTTACATCAGGCTTCACTACCCTTTTCTGCCTAAGCTTTTACAGTTCTTGGAGTAATTTAAAGGCTTCTCTGGCATGCCTTAGGTTCCTGTTATGAAGCATTTTGCTCTTCTGCTGATTAATGCCTCTGCCTTTCACGTGTTCTTAACCCTTGCTGTTTCCTGTCACTGCTTTCTCTTCCCAGCACATGCTGCCAGTGGATCGGGGCTGGGACCAGGTGAGGCAGTGTCTGCTGACTGTGTAGGTGACACATGGGTGTGCCCCAGGCAGTGCCAGCCCAGCTTCCTCCTGAACCAGCTGCAAACTCATTGGCCTTCAAAGAATTGCCTCAGACCTTGAACTAGCACAGATCTTCCACTTGGAAAAGGGTTTTATAACAGGCAGTGTAGCCCCACTGCCCTCTCTTTTTTGGGGAGCCCTTTCCAAGATCTCTGTCACGTTGCTGCTCATTCCCTGTCCCCATAGGAGAAACAGGATATGATCCTATCGTTGTCAGAGCAGGTGCAGGTCACACAGGATTCTTGGCACCTGAGAGCTGGAGCTGAGCTAGTATGGACATGAAGGATTCACTGTAGAAACTTCTGTCTAATAACCGTTCCCTGCCATAGGATTTCCTATTTTTGGTTTGCTTTATCTGCCATTAAATATAAAGGCAAGTGTTAAAAGAACCTTTAGATGTGCTTTAGCTATGACATGGCTTTGGTTCTAGCATGCCAGGAGTTAGTATGACAGTGAGACATTTGTGGAGACATCAGAGGACAGCAGATCTGGTTTTAGCCACTCTCTGAAGTGCTGCCTCCTCTTTAAAATGAATGGTGTGGTATCCCAACCCTCGAGGTCAGCACATAATCATCCTCAGCACAGCTGGAACAGTTTTGCTCACAGCTCTTCTTTGCCAGAAGGTGTTGGTCTGAGTCTGGAGGGATTCTGTTAGGGGGGGATAAAGCAGTGAGAAAATCCAGTTGTCCTGAACTTACCAGTAACAAGAAGATGAAAGCCTGCTGGGAACCTCAAAGCAGGCATAGATGTGGAAGCTGTTTGGGTGTTCCCTGTGCAAGTTCTGTCTTTGCAGAGCATCCTCTGAATTTTGTGTGTTGTGCAAGGAGATTGGGAGCGTGACTTTGTGTCTTTGTCTTGATGCCTTGAGCCTCTCCTAACGTTGTTTACAAGTTGTCTAACAAGCTGTACTAGTGCCTGGCTTTGTGTGAGTCACTGGCTCTCAGCAATACTGAGTGTAAGCAGGTCAGCAAAGGGCTCTGAGAGCTCTGCTCTGCAATGCTGGCCTTGCCCCTGTGGGCAGCCCAAGGTGTGCTCTGGGGGCAAGGTGCTCTTTTGGCTGGGACAAGCCTGTTTTATGTGGCTCTTCAGTGACTTGTAAGCTTATGGAAGATAATTAGGTATTGGAGCCCAGGCTTTTACTTGAATAGGTGCTGTCATAGCCTGAAAACTCAGAGCAGAGCCACCAGTCACTGGTACTGTGCTTAAAAACACTTGAGCTTTCCAGGAAAACTCACTCAGCTGAATTAATGTGGGGACAAGGTTGTTGGTGGCCTTGTGCAACTTTTGAGTCACTCTGGCCAGGTTACACCCAAAAAACTCACAGTAACATGGCAAAAAAGTGACCTCTACCTCTTCAATGTGGACACGTGTTCCCTCCTGAAGTCTCCAGCGCCTTATCAGCTCTTCCTGGGAGAACACTTGTGCTGCCTCCTCACATGCTCCTTTCTCCTGCTCCATTTTGCACTGCAGGCCAAGGTTGCAGAGGAGCTGGCAGCTGCCACAGCCCAGGTGTCCCAGCTGCAGCTGGAGCTCACTGCCCACCAGAAGCAGGAGATGGCCCTGAGGAAGCAGCTCTCGCTGGCCGTGCAGGAGGCTGAGCGGCACGAGGCACAGCTCAACAAGCTGCAGGCACAGGTGGCAGGTAGGGCTGCTCCTGCCTGTCCCCTGACAGCTCTTCTTGGCCCTTTTCCCCTTTTAGAACTCATAGGGGTTTTTCCTGTTTTCTGGGTATCTCTTCCTGCTTCCCCCAGGGGTATGGATGCACTGAAATGTCTGAAGGGTGTGTGCATCCTTGTTAGCATTAAGGGGCAAAACCATCCCGTCACAGGGATGCCTTTTGTACAACAATCTCTTGGTGGTTCTGCCCAATATGTTGTAGAGGAACCAGAGATGAGGGTGAAAAGTTAAGTTAAAAGCTGAGATATTCACCCCCCTGTGCTGGGGCCCCAGCTCAAAACCTGCGTTCAGTTCTGGGCCCTTCACAACAAGAGAGGCATTGAGGGGCTGGAGCAGTTGAGAGAGCTGGGGGGGCTCAGCCTGGAGAAAAGGAGGCTCAGGGGGGACCTTCTGGCTCTGCAACTCCCTGACAGGAGGGGGGCTCTGCTCCCAGGGAACAGGGACAGGAGGAGAGGGAACAGCCTCAGGCTGGGACAGGGAGGTTTAGATTGGATATTAGGGAAAATGTCTTCCCAGAAATGGTTGTTAAGCACTGGAATGGGCTGCTCAGGGCAGTGGTGGAGTCCCCATCCCTGGAAGTATTGAAAAAGCACATCAATGTGGCACTGGGGGCCATGGTTTAGTGGTGGACATGGCAGTGATTCTGGGTGGACAGTTGCACTTTGTAATCTTAAAAGGCCTTTCCCAACCTTAACAATTCACGGTCCTGTGACAATCTCACAGGAGCTCTTGATAAATTCTAGTCACTGCAGGCACAAGCAGAGTTGTTGACTTCACTGTGCAAGACACACTTCTCCTCCCCTCAGCCCCCAAAGGTGTGTAGCCCTGAAACCCAGGGAAGGGTGTTTTTGCAGAGCTCCAGGAAGCCTCTGAGGACTCCCAGAGCAGGTTCAAAGCTGAGAAGCAGAGCCGCAAGCAGCTGGACATGAAGATCACGGCCTTGGAGGAAGAGCTGACAGACCTGAAAGTGGAAAAGGAGACTCTGGAAAAGGTATGTGCAGTGCCAGCACCAGGGAGAGAGGTTTCAGTTGTTTGGTGAAACTTACCCCAGTGTTCTTGCTTTTAAATATGTAATTGAAGTAAGTTTTGACTCATCTGCAATCAAAGATTCCTGTGCTGATGTGATTTTTACTTGCTTATTTAATGTCTCAGCCAGTAATGTGTTAACCTATCTCTAAAATAATCTCAGCTTGATTTAACCTGGTAGTTCCCTGCTCTGAGAAGTTCTTTGTGCTCGAGGAAAAGAAGCTGTTTTGGAGCAGCCTGCCCTATTCTGTGCCCTGCTCTGTATTGCAGAACCTTGCAGAGAGGAAGAAGAAATCCCTCTCAGAGAGAGCTCAAGCAGAGGAAGAGATGGAGGAGATTCGCAGGTCGTATCAGCAGGAGCTGGACAAGCTTCGGCAGCTGCTGAAAAAGGCCCGCACTTCGACTGACCAGGCAGCAGCAGAGCAGGTGAGGGGCCAGGGCAGCTTCTGTCCCAGTCTGGAAGCCCTCTAGGAACCTACAGGTAGGAAAAAGATGTGAAAATGGAAGAGGGAAAGTGTTACCTGTTTGATCTTAGGATTTAGTGTCAAGGAGAGGCACCAAATGGAGTTTGTAGTAGAGAGGGTACAGGACTGCTGAGGAAAGGCTGCTTGGAAATACACCAAGAGCTCTGAAATGTGAGCCAGACCTGTCCAGCCTGAGGAGTTGGGGCTGGACCAGAGAGGTGTGGGCAGGAGCTGGTGGCAGCTGCACTCTGTGTGTGTGGGAGGTGTCCAGCCCTGAGCTGTGCACAGATCATGTGTGTGTGTTCCTAACCATCTCTCTTACTTGATGGGCAGCTGTCACTCATCCAGGCAGAGCTGGAATCCCAGTGGGAAGCCAAATGTGAGCGTGCCCTGGCCTCGGCCAAGGAGCAGCATGCCCGGCAGCAGCAGGAGCTGTGTGAGCAGAGGGACTCCCTGCAGCAGCAGGTGTCCCAGCTGGAAGAGAAGGTAAAGGGCTGCTCTCTGTTGCTGAAAGGGAAGGCTAAATAGTCAGTAATTGTGTAAACAAATCTTTCCCCACCTAATTGTGGCTTGACTTTTTAATTTCTCGATGGTTGTGGAGCTTGGTCTGGGCCATGGGATGTGTTTGCATGGGCAGTTCTGCTGGGTTGGTGGGCTTGTGAAGGAGGGAGAGCCAAGGTGCTGACAGTCCTGAGCTAAAGAACAGCTGCAATCTCTCCTGCTTATCTGCACTGTCCTGAGGGGCTGTTTCTGAGCAGAAAGTGGTGTGGAGTGGCTGACACTGAAAGGGGCTGTAACTGCTGGGCTCTGGCTCTTGTGTTTCAGCTCACGGCTCTGAAACACTCAAAAACGGCAGAGGAGCAAAAACTGGCTGAGGTTCAGCAACGTTTGGAGGAACTGGAGCCTCTCCAAGAGAAGGTAAAGGGAATAACAGCTGGATGGGAACTGGAGTGCAGGGGTCACTAGCCGGAGTCCACCAGTGTCCAGAAGGACAAGGATGTGAGTTCCAGAACATAAGAGGGAAGGGATAATGTCACTTGGCAGACCAGAGCAGGTCCAGTGATGAGACCCAGCCCTTGTTTCACTGGGATCTCAGGAATGCTGCACCCATTCTTGATGGTATTGAGGAGCTGATGACACAGTTGTGGCTTTCCAAGGGTCTGGCTGGCTTGAGTGGCCGTATTTTGATGCTGTTGCTTTCAGCCAGCTCTATCAAAGCCCTGCTTAAAACTCCACTGAGCAGTTTGTTCCTCAGTAAAACCCTCCCAGACCACCTGTCCCTGGCAAGCTTGTGGTGGAGGAGCCTGTGGAGCTGCTGTGACTGTGGTTTCCCTCTGGCAGGTCTCAGCCCTGCAGGCACAGGCTGTGGTGCTGAAGGCTCGCTACGAGGAACGGATCCGAGCCCTGGAGAAGGGTCAGGAGGGATCCTCACCTGCAGACTTCACTGAAGAAGTGAGCTTCACTCTCCACTACTTCACCTTACTAAGCAGATCTGTTCACCTTCAATTATTTCTCTTTGAGCTGACATGAGAAGGAAAAACATCATTTTTTCCACAGAGCACTGTGCTTGTAGTAGCAGAGTCCACAGAGGAAGAAAGGATGGGATCTTGTCATAGAATCACAGTCACAGACTGGTTTGGGTTGGAAGGGACCTTAAAGCCCATCCAGTGCCACCCCTGCCATGGGCAGGGACACCTTCCAC
>JAWWEE010000037.1:7202956-7215501 GCA_035221455.1 Xenops minutus | reverse complement strand
CGGCGGCGCGTGGCAGCGCGGGGGGCGCGCGCGGCCCCGGCCCGGCCCCGCCATGACCGACTTCAAACTGGGCATCGTCCGGCTCGGGCGGGTGGCCGGGAAGGTGCGGGGGGGACAGCGGGGGGCACCGGGGGGACACCGGGGGGACACCGGGGCGGAGGGGACCGGCGGGGCCGGGAGGGGATGGGAGGGCCGCGCCGGGCCGGGCATTACCGGGGCGGTATGGGGGCTGGAGGGGACCGTGCCGGGCGGTACCGGGGCCGCATCGGGCCGGACCGCGCCATACCTGGGCCATATCGGGTCGGACTGTTCGGTACCGGCGTCGTACCGGACCGTGCCGTGCTGGGGCCGAACCGGACCGTGCGTTACCGGGGCCATGTCGGGCCATACCCGGGCCGTACCGGGCCATAACGGGGGATACTGGGCCGTACCGGTCCATACCGGGCCGTACCGGGCCGGTGGGTGCCGGGCCGCGCTGACGCTGCTCCCCGTGTGTTTCAGACCAAGTACACGCTGATCGACGAGCAGGACATCCCGCTGGTGGAGAGCTACTCCTTCGAGGTGAGCCCCCGCCGCCGCGCCCGGCGTGTACGGACCCCCCGGGACCCCCGGACCCCCCCGGGACCCCCGGCCGGGGCTGCCGGGCCCGGTTTGTCCCTCCCTGCCCCTGCCGAGGTGCCCCTGGCAATGCCCTGCCTGCAGTTCCCTGCTCTGGGGAAGACAAAACCACCAGTGGGAAGTTCCTGAAGCACCAAGTGGAGCTTTTCAGGCTGGGAAAGTTCTAGTTTTGTTTTTTTTCACTCAAACCAGCATTAGTTTCAGATAGTTATTGCTGTATTACGTGGAGTTTCCCATTTTCAGTCTGTATGCTTTTGGAGAACTGGTGACTTGCCTGCCCTTACCTGCTCTGGCAAACTTTGAAAAACTTTAATTACTGTAACTGATTATGGGGCCAGAAGAAAGTGTTTTGTCTAAATAAAGCTCCACTGGGAGAGGGTGAGCGGGTCCTGCCAAGGCTGGGAAAGGGAACGATTAGAAAATAATCTCCTCTTGCCTGGGGGTTTGTGCAGGAAGGAGCATCTCGGGCAGGGTCCCCGCAGCGCAGGGAGGGCTGTGGGGCTGGGGCAGTGCAGAGCACACCCCACCCCGTGTGCCCCTGCCAGGGAAGGGGGGACAGGCCGAGGCCATCCTGGAGCATTGGCAGAGCACCCCTTGGGAGGGAGGGAAAAGGGCACTCAGTCCCTTGGTGCCACCCCTGGGGAGGGGGCTGTGGGGCTGCACACAAAGCCCAGGGGGTTGTGTAGGGACTCCCAGCCTGGCTCCTGGGGTGCTGCTATTGCTGTGCATCCCCCTGCCCTGCTGCTCCCTCTGGCCCAGCAGGCCCTGCCCCTTCCCAGCCCCTTCAGCCCCCTTTGCTTTGCAGCAGCTGGCACTGCCCCCAGGCTGGGGGAGCTGGGGGGCACCAGTGCTGGGCTGGCTTTGGGTTCTCAGCCCTGTCCCTCTCCCCAGGCTCGCATGGAGGTGGATGCTGATGGCAACGGTGCTAAAATCTTTGCTTATGCCTTCGACAAGAACCGTGGAAGGGGCTCCGGGCGCCTCCTGCACGAGCTGCTCTGGTGGGTATTGGGGCCAGAGGAGCTGCCACAGCCTGGGGAGGGGGGGATTTCTCTGCCTGCAGTGCCCACAGTGCTCTCAGGAGGGTTGGAAACACACAGGTCTGTTAGGTTTGGTTTGCACTGAGTCCTCACACAGCACAGCCTGGGAAACGTCACAGGCAGGGAAAGCAGAGTCTTTATAGAAAAGTGACTTCAAAACGTGCAGGAAGGTTGTGCTGAGCAAAGGTAAGCTGAAAAGGAGAAATGTGGGGAAAAAAAGAGCAAGGAAAGAGTTGTCTCTTGTTGATGATAACCTGCATACCATCAAAAAAGGCACATCAGCTAAGTGGATGTGTTGCTTCTTCAGACAGCCCTAAATTCAGGGCTGTTCTCCCTCAGCAGAGGGTGGTTCATCTGGGAAATGCTGCTCCAGGTGCAGCTGGGGGGGACAGGGCTGGCTCCACTGAACAGGTGAGCACAGACCTGCTGAGGGTTTGTCATGGGCTGCTTTTGGCCAGAGCGAATTGGCAAAGCCCTGGAGAGAGCTGTGAGCCATTAAAACTTTGGGGTGTTTTGTGTGGCTCTCTGCAGAGCTGCCTGAAGTGATGCTGCTGATGGTTCACAGCAGCTGCTGCATCTTATTTGCCATATTCTGCAAATCCTTGCTTGAAATCCCTCAGGAATTTTGGGGGCCAACTTTGTCCCTTGTGAGAGCAGCTCACCCTCTGGGCTGCTAAGCTGCTCTTTCCAGATGTGTTCATGGGTTTGGAGAAAAGGTGCCAAGAGAACTGTTATTTCCCTCTGCTAAAGAGAACTGTTACTTCTTTTAAAAGCCTTTTTAAAAAAAATTAAGCTAATTTTCTATCACTTCCAGTGACAGTGCTAAGGATGTAGCTGTGCTTTCTTCATTGTTCCAGGTTACCTTTTATCCCCCAAAACCAGGCTTGGAGGGAGACAGGAAGAATATCAGGGACTGTTATTATTATTATTTACAATCTGCTCCTTAAATACAGATCTTAATCTGCATCTGTTAATGTTTAATCTTATTGCAGCTGTAACTTGGGTGTAATGCTGAAGTTGGCTGCAGTATGTGGAGTAAATCACTGACAGCCACTAATAATTGTAAGAAGCACCTTAAATTATTCAGGCTGTGCAGGTGATGACAGTCCAGCTATTTGCTTTTGACACAGCCCAGTCATTGCCTCTTCTGGTTTGTTTGACTCAAATTGGGAAATAATTCAAATGGATTCAGTTAGGAAATTCAGATTGTGTCACTCAAGCATGTGCTGGGGTTAGAAGTGGGGATTTTGGGGTGTCACTGCCAGGCAAGTGGAGCTGCAGTTCTGAAACTGCAAAGTCAAATTTTGCTAGAAAATGTGAAATATTTCAGGTGTTTCTGGAGCTCCTCCTGGAGGGGCTGCTGTGGTATTAAACACAGCCCAGTGTCCTGCAGCTCAGTGGCTGAGTCTGCAGTGAAATTCCTGCCCCTCCTGAAGAGCTGAGCTTTGCTCAGGTGCTCTGAGCACAATCCTGACCTGTGCAGTCCTGGCAGGTCCTTCCCTTGGGGAGAGGAGCAGCCCTGGAGGTTTTGGAGCAGGAGAGCTGGCCCAGGCAATTCCCAGTGCCAGCCTCACTCTGGGGTAGGTGAAAAGCAAAGAACATGAATTGCTCAGCTAGAGGTGTGTCATTTAATGGTTTTCTGCACATGGACCCCAAAAAATCTGGAAACCCAACCCAACTGTGGTTTGAGATCAGTGAGTAGCAAGTTAGAGGCAAATAAAGCAGAATTTTGAATTATTTTTTTAAAGTATTAAACAGGTATCTTTGTTCATGTCATGAGGCCTTTGGGACAAAACTTGCAGCTGCTGGAGCTGCAGCCACGACAGGGACATTGTCCCCAAGCCCTCCTGCCCTCTGCACAGAGGGACCAAGTGGGCACCAAGAGCTGAAAAATGCCCCTGTGTGCTTCAATAATTCTGACAGGCAGAACTTCTGAAAGTTCTGCAGCCTCTCTGGGCTTGCTTTGTTTTCCACATGGACTCTTGGCCCCCCAGGGCAGGGTTTGGTGTCCCTGGCTGGGCACCTGCAGGACTCTGCCACCCCCTTGTCCCTGGGGAACAGCAGCACATTAGCCATAAGTATCACCAAGTGCATGTTCAAAAAGACATCTGTGACCTGATTTCTGGGGGTTTTGGGGGTTTTTAGAGCACTTCCCATCATGCTGCCTAAAACCTGCTCTGTTCTGGTGGCTGGAACCAGAGCTGCTGAAATACCAACAGAGCAGTGTCAGCTTAATTCCCTGGGAAGTGTTCCCTGCAGTGTTCCCCTGGCATCTTGCAGGGGCTCAGGGACCATCCTGAATTTGGCATGACTGACCTGGCCCCTCATTCCAGAGCTGTGTTAACAGTGGAAGTGTCCAAGGCCAGGTTGGTCACCAGCAAGCCTCAAGTTCCATGTTCCCTTTGTCATTTGTCCCCTGGGGTCGTGGCAGAGCTGGCAGTGAGGTAGAGGAGGGTGGTTCTGTACCAGGAGGGGCTCTGGGGGCAGGTCTGGGCTGTGTGGGCCAGTGCTGTGTGAAATCCTGGTGTTGGGACCATCTGTAACCCTCCCTCCTTCCCCAGCATTTCTAAACTCATTGTCTAACCCATTAAAAATATTGTTTCTTACCTTGGTCTCGGACTCCCCTTCCCTTTTCCCCTGCACAGTTTGCTCTTCTGTCTCCTCTGAGATCCCTTGTTCCTGTCTGTGCCATCCCTGCACTCTGTCCTAGGCTCAGCCTGAGCACCCTGACTCCCTCTGACCTCCTGGTTTCACACAATTCCTGATTCCCTTTGCCACACCCTCCACTGGCCTTCACCAACCTCAAGGCAGCTTTTCCTGCAATCTTCTGCCAGAGGACAGGGTTAGGTGGGATATTGGGAGCAAATTCCTCCCTGTGAGGGTGGGCAGGCCCTGGCATGGATTTCCCAGAGGATGCCCCATCCCTGGAAGTGTCCCAGGCCAGGCTGGATGGGGCTTGGAGCACCCTGGGCTGGTGGAAGGTGTCCCTGCCCATGGCAGGGGGTGGAAGGAGGTAAATTTTAAGGTCTTTTCCACCCCAAGCCAGGCTGTGATTCTGTGATTCCTCTCAGGGCATTTCAGCAGACTCCTTCTCATAGTTTGTTTCCTTTTAGGTGTGTGGTTTCCATTTTTTTTCCCCAAAAAGAAGGAGTTTACTCATTTTACCTTCAAAGGGGAGAGCTTCTCCCTGCAGGCCCAGGAGGCTCCAGGCTCTGACCCTGTGCAGGTCTCTCCTTACAGGAATTGCCTTGTGGGAGCTGGAGCACAAGGGTTTCTTCCCCCAGGGTATATAACTTAATCATATCTGGATGGATTTTGACCAAGAAAACAAAACCCTACATTTTTCATTGTCAGTCACACTGAAATGAACTTCCCTGTTCTGCTGGATAATGCTGAACTTTGGGGAGGGGGGGAAAAAACCCAGGACTTTTTTAATGTGTTCATAATTGAAAGAACCATTTGAACTGAAATGTTCAGTGAGGGCTGAGCAGGGCTCAGTGTCCAGGCTGGGCTTGGGAGAAGGATCTTTTGGGAGGAGGAGCTGGATAAAGCACTGTCAGCTCTGCCTTGGCCTCCTGCCTGTGCTGGGAAGTTGCTGGTGGCACAGCAAACATCTGGAGACACAGCTTGTGGCCAGCTGGGATGGGCATTCCCACAGGAGCTGATACAGGGACGTGTCCAGGCATGAGGGTGTTTGACAGTGAACTGGAGACTTGATGAAAGGGAGGAAGGAGAGATGAAAAGAAGGTGGAAGGGGAGGTGGGAACTGGTAAAGGCAGTAGGGAGGACTCACCTCCTGGCTGATAGTCCTGCTTTGGGGTTTGGGCAAGTTTCAGGTGTCTCTTGGTCAATGCTGGAGTCATTTCAGACTTTCAGTGTGTTTAAACACAATTAGAGTGTCAAAAGCATTTGCATACACAGTGAAACCTCTGTCCTGTTGCTTGTTAATGACATTTCTCCATAAATAATGAGCTCTGTGAGTCCACACTGGGGCCAAACTTGCACAAGTGTGTCTGATAGAATTTCCTACTAAAATAATAACCCAGTGCTGGCACCTTTGAGGTGTGCTCTGTGGAACGTGGTCATGCCAGAGCTCTCTGGCAGTAACTGAGGCTCTGGCACTGAGCAATGTGATTCCAATTACACTCTGCCAGCAGTGTCTTCTCTTCCACTCTTCTAATGGGAATAACCTGCTGGAAGGAGTCACTTTGTCCTGGGCTTGCTCTGGAGTAGCCCCTGAGTCTGGTGGTGGCCCAAGGTGCACAGAGCCTGTTGTGGTGACACAGGGTTGTCTCTGGCATTGGTGGGATCCTCCTTGCAGCTGTGGAGCCTTGTCCATGCTCCTGTTGTCTCCACAGGGAGAGGCACCGGGGAGGGATTGCCCCTGGCTTTCAGGTGGTGCACCTGAACTCTGTGACCGTGGACAACCGCCTGGACAATCTGCGCCTCGTGCCCTGGGGCTGGAAGCCCAAAGCTGAAGAAATCTCTAGCAAACAAAGGTATGGCAGTGCCTGGCAGGGCAAAAAGGAGACTATCTCAGATGGTTGTCTCCTTCCTTTCGAGATTTGTGTGTTGGCAGAGCCTTTTTGGTTTCTCCTTGGACTCTGTGCACATCTCTGTGTCTCTGCTTCCTCACCTGGGGCTCAGGCTGTGCAGGGACATCCCACCCGTGGTGACACCCCGAGTGACCATCCTGCAGTGACCAGGAGAGTGGAGTGTGCACATCTCACTGCCCTCATTGCCCAGGCACTGAAATTCCAACACAACAGGAGCTGCAAAAAATGCTTCTGCTTAGAATTGTGACCTGGGTTTGCAGTGACTCTGGGGGTTCCTGGGCTCAGCTCCCATCACCTCTCACCAGCAGGGTGTGGGATCTCCTGTGCTGTGTTCCCTGCTGTTTCTGAGCACATCACACTCTCCATGTCAGCATGGAGGTGGTTAATTGGTGCTGTGGCACAGTGGGAGACCTACAGGCTTCACAGCACACTCCTCTCCTGCCACAGCTGCAGCACCCATGAGATCAGGGTGTTTAGAGCTTACTGAACTCCTTTTGAGAAGGTGCAGTGAATTATAAATGCAGTTTAAATGTAGTTCTGGGTGTTCAAGAACAAGAAACAGACTTCAGGGCAGAAATAATTCTGACTTGATGTAAATAATCTTGCACAGAAGTAATTTTGCTTGATAGAAATGTTGATTGATACTTTTAAACTTTTGGGGTTTGTGCTTAGGCTAAAATACCCCAAAAAATACCCAATATATGAACAGTATGTGTAGTCTGATGCTAAACACAATGTTAACTCTACTTCCTTTATTAATAAACTCAGAATCAGTTTCCCTGGGTGCTTATTATGAATTCACACCCCAGATTTGTGCTTGTTTTTTCCAGGGAACAAAGTCTGTATTGGCTGGCAATCCAACAGCTTCCTACAGACCCCATCGAAGAGCAGTTTCCTGTGCTGAATGTAACCAGATACTACAACGCTAACGGCGACGTGGTGGAGGAGGAGGAGAACTCCTGCACATACTATGAATGTCACTACCCCCCCTGCACAATGATTGAGAAACAGGTGTGTCCAGGGAGCTGGGAGGGAGCAGGTCGTGCTTTCCTGTCCAGGCATTGATTTTTTCCTCAGAATGGAAAGCTTTACTCGTGCCATTCAGTTGCTAAAAGCAGTAATTCTCGTTAACTCAGGTTTTTCTTTGGCCTGACACTTCCAAACCAGTGATAATTTTCATTTGGAGGGAATGTAGGTTTGAGCTGGAGCAGGGAATGATGCTGGGAGGAATGGGATTTCTGCAGAGTGGACAAAAAGCCAGGTGGAAGCTTTCCCCTGGGAAGCAGAGCTGGAGCGAGCGAGCAGCTGTGTGAGACAGCAGGAAGCATTGTAAGAGGGTTTGGGCAATAGTGAAGCAAAAAATAACCTGATTAACCTTTCCTGAGCAGAGGGTGGGTTTGAGTGGGCTTTTCTCCGGGGAGAAGTGGGAGGAAAATGAGTCCTGGTGCTTTGCTGCAGGCAGATAAAGCAGCAGAGAGCCAGGGATGAGCTGGCCAGGGGCTGTGCCTCTGCCACCCAGATGTGCTTATCTCTGAACAGGGGCCTTTCTTGGGACAGCAAGTGCTGAGTGGGCTCAAATCACTGTGACCCACTTTCTGCCTTGGGGAAGGGAATGTTTGCAAAAACCATCTTTAATGCCCTGGGTTTGAAAAAGAGTGAGCTCTGCCTTTTGTTTGGTCTGAGTACAAAAGCTCTCTGGTGTCAGTCTGGCAGTGGCTGAGCTTGTGCAGCCCCTCTGATGATTCCTGAATTTAAGGTGTTTGTAGTTGAAAACTTGGGCTGGCAAAGCAGCAGCACTGGGAGGGCAGATGTGAAGTGCTCCAGTATTTTATTTATTAAGGCCATTTTATAAGAGCAGCTGTAAAAGCACACAAATGCAATTGCTTCAGAACCTCCTGATCCTGTGACAGTCACAGAGGGGTGCTTGTGTTTCACAGAATCACAGAGTGGTTCGGGTGGGAAGGGAGCTTAAAGATCCAATCCTTCCCTCCCAGCTGAAGAGCACATGGGAGGGAAAGTCATTCCAAAAGCCTGCCCTGAGTTTGGAGTGAAGCCCACCCCCTGGGATGGCAAGGGGCTGAGCTGGCTGAGTGCACCAGGGCAGCCAGAGATCCTTCCCAGCTCCAGAGCCAGTCACCACCACGAGCCTGAGGGCACAACTCAGTTTAGTCAACCCAAGTGTGGGGAAGGTTGTTCTAAATAGTGAGCTCAGGGGGTGAATTTCTTTATCAGAATCCCACACTGGTTTGGGTTGGAGGGACCTTAAAGCCCATCCAGTGCCACATGGCAGGGACACCTTCCACCAGCCCAGGTTGCTCCAAGCCCTGTCCAACCTGGCCTTGGACACTTCCAGGGATGGGGCAGCCACCACCTCTCCAGGCAACCTGTGCCAGTGTTTTAACACCCTCCTTGTAAAAAAACCTTCTTGCTGCATCTCACAATATCATCTCAAATGTTGGGTACTGAACTCTCCAGGGGCAAATCCCCACCAGACTCCCATGCTGAAGGTCCTCTTGCTTAAAGCAGAGTCTGGGGCTGGCAGCCAGCTTGTGTCCCAAGGTGACCCTCCTCTGGGGACATGGGGGCAGCTCAGGTGTCAGAACAGCAAGAGCTGCATTAGTTGGGACAAATCAGAGCCCCTTGGCCAGAATGCTGTCACATAAACACCTTGGCCAGGTGTTTATGTGACAGCTAGAAGCCTCAAATGGGAGTGTGGAGAAGAACCAACACGGTGGTGCTGCTTTTCTGAGCAGCTTCCCCTTTTGTGATGTCCTGGGCTTGCCTCCTGGAGAAACCTCTGTCTGTACAATGGGGTGCCTTTCCAGCCCCACCACAGTGGGAAGGTCTGATTGGGACAAACTTCATCCTGTCCCAGCCTAGCCAAGGTGGGAGGGTTTGGTTGGGGGTAAATATCCCCCTTTTGGGTCAGACAAGGTGGGAAGGTTTGGTTGGGATAAACCTCCCCCTTCCCCAGCCCAGCCAAGGTGGGAAGGTTTGGTTGGGGGTAAATATCCTCCTTTTTGGTCAGCCAAGGTGGGAAGGTTTGGTAGGGGCAATCTTCATCCTGTCCCAGCCCAGCCAAGGTGGGAAGGTTTGGTAGGGACAATCTTCATCCTGTCCCAGCCCAGCCAAGGTGGGAAGGTTTCCTTGGCCGCCGAGTGGATCCCCGGAGCGGAGCCGCGTGTTTGAGCCCGATGATACAATAGAAAATGCCTCCCAAGCCCCGGCCCTCTGGAGCATTTCCTTAGCTCGCTGGAATTTCCGCTCAGTCCTTCCTCTCCCAGGCTCTTACCGCAAGCCCGTGGCAGTGCATGGCTCTGGAGAGCAGCCAGCTCTCGGGGTCCCCCTCCCAGCTCTCCCACCCAGGGATGTGCCGGGGATTTGCAGGCAGCAGCTCCTGGAGGGTGTCAGCTCAGTCGTGCCCCTTGATTAATCACCAAAGGCCGCTCTGCCAATCAAGGGGAGATTTAGAAGGCAGGCAGGAAGCCCTTGTTTTCACAGGAGCGCCTCAAACACACGCACACAGTAGGAAAAGCAAACATTCCAGGCATACCGAGGGATCCACGGGATAAAAATTCCCCGAACGGCCCAGATTAAGATACTTGGCTGCACATGGAAACGCTAAAACCTGGACTCAAGGATTTGATTGTCTTGTTTAGAGGAGGGTCCTGTGGAACAACCTGAGCAGCCTGGGAACAGCCACCCCGGGGGGCAGGGAGAGGGTCAGCGGTGCTGCCCTCCCTACAATAAAGGTCAGCGCTGGCCCCCACCCCTCTCCCAGCTCCATATGGTCGCCAGAACCTTCTGGCAGGGTTTCATGTGAGTTTTCCTTTGGAAAAGCTCGGCCCTGCTCCTGACTGAGTCAGGCAGAGTCGCTGTGAATCAACTCAAGGGCCAAAGCCCAGCCCTGTGGGAGCAGAGGGAGCCCCTGAGACCCCCAGGCTGAGAGCAGGGGTTGTGCTGGGTCCATTCCTCTTAGCTCCCAGCCTGCCCTAAAAACTCTGCAGTGAGTGGGAACACTCCCCTTGTCTCCAGACCCAAATGCCAGCCCAGGATGTGCAGCAACATTGCTGTCTGTTTTATGGAATTTACAGGGCCCACGAGAAAGGCAGGAGGGGACCCCCCATCCCTGGAAGTGTTCAGGGCCAGGCTGGATGGGCTCTGAGCAGCCTGGTGTGGTGGAAGGTGTCCCTGCCCAGGGCAGGGTGAGAGAGCAAAAGGGCTGAGAAAATTCCCTGAGCTGGAAATATCCTCCCTCTGAAAGGGTCAGTTGTTGTATAAAGGCTCCTTTCTCATCTTTCTGCCAACCACCCCACAGAGACTGGAATTTGACCTCACCTGGTATGCATGGCTTGTCCACTTCTGCCCCGAATCCAGATGCCAGTGGCTTGTCCCAGCAAGATGCTCCAGCTCCCACCCACAGATGGTTTCTGCAAGAGCAGTGGAGGGGACTGAGAAGGAATTCAGTCACCTGCTGAAAGGGAGAGTTAAAGGGAAACATGTGATTGAGATCAGAGAATCACAGGATGGTTTGGGTTGGAAGGGAACTCCAATCCCGTTCCAATCCCCTGCCATGGGCTGGGACACCTTCCATTAGCCCAGGTTGCTCCATCCTGGCCTTGGACACTTCCAGGGGTGGGGCAGCCACAGCTTTTCTGGGCAACCTGTTCCTTATCCCAAAGTGCAGCCCATGCTCAGGCACAAGTGGGGCTGCCCGCCCCAAAATCCCACCCCAGTTCCCCTCCTGCAGCCAGAGCTTTCCCAGAGCTCCTCGTGGCTGTGAGGATGGATGCTCCATGGGATGCAGACTGGGATGCAGTTTGGGTTCCCTGATTGAGGATTTACATCTCAGTACATCATACCATCATTGCAAGCAGTTCTTTGTGCTCCTCCTCTCTTTCCTGCCCGTGTTCATCACCAGCCAGTGCAGCAGAAATCCAGGAGACCTTCTGAAAGCTGGGCTGGGACATGGATGCATCCTTCAGGAACTGGTTTTGTCCCAGTAAACACTGGCTTTAATGTGTGGCCCTGTGATCATGTGTGCCAGCACCTCAGCCTTCCCACCAGCATCCTCTGCTGAGTGTGCAGTCCCATCCCAGAAGCCAGCACCTTCCCTTTCCAGGGCTGTTCCAAGTGTTCCCAGGCTTCTACCTTGGCAATTCCCATCTCAAAAGTCACTCCAAAAAGCCATCCTGAGGGAGGTGATCACCTCATACACCTCTCAGGGACCAGAGGGTCCAGAGATCTGTGCATGAAGCGGGATGGAGTGGTGGATCTGGAAGGAAGTGGTCAAGTCTAATCACTTGCTTGCACTAAGGAGGGTCAGGGACAAACTCCCTGGAGTGTGTGGTCAGGAGAGCTGGTGTCAGGAGGGCTGCTGTTGTCACCCACCCTGGACACTGGGCAGCCTGCAGACCTTACTTAAGCACTGTCTTCACACCAAGAATTCCCAAGGGCTCAGTTTCCAGCACAGTTCAGAGCAGAGAAACCCCTGGGCTCCCCCAGAGACCTCCAGCATCAGGCTGCCCCCCAGGGCCTGTCTCCTGGCCCAGAGGGCAGGGGAGAGTGAGGCATGGAAATAGTAGGGCAGGTGGAACCTGCCTCTCCTGAGCTTAAAATGGGCTTGGGAGACCTGGCTAAGGTGCTCCAGATGCCCTCGGTCCAGCCTTGCCTTCCTTTACTTTGCTGTCCCATCCCTTTCCTTTTTGCTTTCCCTTGCCATGCTCTCACTTCCCATCCCTTCCCTTGCCACGCCTTTTCATCACTTTCTTTCCTTCCTTTTCTTTTCCTTACCTTCCCGTCCCATCCCATGCCTTCCAATATCTTCCCTTGCTTTTCTTTCCCTTCCTTTCATTTCCTTCCCTTTCCATCCCTTCCCCTGCATTCCCTTCCCTTCATTTCCTTTTCTTCCTCTTCTTTTTCTTACCTTCCCATCCCACGCCTTCCCTTGATTTCTTTTTCTTTCCATTCCCATGCCTTGCCTTCCCTTGTTGTGCCTTCCCATCCCTTGTCCTGCCTTCCCCTCTTGCCCATTCCCTTCTCTTGCCATGCCTTCCTACCTTTGCCTTGTTTTTTCCTACCTTGCCTTCACTCCCCATCTCTTCCTTCTTTTCTTTACCTTCCCTTCCCATTATTCCCTTTTCTTCCTCTTCTTTTCCTTACTTTCCCATCCCACACCTTCCCATCCTTTCTCTTGGTTTCCTTTCCTTCCCCTTCCCATGCTTTGTCTTCCCACCCCTTGCTCTCCCTTCCCCTGCTGCCCTTTCCTTTCCTTTCCTTTCCTTTCCTTTCCTTTCCTTTCCTTTCCTTTCCTTTCCTTTCCTTTCCTTTCCTT
>JAWWEE010000037.1:7062902-7086724 GCA_035221455.1 Xenops minutus | reverse complement strand
CCTGCTGCCCTGCTGCCCTGCTGCCCTGCTGCCCTGCCCTGCCCTGCCCTGCCCTGCTGCCCTGCTGCCCTGCCCTGCCCTGCCCTGCCCTGCTGCCCTGCCCTGCCCTGCCCTGCCCTGCCCTGCCCTGCCCTGCCCTGCTGGCGGGCACACAGAGCCACAGAGCCCTGGCTGCTGGCTCTGCTCAGTGCCAGGCTTAGCTGGGCACAAACCCCACGCACACTGGCAGCACAGAGCTGTTGGCTCAGCGTGTTCACCCCTCTTTGTCTTTGTTCTACCTTCTCCTGCGAGGCGTTTCCGACTCTCAACAAACGTGTTTCTCTCTTGTGTGATTCTCTCTCTCCCCCCACGCTGTCAGGTGTCAGTGGAACTGAGTGACAGAGGTAATCCTTCTCTAAACTAACTACAAAGGGGGCATTCCTGGGCCTGCCTGCACCTCACAGTGCTGGGACTGTGGGCCAGGAGAAATTCTGGACTTTCAATATTTAATACAAACAAAAGCTTGTTTTCATAGTTCACCCGAGTTTTGGGAAGGTTGTTTTAAGTAGTGACTTCAGTGGGTGAATCTCTTTGTCATGGAATCCCAGGCTGGTTTGGGTTGGAAGGGACCTGGAAGCTCATCTTGTTCCACCCCCTGCCATGGGCAGGGACACCTTCCACTAGCCCAGGTTGTCCAAGCCCCATCCAGCCTGGCCTTGGTTTTATTTATTGGGAAAATGTTGGAGAAGAACTGTGGTAGGACCAGTTCAGGACCTGGTTCAGGCTGACTGAAGGTGAAGGTGAGTGTTATTTCTGAGGTTTGCTAGTTGCAGCTTTGTATTGGTCATATCAAACCCACCTTTTCTGGTAGGTTTTCTTCTTGAAAATGAAGCGACACTGGAAATCTTCTAAATAAGGTTAAGCTCTGGGTCAGCTTAGATCTTGGGTTTTAGGGGGAAATGTACAGTGTGTACCTCTCCCAGATGTCTTCTAACCATAGCTTTGAGATGAACTGTACTCTGTCCTGATGAGATCATAAAAACATAGAATGTGAAGGGGTTGGGAGGGACCTTAAAGCCCATCCAGTGCCATCCCCTGCCATGGGCAGGGACACCTTCCACTGTCCCACGTTGCTCCAAGCCCTGTCCAACCTGGCCTTGGACACTTCCAGGGATCCAGGGGCAGCCACAGCTTCTCTGGGCACCCTGTGCCAGGGCCTGCCCACCCTCCTGGAGGAGAATTCCTTCTTAATATCTAACCTAAATTTCCCCTCTTTCAGTTTGTTCCCATCACTCCTTGTGCTGTCACTGCAGTCCCTGACAGAGAGTCCCTCTCCAGGTTCCACTCACTGGACAGCCTGGGGCATTAAATGCATTTAGGAGCCCTGGCATGTGTGTGCTGTCCTGGTGGGCAGAGCACTGGGGGCCCCTGTGACTGTTTGCTGGCAGAACATGGATTTTGTGCTTTTTATCTAAGAACTGCCTGTGCCTGGCTGGGTTGGGAAGCACCCAGAACATAAACTATTCATGATCCAGAGCAGTTTGCTGGAAGCCCAAAGCTGGAGGAGGCTCAAGATGAAGGACATAAACCCGACTTCACTGAGCTGTATCAGACACCCCTTTAACCTTGCACTTTATTTCCCACTCTGGTCACTCCCAAATGCTCACAGGGCAGCACCTGAGCAGGGGGAGTTTGTGCTGACACCTCCCTGCAATGGTTTTCCAGCCCCAGCACCCCCTGGCTCACTGCCCTCTCCCCCACTCTAGGCTACAGCCTTGGAATTTTTCTCTTTTCCAGAGAGTTCCCTGCTTGTTTGTGAACTTGTCAGCTCTCCTATGCAGGAGGTGAGACAGAGCTGTTTCCTGGGCTTCCTAAGGCTGTGTTCCCATCCATCCCAGCTCCCTTCCCAGCATTGCAGCTCTGGAGCTTGCCAGCCTGAGCTGGAATCACACTCGCTTTCCCCAGGAATAGTTAAAGGTGCAGTGAAGGCATTTGATCACTTGGTTAACTTCTGACCCAAAGTTGCAAATCTCAAAGGATGTTTTACAGAGGAAAAGGCAAGTTTTTCCCAGCCTTGGGCTTCTCAAGGTGTTGGAACCTTGAAATGTGCAAATAGGTAGCAGGAGGAGAGGGTGATGACCTCTGTGAAAGCAAACATTTCATCTTATCAATGAAGAATGGATTTTCCTGAGGTCTTTCAGGAATGTTCTTATAGATCCACATCCAACCCAGAGACTGTTCAGGGATTTGGCAATGACAGGAGCAAAGTCTGCTCTGTCTGCTGGCAGCCAGTCCAGAGTGGTTTGGGGAACCAGAAATGCTCCTTTCCTGAGCCCCAGCACTGTGGGGAACAGCAGGGAGGTTTGGGGGGGATTCTTGGAAGATCCACTCAAAGGGGACAGGTGTGAGAGAGGTGACAAATCCATCAGATAACCCCAAACTCCCAGAGCTGCAGGACCATTCCTGCTGTTCCCCAGAGCAGCATCACAGCCATCTGGGACCACCAAGGACATGCCTTGGGAGCCTCTTTGTTCAGCCAGTGTTATGCAGAAAGGCTTCAGCATTCCCTGCTCCTGCTCCTCTGGAGCTCTTGGCTCGTGCTGGGGAAAGTGATTTGTGCAGGTTCTTGCAGTCTGGCTCTTTCAGCCTGGGGACAGTTTGGGAATGTCTTCAGTGGGATGGATTAGCTGACTCTGATCTTTTTTTTATTTGCCTTTTTCATCCATCAAACAAAATGCTGGGTTTGTCCTGAAGTTATTTCTGGTTTTGGTATTTTCAGAAATTTTGGTTGTACACTTGGGGCTGGGAGAAAGGGTATTTTTAATAGGATGTGTTTTCTGGACCAAATGAAGCAGTGAAGAATTAAATGACTCTTTTGTCAAAATACAGAGGGGTGTGAAAATTCCAAATGAGACCAGTTACTATTTATTGCTTGTGTGTATCTCCTTTCTGTACCTCAATTTAACCAGCAGAGCAAACAAGCCAAAGCTTTTGTGTTTGCAGATTGTTGGGTTTTCTAACTGGAGAGTTAATATTTCAGCATAGAAATATTTCCCAAAGAATGGGATATTCTGCTGTGGAAGGGAATATGGTTCTAGGAGGGTGTGGCTGAACAGCTTCCCACAGTGGGGATGAGGACTGGCTGGTGGGTGGTTTGATGCCCATCACTGTCTGTGGTGGCACCAGCAGCTCCAAGAACCAGGGGGTTCTGAGGCTGCAGCCAGGAGGGTCTGCCCCTGGCACTGCCCTGCTCTTTGCACACTGGGGGATCCTCTGCTTGGGGTTTCTCCCCTGGTGCTTCCCCTCCAGCTCAGCTGCAGAGCCAGGGGAGGCACAACCAGCAGCCTCAGCTGGGTCAGGCCAAGCTGCTCTTAGGTTGGATCCTGGTGCTCCTGTGGAATCACAGAACTGTGGGAAAGGACCTTGGAGATCAGCCAGTCCAGCCAGCACTGCCAAGGCCACCACTAAACTGTGTCCCCAAGTGCCACCTCCAGGGATGGTGGCTCCACCACTGCCCTGGGCAGCTGTGCCAGGGCTTGACAGTCCTTTCCATGAAGAATCCAATGTAAACCCCCCCTGTCCCAGCCTGGGGCCATTCCCTCTCCTCCTGTCCCTGTTCCCTGGAGCAGAGCCCAATCCACCCCAGCTCCCCCCTCCTGGCAGGGACTTGCAGAGCCAGAAGGTCCCCCCTGAGCCTCCTTTTCTCCAAGCTGAGCCCTTCCAGCTCCCTAAGCTGCTCCTCTTGATCTGCTCCATCTGTTGGTGTGAGGAACAGGCTGTTCTCTGCCATGCCAGGTGATGCCCACACCCCCAGCCCCCGTGGGTGCAGGTTGGGCACGGGTTGGGAACGTGGAGGAGCAGCGTGTGACCAACGTGGGGCTCAGGAGAAGGGCTGCTGGGGACACTGGCACACCCACAAAGGGTCCCTTTGCCGAGGAGTCACGGGGAGAGGATCATTAGTAGGTGCAATGTTTTGCAAATCACTTCTCATCCCACACTCTGGTTCTGTTCCTGTGCCAGGATTTGTGTACAACAACAGCCCTGAGCCCTGCAAACAAACAGAGCATTCTGCAGGGAAGGGGTGCCAGGCTGGATGGGCACAGAGGGGTGGGCAGGGAAGGACATCCTGGGCAGAGATCAGCAAGGACCTGCTCCAGCCCCTGGGGAGGGAGTGCTGGGTGCTGCTCAGCTCTGGGCCAGGCACTGCACGAGGTTACAGGAGCCAAAGCAGCTCCAGCACACCCAGGGAATCCTAAAGGACTCAGAGGTTCGTTACAGGTTGTGTGTTAATTAAGGGGCACTTACTGTGTCTAACTGGGTTTGAGCTGCAGAGGACCTGCTTTGGGTGTCTAAGAGCTGCAGAGGGCTTGCTTTGGGTGTCCATGAGCTGCAGAGAACCTGCTCTGGCTGTCCATGAGCTGCAGAGAACCTGCTTTAGGGGGCCAAGAGCTGCAGGGAACCTGCTCTGGGTGTCCAAGAGCAGCAGGGAACCTGCTTGGAGTGTCCATGACCTGCAGGGAACTTGCTTGGAGTGTCCAAGAGCTGCAGGGAACCTGCTCTGGCTGTCCAAGAGCTGCAGGGAACCTGCTCTGGGTGTCCAAGAGCTGCAGGGAACCTGCTTGAAGTGTCCATGAGCAGCAGGGAACCTGCTTGGAGTGTCTCTGAGCTGCAGGGAACCTGCTTGGAGTGTCTCTGAGCTGCAGGGAACCTGCTCTGGACGTCCATGAGCAGCAGGGAACCTGCTTGGAGTGTCCAAGAGCTGCAGGGAACCTGCTTGGAGTGTCCATGAGCTGCAGGGAACCTGCTTGGAGTGTCCATGAGCTGCAGGGAACTTGCTTGGAGTGTCCCTGAGCTGCAGGGAACCTGCTTGGAGTGTCCCTGAGCTGCAGGGAACCTGCTTGGAGTGTCCATGAACCTGCTCTGGGTGTCCATGAGCTGCAGGGAACCTGCTTGGAGTGTCCAAGAGCAGCAGGGAACCTGCTTGGAGTGTCCCTGAGCTGCAGGGAACCTGCTCTGGCTGTCCATGAGCTGCAGGGAACCTGCTTTAGGGGGCCAAGATCTGCAGGGAACCTGCTCTGGGTGTCCAAGAGCAGCAGGGAACCTGCTCTGGCTGTCCATGAGCTGCAGGGAACCTGCTTGGAGTGTCCATGAGCTGCAGGGAACCTGCTCTGGGTGTCCAAGAGCTGCAGGGAACCTGCCCTGGTTTTGGTAAAGTTTTTTTCAATTAAGAAAAGATCTGCAGTGTAGTGGTGTGGTTCGTATTTCCCATTTCAGTGGTGTTATTTGGGGTGGTGCAATTAAGCCTAAATGGGAGCTGGGATTGGGGAAATTCAGGGAAAAGGCTCCTTGCAAAATCCCAAGGTGCCTGTTGCTTTGAAATGCCCAGTTGAGCCCCAAAGCATCCTGGTGTGACCCTGCAGGGATCAATCAGCTCATGATTGTGCAGGTGAGATGTTAATTAATATTAATCTTATTTAACAGGATGGCTGCATCTGATTTAAACATACTGTTTGTCTCCTTTACCTGACTCAGAGGTGCTTATGGTGCCTTGGATTCACTCTAATTTTATTAAACTGTTATATTTCTTAATAGGTTACCTTTAAATCAGAACTTCCATGATCTGTAATTCCTGCCTTCAGGATAAATCCATCCCCATAGTGCTGTTTAACTGAAACCATTGCCCTGAGTTAGGTTTTTATTTTGTCTTTAGCATTTTTTCTGTGTCAATTCCTTTGCTTGTTTCATTAAGACTTTATAGTGAACGCTGAGGAGGCACTAAAGGAAAATCTGGATGCCCTCTGGAGTAGTTAAAAAAAATATTGGATTGGTTTTTTGTTCTTGCAACAAGTTTTCCCATGCCTTTGCTTTTTTTATATGCTCAGGAACACTAAAAATGGCCTTTGATTATCTTGGGTTTTGACACCAGTTTGCCACAATTCTTATCAAAACCCAAACCAGCCAGAGATGAAAATTCCTCCTGTGTTTGCTCTGTGGGCAGAACCTCGTCCCTTCCTTGCTGAAGTGCCTTTAAACCCCAGGGCTGCTTTTATGAAAGATTTTAGGGTTGAAGGTCTTTTTAAAAAGAAAGCTCATCTTGCAGTGAAAATCCATGGGAAGTTAATGAAAAATTAGGGAAAAACTCCTCTCTGGGAGGGTGGGCAGCCCTGGCACAGGGTGCCCAGAGCAGCTTGGCTGCCCCTGGATCCCTGGGAGTGCCCAAGGCCAGGCTGGATGGGCTTGGAGCAGCTGGCACAGTGGAAGGTGCCCCTGCCCATGGCCCTTGAGCTTTGGTGGGAAGTGCAGCAGGAACCAGAAGGCTCCCACTGACATTCCAGAGGGGGATCTTTAACTTAACTTATCTAGCAATGGGAGATGGGAACAGCTATTCTGGGAAGGCTCTTGGCTATGGGCATCAGCTGAAAGGGCATCTTCCAACCATGAGGAATGAGGCTGTTAAGGAATAGCTGTTAATTGGAAGGGGTTTGCCCATGGACAAGCTCACTGGGGGCATTGCTTGGAGGGGAAATAATCAGAAATATCATTTACAGCAAGGCAAGCCCAGTGGTCGGTGCTGAGCTGGAGGGAGGTTTCTTCAGTGTTAAATAAAGGGCTTTTTGTAAATGCCTCCCCTGATTTAATCATTCTGGGTGCTCTCAGAGGGCTGAGCCTTCTTTCAAGCACAGACCTAATTCCCTGTGAACTGAGGGATGCTTCTCTGTGCTGTGTGATGTCCTCACCCCATCACACCCCAAATGAGGCTAGGAGTGTTCATAGTTGGGTTTGTGCTCAGGCTTTTACATTCTCCCACGTGTCCTGTTCGTATCCTTGGGTTTAAGGATCTTTTTTTTATCCTTGGACATGTATTCTCTGGGCAGATCTCATATATGTTTAAAAGCAGCTAATCCTGCTGTTCTTTAAATCATGGCTGGAGTGAAGCCAAGGCCAGATGTTGCTCACAGCTGCTTTAACAGCAGGTTGGAGGCTGTTCCCTCTTCTGTGTCTGGCTGTGATTTCCAGTTCTCTGTGAAGTTGTTTAAGTTACAGAGAAAGTGGAGAGAGAGAAGATATTTCATCCAATACAAAGATTTCATCCAGTGAAACCCTATTTAATTGGGAAGCAATTTTTTGGTCTTCTATTCCATTCTGACTGTGATGTAATGTATAAAGTATTGAATTTTATTAGGATTTATCAGGGTTTGACATCATTACCCTGGTTATGAACAAATACAATGATCATAATGCCACAAGTTCAGCGATTTTCATCATTTTACCCAATAGGTGTGTGAATACTGTTGAAATGGGAAAAAAGAAATCCATGAAAGCTTAACTGTGGTGGGTGTGTGTTTGGAAGAGACAGCCCTGCCTGTGCCTGTGTGAGCTGGAAAAGGGCTCTGAGATGGGGTTTGGTTTCTGTGGCTCTGCAGAGACCCAAATGCTGGGTACAAACCCAACAACTCACTTTGGGGATGGCAAATCACCAGCCCTGGTGCACACAGAGTGTGTAAAGCTCTGTCCATGTGACTGACTGAACCTTGCTGCAGTCCCAGGGAACCCCAGGCACAGCTTTCCAAGTGCAGAGGCAGAAAAAACCCTTCAAGGTGGGAGAAAAATCAGGGGAGATCCCCAAAGGAGAGGAGATGGATTTATGCTTTGCTCCCCACGCTGCTGAACCCCTGGAGAGGATGGGGAAGGGGAACAAAACTCACAATATCTTCCTGTGATTTCAAAAGTGCCAAAGGATGAAGCTGTGCCACCCAAGTGCATGTGCTGCTCTGGGGGACGGGCACATTTGGGGGCACAGGGGCATCAGTGCCCTGCACACTTTGCCAGGGCATTTGCAGAGGGTGCTGCTGCTTTTGCTTTCCCATGTCTTTGCCACACCAGGAGCTGCTGGTTGTGTCTTTGGAGGTGTCTTTGTGCAGAGCTGCAGCCATTAGTGCACACACTCCCATGGATTCTGGCCTGTCTTTGCCTCTGAAATGCCTCTTTAATTTTATTTTTAGGTGATGAACTCAGTGTTTAAGACTATTCTAGACCTGACCTATCCAATAACCTCCATGTTTTCTGGAGCAGCTTTTAACAACAGCATCAACAACATCTTCAAAGACAAGCAGATAGAGGTAGGTGCTTGTTCACCTCGTGTGTAGGAAATGATGGCACTGTTGGAGCAGAAATAGCTTTTTTCCCAGGATGATAAGGGATCTGGGGCTGTGGGATGACTGAAAACGTGGTGGAAGTGTGAATGTTCCATGACTACAGGAAGGAGCCTATTCTTTCTTTTTGGTGGATTTAGAAAACATAAATTGTAGATTATTTGTAGCTACTTCTGTTTGACAGAAGGATCCCATTGTGTGAGAGCATCCCAGCTCCACCATTATTATTTTTCTGCAAATCAAATCTTCAGAGACCTTCAGGGCACACCAGAGAAGGGTGGAATTGGGTGGCAGTGGCTTTGGCTTTATTTTAATTTTATTTTTGAAGCTGGAGGGAGTTTTTCTGAGCAGCCTGCTGGAAACTGCAGTCATGGCAGAGCGTGTTGTGTCCTGGTTTCCACTTGGTGACCTTTTTGGGTGTTGGATGGTCCAAGCTGAGCCAGCAGCACCTTGGGAACCCCACCTGTCCTTGGTCCCTCAGCAGCAGCAGAGTGTAAAGCACATTAGCAGTGTTTGTCTTCCCAGATCAGCCAGCTTAGAGAGTGTTTGGGTAGCTCTGCAATCTTACCTCATTTTCAATTTTAACCAAATTATTCCTGTGTTTGGAGTCCTTGTGATGAAAGGTTGTGTAGCAAATCAACACTGCATAGACTTTAAATGTATTTATTTAAAATAATCCAAAACATGCCCTGCTTAAGTGGAAGTAGGAAAGTAAGTGATTAATCATCACATGCCTTAAAATAGCAGTTTGCTGGGCTGGAAACAAACAGGTTGGGGAGTGAGAAGCCCTTCAGGGGCTGGGGTTATTTTTGGGGTGGGGTTTGGGCAGCCCCAGCTGTGCCCTCCTTTCTTTAATCCTCTGGGTCCCTTCCTGCAGTGCTCCAGCTCCTGTCTTTGGGTCAGCAGTGCCTGGTGGGGTTTGGCTGGGGCAGGGCAGGGCTGGGGACAAGGGGGAAGATCCCTGAGCTCAGGTGGCCCTGCTCTACAGAGTCATGGCATTGTTTAGGTTGGAAAAGCCCTCCCAGGTGCAGTCCCCCTGTGCCCCCAGCACTGCCAAGGCCACCACTCAGCCATGTCCCCAAGTGCCACATCTACACGTGTTTTGACACTTCAGGGATGATGATTCCACCACTGGCCTGGGCAGCCTCTTCCATTTCCTGACCACCCTTTCAGTGAAGACATTTTCACTGATACCCAACCTAAACCTCCTGTGGCACAACTCGAGGCCATTTCTCTCTGTCACTGCTTTGGATTCCAGCAGTCAGTTTGTTGTACCCCCCTTTTGGGATGCAGGAAGTTCCTTCCTTAGGAATTCTAACAGCTGTAGTGGCATGTTCTGTTCTAGCCTTGCAGTCACAGGAAGGTTTTGTCCAAGAGAAACCCAGTTCTGAGACATCCAACAGTGTCATCCTTGTGTGTCTGTGCTGAGCATTAGCAGCAAAACCCCTCAGCCCATGACCAAGGCTTTGCTCCCAGGGGAGCTTCCTCAGATAAATAAGGATAAATGTTGTGGAGCTCAGCCAGGAGAGAAGCAGTTGTTCCTCCATTGCAATTCCCACTCTCAGCACAGGATAACCAGTCCTGGCACTGGGCACAGGGCACTGGGAGCTGCCCAAGGGTAAAGGGGGACTGAGAAAGGCACAGGAGCTGCACTAGGAAGCATTAGGGCTTGAACAAATGTTTTCTCCAAGCATATTATTTAAAGCCTCCAAACTGCAAACATCCATCTCTTCTCACTAGCTGGAGTGGGTTGGGGTGGGTAGCAATGATTTCCAGCTGGAAATAGAGAATAGATAATTACAGCCTTACAAACAGAGGGTGTGTTTAGATGCTCATCCACAAGTGCTCCTTCCCAGGAGGATCCACAGTGCTTGTAGCAGCACCTGGGAACTCCCCACCCAAGGGGCTGGTGGGTGCTGGGGGGTGCTGACCCCCTCTCTGTAGAAGCTTCAAATCAAGCAGCACTGGGCTGGACCCTCCCTGTTGCTGTGGGAGACACACACGTGTCCTCATCCTCCTTGGCATCAGAGCCAGGAGCAGAAATGCTTGCAATGACCTCTTATTTCTGACACCAAAAGGGAGGTTTCCATTTCCTCTGGAATTTGCTCTCTGCCAACCCTTGGAATGTGGGTGTCTCTCAGCTGCCAGCAGTGCTGCTCGTGGGGGAGCCCTGGTGACACCAACCCTGTCACTGCTGCAGCAGCTTCCAGCCCCAGGTGCTCCCCAGTCCAGGATCAGCCTGGGCAAGTCCTTCAGAGGGCACTTGGGAACCAAGGAGAAGGCACTGGAAACCAAGGAGAGGGCATTTGGAACCAAGGAGAGGGCACTTGGAACCAAGAACAGGGCATTAGAACCAAGGAGAGGGCATTGGACCCAAGGACAGGGCATTTGGAACCAAGAACAGGGCATTAGAACCAAGGAGAGGGCATTGGAACCAAGGAGAGGGCATTGGAACCAAGGAGAGGGCACTTGGAACCAAGGAGAGGGCATTTGGAACCAAGGAGAGGGCATTGGAACCAAGGACAGGGCATTTGGAACCAAGGACAGGGATCTTGGAACCAAGGAGAGGGTGCTTGCAATACATTTCTCAAGAGATACAGTAGTTTTCCTCTTCAATTATCCATCTTTTTGGGAGAGCCCCAGGCTCTGGAATTTTTACTCCCCAGGCCAGAATTGTTATCCTCATGCCAAAATGCTCTTGTAAGCTGGGGGTTAATGTGTGAGGAATCAGACAAGGATTTGTTAAGTCCTGTTTCAGACTGATTAATGCTCTGTTCCAGGACCAGGGGAAGGAGCAGTGCAGTCTTTGTTTCTGCTGCTGGGGCTGGCTTGGTTTCCTTGGTGCAGGTGTTTGAAAGGAGATGTCAGAGAGGTTTCTTTTCCCACTCCTCTCTTTTTGCTTCAATGCACTGGGATGTGCAATCCCCAGAATATCTTCAGCATGGAGAGACACCCTGACCCTCCCACAGTCACACTTTATTCCTCCTCCTTGCCCTGGCATTTACACCAGCTAGGTTGTGCTGCTGCTGCTGCAGCACCTGTGAGTCCTGCCCAGCCCCACCATCCCTGCAGAGCTGCTGAAGAGATCAAACTCTCGGGGAAGAACCCCCTTTGTGGCAGTGCAGAGTGTCAGACTGAACAGCACAGAAACTCACAGCAGGACTTACAGCCTGAGCAGTGAGGGAAGCCTTCCAGTCCAGCTCCTGCTGGCACTGCAGTCCAAACCCCCCTTGGTTGGACTTTAAGGCCCAGACATGTGCCATGGACAGGGACCAGCTGGGAGAGCAGGTTTTGCTCCTCAGCTTTGGTTCAGCTTTGCTGATTGACACAGCAGGGTCAGCTGTTCTCAGGGCATAAGCTCAGTTTACTCAGGCAAGTCCTCCTGCTTCCCCTGCACAGCTACCCTTTCACAGACACCATGGAGACTTTCCAAAACTCTCCTCTGTCCCACAAGCCCCTGGGCAGTGGGGAGGTCACCTTCCCATTTGCTTTCTCCAGGGTCTGAGTGCAGACCTGGCTGAAAGAGGAGTGAGAACTTCCCTTGGCTGCTGTGGTCTGCTCTTCTGGAATAAACTCGTGAAGCACAAAGCACTTGGCTTGGCCATTCTTTTTGTATGTTCTTCTTCTGTTCCACACTCCTCTGCTGTGTTACCCTGCAGGGTCTCATTGAACCTCTAGAACCTTCCTGGGGATGTGCCTTGCAGGACCCTTTGGAGCTAATGCTGCAAAGTTGGGTGTTGTCAGCTTTGGGTCTGCATCTCTTGCTGAAGTGACCCCTGGCCCCATCACCAGGAGGTACAAATGGTTCAGTCAAGAGGCCATAAATCATGTCCTTCCTTCTCTGCCTTGGGCTGTGGTGTCTCAGGGACCAAGGCAGGGGCTGGGGAAGTGAATAGTTACACACTGACCCATGGAGAACACGACTGTAGGAGACTTGCTGGGAATGGGGGATGAATGGAACCAGTTGGGTGAAATGCAGTGGCCACCCTGGTGAGGCCAGTGGTGCCATGTCCCCAGGGGAAGCCAGGGACAGCAGGGGTTGTGACCTACATAAGACCCAAACATCTGCAAGGTGAGTGTGCCCTTCACATTGTCCTCCAGCACTCCACAGCCTCGGGATCCCTTTGGATGAGAGTGGCCATCAGCCCCCACCCTTCACCTGAAAGCAAAGGTGCCCTCTGCTTTGAGTGAGGAGGTCTCTGTTGCTGGACAGTCTGCTGGAACAAAGGGTTTCTTGCTGCTGAGAAAAGGAAATAAGGATTTTTGTCTGCCTTAGTTGTGAATGAAATGTTTGCATAAGAAACAAATGCAAACTCAGGGCTGAGGGGTGTTTCTCCATCCATGCAGGGGTTTGCAGCTCTCTCTGGAAAGATCCAGAGGTTGTTGCTTTGGGTTGTGGCAGGCATGGGGGGTAGTTAAGTGCAGGGTTTCAGATTTAATAAAATTGGGACCTCCTCTGTTGCAGGATCTGTGGATTCCTTACTTCACCATCACCACTGACATCACTGCCTCAGCCATGAGGGTCCACAGGGATGGTGAGTGTGCACTTGGCCTTCTCCAGCTCTTAAATCCTGATGGGACACTTCAGGCTCACCCCTTATTCCTGGAATTTTTCTCACCTTTAAGGCTGTCTTTCCTTTTGGTTTTCCCTGCTCTGTTATTTGCTGAGCCCCAGACTGTGTTTGTACACAGGTAACAAGGAGCAGAGCTGTGGGCAGGGAGTTAAACAAGGTGCTGTATTCACTGCTCAGGGAGAAAATGGGCCCACTGACACCATTCTGGTTCCCTAAAGCATCCCAAGAAGTGCAGGTGTTCAGCCACAAATCAGACTTAGTGCAACCCAAGCCTTTTAAGATTGAAATTCCCTGTAAATGAAGCAGCTTTCCCAAAGCAGAGGCCAGGCCAGGGGCTCATTTGTGGCCAGTCCCTTTTGTTTCTCTGCTGTCAAACTGATGTACTCGAGGGAGTGAGCAGGGCAGAGATCTGAGCTGCTGACCTGGTGCCATCCCTGTGGGACACTGGCCTTGGCTGTGTCTCTTTGGGGTGCCAGGGCAGTGACTCAGGCTCCCTGAAGGCTCCAGGTGCCCCAGATATTGCCCTGGGGAGCTGAAGCCTTTGCTGCCACATCTCTGATGTTCTGTCCTTGGAGCTGGCTCAGGTAGGACTGTCCATTCCTGCTCTTCAGGGGGGGTTGTGGAACCCCTGAAGGACACTGGGCTTTCATCAAGGACAAGCAGGGCAGCTAAAACTAGCAGGAAAAGAATTAACCCTTCTTAGAGGTTTTGTATTCCCATTCTACAGCAAGTGAAGCAAATTGAGGTCAAGAAACTCACTCCATCCAGCTGCTTGTCCCTGTGGAAGTTTAGTGTAAGGATAGAAATCAGCTGGAGAATCTTTATGGGCACCTCCAGAATTCACTGAACAGAGGGGAATTAAGTTCCCAGCTTGGTTTGCTCTGTGAGGTGTAATACAAAGTCAGCTTTTTTTCTTAGGTGGAAGTTCCAACTCAACTAAAACTATTAATACCAAACCCCAAATCTGCCAGCATTAACCTGTGCTAACAGTGGGAGTGCTGGGGTTATAATTAGACACAGAACTGTGATCTATTTTAAAAAGAGAAGAAAAAATCAGTTCCCAGTTTGCTGGGCAGGGTTGCTGTTTGAAGCACCAAGCTGTTAATCACTGAGCAGTGAGCCAGCACTGCAAGGCTCACTTACTCTTGGTATTTTAAAATTCACCTCCCAGACAAGACCCCTTGGAAATGCAGTGTCTTTCCAATTCAGCTGATGCAAATGTTAAGAGAAAAATCACTGTGTAAGAGCCTTAAAGCAGAATGTTTTACAGGAAACAGATCCAATCAATTTCTACTTAATTGAACTTTGTTTCTACCAGCTTAAAGGATTATAACTTTGTTCCCTCCAGCACTAACAGAGGTGGCCCAAGAGCAGATACAGTCCCAACCAGGCACTTGCAGTGGTTTCACAAGGGAAAACCTGCTTGTTACAGAGGAGGGAAAATAGAATTTTGGGGCTTCTACAGCATGTATTTTTCATGTTCAGGTCCTGCTAAAAGCCTGTGGATGTCTGTAGGACATAATGGCTTTAGCTGCAGGGGTTCTGTGTGTCCCTTGTCCCCAGGAGCAGCCTCTTCCTTCCCTGATCAGCCTGAGCCCCACAAAGCCCTAAAGATGATTCCTGCCCCCAGCCATGAGCTGGGCTCTCCTTGAAGGCACTAAATGTGAGGCAGGAGCTAAAACTTGGGGGTTTGGGGCTTTATCCTGGTAGTGTGTTTGCATAATCCTTGTTTTTCCCAAGCCAGGATTGTGATCCGGAAAATAATAAACTGCTTTAATAACTTCCTCACGGTGTTCTGAGGAAAGCCTGATTATTCTCATGAGTGCACAAGCCTCCCCCCCACCCTGTGGCAGTAATTAATGCTGGGTAATTAATGCTGGTGCCATCCCTGCAGGCTCCCTGTGGAGGTATGTCCGTGCCAGCATGTCCCTCTCGGGGTACATGCCTCCCCTCTGTGACCCCAAGGATGGCCATCTCCTCATGGATGGAGGCTACATCAACAACCTGCCAGGTAGGAGCACAGCTCAGGGGGGCAGAAGTTCCCAGAACAGCCCACCCAAAAGCCTGCACACCTTGGGCTGCTTTTATGTTCTCCCCAAAAAGGAAACGAGGAGAAATCTCGCAGACACCTCATACTGGTTACCTTGCTCTCAGTTTCCTGGGAGTTTGCTTTATCATGGCTTTATGAACACTTTTTTTTTGGTTATGGATTATTTCCTAGCAGCCTTATTCTGAACAGACAACTCCCAGCTAATTGTGAATTATTTTGGTGCTCGCTGAAAGGAGAGAGCAGGAGTCAAACCACAGACACACAGTCTGCCTTGGAGTTTCTCTTCAAAAAGTACCACTTAATGAAGAAATAATTCTGAGAAAGCAACAGCCTGAACTCCTTGTTGCTCAGGTGTCACCCAGAGCACGTGGCAGGGGGGGAATCACAGGCTGCTCAAAGCAGGGATGTGCAGTGGGGGCTGTTCTGAGGCCTGAACCCAAAAAGGATCCCAGGGTGTGAATTCCCTGGGTGTGTTTGGGATGTGTTTTGTGCCAGGTTGTCATCTCAGGCAGCTCTGGGGGCGGGTGGCTCAGGGGGTGGCCACGACAGCAGAGCTCTGTGGCGTCACTGCAGTTTGTGACAGATAAAGAGGGAGAATCTCACTCAGAGACTCCCAGACAAACCCAGGCTATATTTTTCCATCAGGGCTGTATTTACCTAAAAAACCCAGAAATGGAAATAACACCAACTAGATCCCCCAAATCAGCACCTGCCATTCTGGTTGTGTCTGTAAGCAGAGGTGGGAAATGCAAACCAAAGCACCTTTCCCAGCTCCTTCTCCAAAGCCCCTTTTCCTCCTCCACAGCTGGAGAGGGCAAAGAGCAAACACACAGGTGACCCCAGTGGAACCCACCCAGCAGGCTGAAGGAGCCCAGAACATAAACCCAAGCTCCAGAACACAGCAGGTTTAAAGAAGTGTCTAAATTAAGCACCTAAATTGGCTCTTCAGAGCTGTGGTTTTCCTACGCAGAACTATTCTGGAAACTGCAGCTATCTTGGACTCTGGGGGTGTGGAAGAGAGATAAATCCATTCTGTGAGGTTCGTGTCCTTCTCTTCCCTCCCTCAGCACTTCCCTCAATCCTTGCCTGGATCCAGTGACTGCAGCTCAGTCCTTTCCCTGACCTTGGAGTAGGAAGTGTTGCCTCACTCCACTCCCTCTCTGGAACCTGGAGTTAAATAATAATGTCCTTTCTCCTGGATCCCACAGCTCTGCCCAGGCTGGCATCCCCCCAGCCTCCCCTGTGCCACTCCTTGCCCCTGTCACCTCCTCTTGGGGGGCTGGCCCTGGCCCTGCTGACTCCCCTCTGGAAGGCCACTGCCACTTGTTGTCTCTGCAGCTCCCCCAGGCCTTTTGTTCTCATGAGAATGAGGTGCAATTAATAGGGGTTTAATGAGCTCTTCCACATTATACCTTCATGTGGTGTCACTGGACTCGTGCTGTGTGTCCCACCCCTGCCTCTGGATGGTTTGGCTGCTGCTTCCAGGGGTTCTGGTGACAGCAGGGCCACTGATCCAGGCCAGAACATCCCCTGGCAGTGATGGTCACCAGCAGTGCAGCAGTGGGAACTCACCCTGAGGTCATGCAGGGCTTGGTCAGGATGCTGGAGCAGGTGGGGTGGGACTGTCCCTGAGAGGGAATGGTCCTGGCAAAGGTGCTGCAGGTCACACAGGGTGCTGAGTTGGAAGGGACCCGTCAGCCCAACTTCTGGCCCTGTCCATGTTTCTATGGAATCACAGAATCATTCAGGCTGGAAAAGCTCTCCAAGATCATCCAGTCCCACCATTCCCCCAGCACTGCCAAAGCCACCACTGCCCCTTGTCCCCAAGTGCCACATCCCCATGGCTTTTAAATCCCTCCAGGGGTGGGGACTGGCCCACTTCTGTCTGAGACTGTTCAGAGACACTTGTGGTGGGTGTGATGTCAGGTTACAGACATGAGCCATATAGATAGATATCTATATATCTGTATAGATATATAGATATATATGTCTTATATCTATATTTCTATAAGAGCAGGGCTGGCAGCAGTGGCTCTGACACCTCCTCAGGTTATATATTTGAGCCATGTGCATCCATTTCTATATACATCTTGGAAGGGACCCACAAAGATCATCCAGTCCAACTCATGGCCCTGCACAGGACCATCCCCAAGAGTCACCCCCTGTGCTCCAGAGCATCATCCAAACCCTCCTGGAGCTCTGGCAGCCTTGGGGCTGTGCCTACTGCCCTGGGGAGCCTGGGCAGTGCCCACCACCCTCTGGGGGAAGAGCCTTTCCCTGAGATCCAACCTGACCCTGCCCTGACACAGCTCCAGCCATTCCCTGGGTGCTGTCCCTGGTCCCCCCAGAGCAGAGATCAGTGCTGCCCCTCCTCTGCAATGAGGTCTCCCTTGAGTCTCCTCTTCTCCAGTTGAACACCCCAAGTGCCCTCAGTGTCCTCACACTCTTCCCCTCCAGGCCCTTCCCCATGTTCATTGCCCTCCTTTGGACTCTCTCTAAGAGCTTAATAACTTTCTTATATTGTGATTTCAGAAAAATGAGGAGCTGACTGATAAATCCTGGTCCATTGACCAAATGTCCACCCTGTACAGCCACAGAGGAGGAAGGAGGCTTTGCCTGCAGGTTCTCCACCCTGCTGCTTGCTCCGTGGAGAGCTGAGCTCCTTCACCATGACCTTATGGAGCAGCTTGTCCTCTTCCCTCCCCTGTGCCCTGCCTACAGGGGGGTTGGAGCCCAGAGGACGAGCCCCATGGCCTCTCCTGCAGTGATTCTCCACACAGAGCATCCCGCACTGAGCCGGGGAGCCTTAACTGGTTTTTCCAGATACCATCAAACACATTTAAACAAGCCTGATGCTTGAATGCTTTTTGCATCAGGTGTGTTATACATAAAATATGTTGAGTCAGTGATAGCGCCCTTATCTAAAGACAGAAGGCAGGGAAATTTCACCCGGTGCACTTTGTCAGATTGTTCCCCGACACCGCCTGGCTGTGACAAGCAGGTGATCACATCAGGGGCAGGAGAATTCCTTTTCCCTGCCTGCTGTGTCTGGTACCCGAATGGGAGAGCAAAGGGCACGTGCAGGTGGGTGCCAGGTGGGTGAGCAGCACCTTGGTGAGACGGAGACTGCGCAGCTTTGCCCTGGGATGGAGCTTTAAGGAGGACTTCTGTTTCCTGTGTTCTTCTGCTCAGCCAGTGCAAGGTTTGTGTTTATCCACACAGTTTGAGGCTGGTTAGCTCTGGTGCTGATGCCCTCCGTGTTGCCACAGCTTCGTGCAGTTCCTGCAGCCCTGGTGACCTTCTCACCATCAGAAACTCCTGCCTATGGGAAATTGAAGATGAAGATTTTTCTTGGTCACCTGCTCCTGGGCAGGGAAGTGATCTTCTCCAGTCTCTGCTGGGCAGGACTTACATCTCCCTCCCAGCAATGTCCCTCACAAATAATCAGTTCCTGGAGATACCCCTAAATCCTACTCAAGTGCTGAACACCACAAGGGCTCCAGCAAAGCCATGGCTCCTACACCTACAAATGCATTTCTGGCCCTGCCTAACGCTCAGCCACAGTGCCACAGGCTTTCCTGGGTCTGAACTGACTTCCCCAGGGAGCAGAAGAACATCTGGAGACGTGATAAACCTACACGACCTTCTTTTATGGAGCTGGAGTTAGTTTTTCTCCTCACCACCCACCTGAGAGTTGAAACAAAGGCTTTAGGCATAAGTCTGTGCCTTGGGGTGATCTCTGCTCTACAGCCAGTTCCATGTGTGACCACGATGAGTCCCTGCAGCTTCCCCATGCCACCATTCTCTGGTACCTGGGGTATGACAGCACTGCTTGCTCGGAGGGGTGCTGGAAAGATAAACACAGTGATGCACCCAGCAACGGTGGGAAGGGAAGCAGATAAGCACCAGGGCTAGAGAATATAGGCACAGGAATTATCTGAAGGCAGGAAAGGGATTATCGCTGCGGAATGAGTCCAACTCTGCTGAACAGGGGAATGTTTGACATCAGAAAAGCCTCTCCTTGGCTCCACCACCAGCCCACATGCAGTCCATGCATCCACCCCTCTGTCTGAGAGCCTCTCACTGATGTTTCCACACCCCCACCTCCATTTCTGACTGACTTTTGCTTAATTTGGACACTTGAAAATAGAACTACCAGGTGAGCTTGGACTTCTTCATGGTGAAACCTGTGTTTGAAATTGCAGCAGCGGCTCAGCCACTCTTTAGTGCAGCTTCTGCTTCCAGTGCCATTTGCAGCCAGGCAGTTTCTTTGTTAGCCAGAGCACATAAAGCATTGCCCATACACCTCTTGACCTCTTGGATACCTGGGCTTCTCCCAGCCCCCTCACCTTGGGCAAGGGTAAGAAGCCATCCAAAGGAGGGTGACCGGGCTGTCCTTACCACCAAGAGAGAAACCTCGCTGTGAAACTCCATAAAGGACCAAGAACTTGCTCTTCATCTCTTCTCCCTCTCTCCCCCTCTCTCGCCTTCTCCCACCTCAGAAAGTAATCTCATCCTTTCGTCACATATTATTGAAATCCCAGCTCTTAAAAAAAAAACTCTCATTTTTTGCCCAGACTGAGAGCATGTCATTCGGAAGTGATGTGCAAGGCAGGAGATAACCAGGTAGAACTCAGCGATTCGCCACAGAAAATGGCTCCATGTATGGTTGTAATGCTATCAGAGCCCGGCCCTCAATAGCTCTTTACCGTTCCCAAGCTCAGAATCTGCTGATTCAAGAACTTTGCCTGTGCGGGTGGAGGAGGAGGGGACTGGGCTGAGGGGAGATGGGAAGGTGTATAAAAATAGAGCGTTTGTGGCCGGGACGGAGCACATAATAATGCAAAGGCTCTGCTTTCTTCCCGTTTTTTTTTTTTTTTTTAATTTATTTTATTTTTTTTTTGCACAGTCCCCCCTGCTTGTGCTCCCGGCCTGTGTCCTCATTTCATGCTTTAGTTGTGCTGATTGGGAGGGCTGAATCCCCTCGGCTCACTGCTTAGTGCCAAACAGTGGTGCTCCCTCTGAAATGGAGGCAGGTTAGAAGCTAACCCTGTGCAGACAGGGGATTTGGCAGAGGCAAATGGGGGCTCTGGGGGGATGAAGCTGTGGGAGTCCTTGGGCCAGGAGCTCTCCTGGTGCTGAGGAGTTTGGGGAGAAGTGGCCCACAGAGTTCTCATTTATCCCAAAATACGTCTGTGCTTGTGAAGCAGAAGGTGCCTCTCTCTGTCCGGCAGCCTCTGTTTCAGGAGTGGTGGTGCACAGGTCTTTGGAGAGGACACAGAGAAGGAAATAAAGGCCAGCTGTAAGCAGCCAAGTGGGTGGGAGGTGGGGTAGAGACAGACAGGTCTGGGGTGGCACCAGCATGACCCTGAGATGAGCTCAGTTGGTTAAAGCTTGGTGCTGATAACACTGAGGTTGTGGGTTCCATCCCTTTAGGGACCATTCACTTAAGAGTTGGCCTCGATGACCCTTGTGGGTCCCTTCCAGCTTGGGACACCCTGTGATCTGTGACACCTTCCTGGATTCTAGCCCTGATTTCCTTCTAACTTTGGATGGGAGTGAGGGCATCCAGAATGTTCTGGTGCCTTTGTGGATCAGTGCATTATATATCAAACCATCCTTTTGGTAGATGAGGGGACCTGTGTAGGGAATGTGGTGCAGCTGCCAGGCTGCTGGAGCAGGAGATGCAGCACAGCCACCTTCCAAGCAGAGGAGCCATCATTTAGGCAGGGAGATATTCCTTTGCACCACAGAACCGTGGATGGGAGCTCAATGCAGGCTTCTGTCATTCAGTCTGCCCTGGTCTGGATGGACCAGAGATGCTGTCCAGCCACCCCAGCAGTCTGCCAACCTCCCACCTCAGCTCCCAGGCATGTCACCAGGCCACCAGTGTTCAACCACCAAAGAACCAACTCCACCATCTCCCAGATGAAGAGAAAACAGAGAGGTTTGACTGATCAGAGACACTTTTTCCCTCTCTGACAGATCCCATGCTGGCTGATTTTTCATGGAGTGCATGATTTGTGGGTCAGGAAGCTGCTTGCTGAGTTTACTTCTATGCCTTGCACCCCTGTGTAGCTGGGGGATTTCACCCCCATCTGCCCTTCCCATCCAAGGTGAATTGGCTGCCAGGCTTGGCCTTAAGTTTCCTGTCAATTTTCTAGTCCTCATAAATTTAGGAGCCGTCAGCAAAGTAAAGGAGGATCACAATACCATACATGGAGAACTGCATAATCTTGAAGACGAGAGTAAAGGAAATGGGATGAAATTTAAGACTACTAAATGCAAGGTCATGCACTTGGGGATTAACAAGAAATTCTGCTCTAAACTGGGAGCTCATCAGTTGGAAACGAGAGAGGAGCAGAGAGATGTGAGTGTATTAGTTAACCAGAGGATGTCTATGAGCCCCCAGTGAGTTGTACTAAGGAAAAGCAAGGGTCTGAGCCCCTCTTGGGTGAAGCATTCCCAGTTTAGACCAGTGGCACTGCAGTGGTGTCATGGGCAAGACTTCACCTGGGTAGTTCTCTGCATGGAAAAGGTTGTCCAACCCACAGGAAAGAATGAACAGAGAAACACAGAGGTGGTGTTAAGGAAGAATCTTGACAGCTCTTCGTTTGTCTAACAAATAATTTGTTGAGCTATCTGAGGAAAAAGCATGAATTGCCTCTTCTTAGAGGCAAATGAAAAGGCTAAAAGACACTGTTGGTGCCTGAGCAAATGAAAATAGGGTGAAGCAGTGTGTTTTGGAATTTGAAAATATATTTGTATCATCCAAGCAGGGAAAACTGTGGAATGTAACCCACTTTGCCTGTATCTGGTGAGGGAGATGAACCTCCATGTGCAGCATCCCAGCTGAGAGCCTATAATAATCTTTGGGAGACAGCCTGGAGCCAACAGCAACCCCTAAAACAGGGATACAAGACTGACCCAGTGAGGCAGGAGCACAAGAAACCCCTCCTAAGTCATGCAGGCTTTTCTTGGCACCAGGGAGACAGGAAACCTTCCACTGGTGTTCTCCAGAACTGCTGTGGTCGAGGTGGGAGCTGACTTCTCCAGTCAGGAAAGCTGCTTTCCCTCTGCCAGCTTCCCCCCCTCCTCCCTGTGTCCACCTACTTAAAACAAATTAATCTGGACATAAAACAGAGGGGCTGAAAATGGTACCTGGCAGGGTATTTTTATAGTGTGCTGCTTTTATTCCTCTCTCCACTGAGGTTAAAACTTGAGGTTGAGGGCATGTAGAGGGTTTTTTCCGGGCTGCAGGAAAGTCTTCTGCTGTGTGTTTGTGCACACACATCCCTGCCCTGGGTTGTCACCTTCTCCCTAAGCCTGGATGGGTGTCCCATTCTTTGGGGACCTCCCATCTGATGGCACTTCACACCCTCTGCAGTTGCCTTTCACTTGGTGCCACAGGGGATTTAGTGTAAGGACCTTGGAATAGAACAGCACACTGGGAACAGGTTTATGGGCTCTATTTACTGGCACAGGAGCAATGTTTCAAGCTGTGCTGAGGGGGTTTGTCATCCTCTTCAGCAGTTCTCACTACACAAAGAAGTCTTTCCCCTGGCTGCCCTTTTGCATTGCTTTTCCCCTCAATGAACACAACCCTCCTGGTATCTCCCACGCCTGTTCCAAGCCTTATTAGGCATTTCCTACTCTGCTTCCACCACTCCCCAATTTTTTGGACCAATTTCTTGAGCAGAGCTTTCCCCTGAGCAGTCCTGTCACAGCCTCTGCCACTTTGAGGGTGTTGTGGCTCCTACCTGGTCTATGTGGAGTATTTCGTGCCTGCAGTCAACCATGAGGATAAAAGATGAAGGAAGAAATACCAGCTTTCAGTGCATCCCATTTTCTTTTATCCTAATGCTATTAACCATGTGGACAGTGTGTCCAGCTGGGATGGAGCAGCATCCAGTCCCAAACTACCCGTGTGCTCCTTTGGCCCCACCAGGGGAGTCCCTGGGCCACAGTATTGTGGTCCAGCAGTGAGGTCAAAGAGTTGCCAGGGCTGAGTCTGAATCCCAAAATAAAGGCCTTGGGACCTCTTCTCAAGCGGTGTTTTTGTGTCCTCTTGAGTGACTCCAGCTAGTTGTCTCCCCTTTTTTCACAGCCAAAAAAGTCCTGCCAAGAAGAAAGTCTTCAGGGTCTGCTCACATTCCAGCAACACTCCGGCCTCCAGAAGGCCTTTTCACAGCACACAATATGGCATTGTGATTAGATATAAACTGAAAGTGTATTTCCTGCCCTTCAGTAATTACACTGGCTTATGGGAGCTTTATTCAGCATGAAGCTTTATTATTCTGCAGAATGAAATTCTGTATAATTTTCCTCTCCTCCAATGCGCAGATGAAAAATCATATTTTGGTCCGAGTTGGGAAGAAAGGCTCAGTTATCACTTGAGAGCGTGGTGTTATTTTCCCCCGGAATTAAAAAATCCATCTGGGTGTACGACCCTGCTCACCCTCCTGCCTCTCCATTCAGCCTTTTGTATGCATATGAACCTTATCAATTTCCACTGCTGTGGAATAGGGAACCAAACCAGCGTGGCTCCCCCAGTCCTCCCCACTCTAATGGAAACACGTGAGCTGAGCAATAAATGAGTGTAAAACCTCCTGCTCTGCTAAAAAGGGGAGGGAGGTACAGATGGAATACCTGGTTTGTGGCTGTTGTTCATGAGCATCAGTGTCAGAACAGCCAGGGATGTCAGGACAGGGACTTATTTATACAAATGGCATCAAGCAAGGCTTAACTCCAAAACCAACTTGGCCAACCAAAGGTGGGAGTCCCTCATGCGGGCACAGCCCAGCTCTCTCCTCTCATATCAACACAGGGCAGAGGTTTTCTTCCTGGCATCTCCTCCTCCAAGTGAGGATTTGGAAAAGCATTTATGTCCATATGTCCTATGGCCATAAACTCCCATGTGTGCCTGTATGCACTGGGAGTCACTCTCTGTCCCTGGACACTCAGTGATGCTGCTTTGGGAAGGGCAGGCACTGATCTCTGCTCTGGGGGGACCAGGGACAGCACCCAGGGAATGGCTGGAGTTGTGTCAGGGCAGGGTCAGGGTGG
>JAWWEE010000037.1:7048093-7062802 GCA_035221455.1 Xenops minutus | reverse complement strand
CACCACCCTCTGGGGGAAGAGCCTTTCCCTGAGATCCCCCCTGACCCTGCCCTGACACAGCTCCAGCCCTTCCCTGGGTGCTGTCCCTGGTCCCCCCAGAGCAGAGATCAGTGCCTGCCCCTGCTCTGCCCCTCCCCAGGGAGTTGTCCCTGCAATGAGGTGTCCCCTCAGTCTCCTCTTCTCCAGCTGAACACCCCAAGTGCCCTCAGTGTCCTCACATGGCTTACACAGATGGGAGCAGGGCAGGGCTGGCAGAGGTGGCTCTGACACCCCTAGGGTTGTATCCAGAGCTGTGTGTAGGTGGGAGCAGGGCAGGGGCACAGCTCTGTGTCTGACACCCCTAGGGTTGTATCCAGAGCTGTGTGTAGGTGGGAGCAGGGCAGGGGGACAGCTCTGTGTCTGACACCCCTCAGGTTGTGTCCAGAGCTGTGTGTAGGTGGCAGGGGGGCACTCTGTGTCTGACACCCCCTCTCCCCAGCCGACGTGGCCAGGTCCATGGGAGCCAAGGTGGTGATTGCCATCGACGTGGGCAGCCGGGACGAGACAGACCTGACCAACTACGGTGACTGCCTGTCCGGGTGGTGGCTGCTCTGGAAGAGGTGGAACCCACTGGCTGAGAAAGTCAAGGTATGGTGGAATCTTCCCCTGGGACCTTCGGGGAGCCCCTCTGGTGACAGGCCATTGTGTGTCTGGGTGTGAGCTCTTGTTGATGGGGAGGAGAACTGGGCAGTGACACCAAAGGGAGGGCAGTGGTGTGGGAAGGGGCTGGAAGAATTGTTAGAGCAAAGAGACCTTTCCTTAGAGGTGCACTGGGGTTGATGATATGTTGATATTTGATATGATATAATATGATGATATGGTTGATGATATGATATTAGGTATGATACAGTCAGAATTTATTAATTTTATCAATCGAAGTAGTATATTTATGCAGTTCAGTGATTCTGTCCTTTATGTCTCTGAATATTTTAGCAGTGGGCAGGAGTTCAGTACAAGTCATAAATGTGGGGCTGCAGAGCATGATTTTACTATTATTATTATTACTCTCTTGTTGGATGTGGTCAGGCCACCTCTGTGCCTTACTCTGCATTTCCTAAATTACCTGGCTCAGCAGCTTCCCCCAAGTGAATACTGTTTTTCCTTCTGCCCTCCCATTCTCCAACTGGAAGTGGAATTAAAATACTTGCTCATGCTTCCAAAAGTTGGAGAAAATACCACAAACTCTGGGCACTGCTCTGCAGTCCAGGGGTTTCCTCTGTGATAACTCACTGCCCTGAGAAACATTGGTGTCCCTGAGAAGGACTGGTGTTCCTGGGAAGGTCTGGTGTCCCTGGGAAGCTCTGGTGTCCCTGAGAAGGACTGGTGTCCCTGAGAAGGACTGGTGTCCCTGAGAAGGACTGGTGTCCCTGAGAAGCTCTGGTGTCCCTGGGAAGGACTGGTGCCCCTGAGAAGGTCTGGTGTCCCTGGGAAGATCTGGTGTCCCTGGGAAGTGGCTCTTGGGGCTGGTGCAGGTGTGCAGTGCCCTGGGCCTTGGCAGAGGTGACCCCACTGCTCCCAGTGTGTGGTGGGAGTGTTGGGTGGCAGAAAATGGAAGGCCCTGACTCTTCTCAGTAGTACCCAGTGAAATGTCCCAAATGCCCAAATGGCAATAGGCACCCATGGAAACATGGGATTCCTTCTGAACACCAGCTAACACCTGAGTTTGCTGGTAGTGGTGAAACCCTGGCCATCCAGGGAGGTTGGGGAGTGTCCATCTGTGGAGGTGGTCAAAACTCAGCTGGACATGCTCTTGGACACGCTGGCCCTGCCTGAACAGGAGGGTTGGACTGGATGGTCTCGAGGGGTCCTGTCCACCTCAGCCATTCTGCAACATCCCTGCCCTGGCACTGGGGAGATCAAAGAATCCCAGACTGGTTTGGGTTGGAAGGAACCTTAGAGCTCTTCTTGTTCCACCCCCTGCCATGGGCAGGGACACCTTCCACTAGCCCAGTGTCCAGTCCAGCTCCCAGGGATGGGCCACCACCAGCATCACCCCAGCACAGACCCCCCTCTGCCAACTCACCTCTGTCTCCTGGACTGAGGGACGTGCTTCAACCTTGAACTGCAGCACCATCTCTGCAGGCAGCTCCCTTGCTGCCGTGGCCAGCAGAGCCTCATCTCTGCAGGCAGTTCCCTTGCTGCCATGGCCAGCAGAGCCTCATCTCTGCAGGCAGTTCCCTTGCTGCCATGGCCAGCAGAGCCTCAGCCACAGTGGCCAGCAGAGAGCTGGGGGTGCTGCTGGGTGGCCCCAGCTCTGTGGCCATGCTGAGACCCTGCTCTGAGGTGTGAGTGTTGTGTGGCCTGTGGTGCAGGTGCTGAACATGGCTGAGATCCAGACACGCCTGGCCTACGTGTGCTGTGTGAGGCAGCTGGAGATGGTGAAGAACAGCGACTACTGCGAGTACATCCGCCCGCCCATCGACCGCTACGGCACCCTGGACTTCGGCAAGTTCGACGAGATCTGCGTGAGTGCCCCTGCCCTGGAGCCCCAAACTGGGGGTGACAGAGAGCCTTTTATTTATTGAGGCATTGAGGGATGTGTTGGGGAGTCTGAGGAGCAGGGTAGTTAACAGGGGTCAGGCTGGCTCTGAATCATTGGTGCAGAACAGGGTGGTTTGGACATTTTGGGTACGTGGTTCCATCAGCTGAACGTGCATTATTTGTAGCTAGGAGGAACAGGGGCAGGGTTTCCTAGATTCTTCTCTTGGCATCACTTTTGGGTGGTCTCTCCCTCTGTCTTCATCGCTCAGGTGGTTGTTCTTCATCTTCCTCCCTGTTGAACTTCTCACCTTTCTTTGTTGAGTGACCCGGACTTTTCAGGCTCAGGGCCTTCCCTGTCTCATTCAAATGTCCAGTTTATCTAATTTATGACCTAGGAGTTCATTGTATAGCACTCCTAGCATTCTTCTATGACAAGGCTTGTGGTCCTGTAAAGCAGGACAGAACAAGCTGTCACTTAGTGCCAGGCAGAACAAGCACTGAGCAATTCCTCCTAACAGGGCAAGGTACCTTTCTTAATCTCAGTTAACTCTTCAGCCCTGCTCTGCTTTCAGCCCCACACATACCTGCTGGCTCCTGGGGCTAACTACTGCCCACTGGTTGGCACAGAGTGAACAAGTGACACTGAATAATGCTGTGGAATGGTCTCTGGGCAGGGAGATTGGATTAGCAGCAGAAATTGAGTTAGTGAGCTTGATTATATGATGACCCGTGAAGGGATCAGTTGCCTCGCTCTGCTCACTGCTCTGTAAGAGCTCTTGGGTGTCTTTGCTGCTCTGGGTACTTGGGGTTTGTCTGCCCTTGTTCTGGAGCTTGTTGTTGCATGAAGGATTGCAGAAGTCTGCTGGGCAGGCTGTGAGTCCCTGAAATGGAGAGAAACAGGAAAATATCTGGCTCTGTTAATGTTTCAACACCTGTGTTAATAAAACATCATCCACAATCCCTCTGTGCCTGACAGAGAGTCAGGAAATGGCACCAGTGACAGTGGAAGGATGCTGTGAAAAAGGTGCCTTTGCCTGCTGTAACCATGCAGGCATCCTCCATCTCCAGGTGTTTCTGCAGAGCTTTGCTCTCCTCCCAGGCTGGAATCCCACCACTTCTTCCTTAAGTCAGTCTCCTTTCCAGCTTGGTGAGAACTGTGATGTTCCTTAGGCTGCAGGTTGATTTTCCTGATAGTGGCTTCTAAACACTGATCAAACCCAGACTCACATTTGGGAGAGTCCTCAGGACACTGAACAGCAGCTGTTCCAAACCACCAGCTGATTTCCCCACTCTAAAGATTTTCTCTAGGATATTTGGTGTCTCCTGGCTCCTGAATAAACACTGCTGGCTGCCAGTGGCCCTAAGACTTACTGATCAAGAATGTTCTTTGCTAGCTGGAGTGCCCTGGCTGATCTGAAAACCTTGAGTGGCAGGTCTGGTAGTTCATCACAGTAACAGATCCTGAGCTGTTACATCCCTGTTCTGTCTAATGTGGTGTCATTAAAGAGATGTAAAGACACCAGGCAAGTGTAGCCAGTGCAATAAACCTTGGAAAAGTGCAATAACTCAGATATGTCACTGTCTGTGAGCCAGTTCTTGGCACGAGATACTGCAGGGATGGATGGGCAGGACCCACCTGGATCCTGGACTTAAATAACTTCTGTCCACAAGGGCACTTTAAACTGTGCTGCCCCTAAAGGAAAGGGCAAGCCAGGCATTCCTGTATCATTATGGGGTGGGAAGTAGGGGGGGTTGATTTCAGCTGTGTGCCTGCATTTTACAGGAATCAGAAAGGGGCACCATGGTTTAGTTCCAAGGAACTAAATCCCCTCCTCTTGTCAAACCCCTCTCCTGTCTCAGCCCAAAGCTCAGCTTCCCATGGTTATTTTGGATCAGCCTGAGCCAGCAGAGCTGTCAGGTCCTTTTTCTCCTGGGTAATCACAGCCACTCTGGGCTGGGAAGCTGGGATAGATCACAGGAGGTGAATTCCAGCCTGAGTGTCTCCTGTGCTTTGAAGCCTCATCCAAAAAGCAGAGGAGGGACCACACCAGCTCATTCAGGGCTGCTTCCCACTCTTGGAGCTGCTGCCAGGAGTTGGGATCCAGGCTCCCAAAAGCTGTTGCTCTGTCCTTTCCCTTTGAGCTTTCCACACCATTTCCACTGCTTTTTGAGCAAAAGAGTAGAACTTGCAGTAATGGGTCTATTTCTTCCAGTTCATCCATGCTGATGGCAGTGCCATATCACTGTCCCAAGCCCAAAGTACTTTATCCTGTTACAGGAGAGGAACTTGGAGTATTTGGTGGTATCCACAGGCCATCCATCATTTGTGCTCCAAACTGCTCCAGCATGTTCACTGCTGTCTGGCTTAACTTATTTCAAGAGATTTTGGAACCAGGTGCCCTGCAGGAACTTCTCTTTGTAGGGAAAGTTTTGAGCTCTTCTTGAGCCAACAGGGGAGAAGACACATTTATTTGGGTTGTTGCCTTCTTCCAAAGAAAGAGCCAGGACTGGAAGGACATGTACAGGTGCCTCCTAAGCTCCTCTTTCTTTATCCACTGAGGCCACTGCTGTCAAATGTATTGTGCCAGGTGCCACTTTTCATCAGATCCTCATGTTGGACTTAAAATAGCACCTTGTTTCCTTCATTGTTCCCCAGTTTTAGGCTGGAGCTTATGTAGCTGAGGCTGGAAGGCAGCAAAAGTCACCCTGGCTTTGGGGCAGAGCTCTGCATTCCCTGCTGTTCACAGATTATATGATGTAATGGATTTTTCTAGTTATTAATTACTTTTTTCTCTTGACTCTTTTTTTTTCCCCAGGAAGTGGGATATCAGCATGGGAAAACTGTGTTCAATGTCTGGTGCAGGAGTGGAGTCCTGGACAAGATGCTGAAGGACAGGCAAGAGACCTGCAAGTCCAAAACTGATGTAAGTGCTCAGGGCAAGGCAAGAGCTGCTTGGTGCTGCCCTGAGGGTGCTCAGGGCTGGGAGAGGGCACTGCTGAGGGAACTCAGAGCTGCCTTTTAGGCAAGCAGAGGTGGGGTCAGTTCTTCAGAAATGCCTTTCCTGGAACCCCAGCCTGGAGGGACAAGTCCCTGCACTTCTCTGACTGTCAGTACCACTGTGGCCAAGGTGTGCTCTGCCAGAGCCTGAGCCCTGGCCCTGGTGTGTGCCCATGCAGAGACCCACCTGTGTCCTCACATGGGGGCTCTGAAAGCCCTGGCAGTGCTCTGGAGGGCAGCTCTCCTGCTGCTGCTTTGTTCTAGCAGGTCCTTGGTACTGTGTTTGTAACCTGGAATTGGACATACATGTCCTCAAACAACATCTTCAGTGATCCTTGGGGGTCCCTTCCAGCTCTGGATATTCCATGGTTCTCTGAGGGAAGGCAGGATTTCCCCAGCCTTTCCCAAGACACAGCTGGTGCTGCTGTGCTCACATGGCCACCCTGCCCTTCTGCCCCACCCTGTGCATCAGCAGCTTTGAGCTCAGAGAGCTGCTGGCTGAGCTGCTCCTGCAGCAGAGGCTGTTCCTGTGCCCTGCAGATCCCAGGAGATGGGCTGGGGGTTCAGGTGGTGCCCACACTTGTGCCCATGTGCATCTGGGCTGCCTCCCTGAGCAGTGCTGGGCAGGCACAAGTAACCTTTTGAGAGTTGTTTTGTGTTTCTTCTTGTGCCACAAGCTTGAGGTGGTACCTGGATGTTGTTCTTGCTACTAGAAACTTGTCTGCCAGGGATGTGTGTGTCTCCCAGAGGATGTGAATCAGGATGGCTGGCATTGATCTCAGCCACTGCTGGCTTTTAGGATGTGACTCAATTAATTCTTGGATGCTTTCAGAAAACTTGATTTAAACCCTTGCTGGGGATGTGGTTTTAGCCAGGAGTTAAAATCCCTGCAGGGATGCAGCTTTCTTGATTTGTTGCTTTTCTTCCTCACTCCTCTGTTCCCAAAGGCACTTTGTGGAGCCCTCACTGAGGCTCCAGGAGGTCTGTGGAGGTCCTGGGTGTCACACACCTTGTCCTGGCCAATTCAGCACATCCAAGCAGTCACTGGTGCTGGCAAAGCCCCAGGCTGTGCAGTGTTGCTGGGTGGTTAAAGGTGTGTGCTCACAGGGAGATAAAAACCTCTTCTTTAATGCCTGAGGGTTGAGCTCAGCCTCTGGATTGGTTCACAACCACTCAAGGGGTTTCTTGGCAGGGAAGTTTCAGTTGTTTTTAAGAAATAGTTATCACCTTTTTGAGGAATTGGGTAATATATTATAATATATGGGCTCACTCTCCTTCCCTTCCTTTGAATCCCTCTGATTTGAAACCCAAATGCTACAAAGGCTTCGTGTTTTACCCAGTAATTCTTCTTTATCATCTTTTGGAGAGAAGGAAATGAGCAGTAATATTTTAAGTGATGGCCCAAATGAATCACAAGCACAGTGAGCCTCTCTGAGGAAGGTCACTTGAGGTAAATGATGACACTGAGGATTTGCAGCTCTCCAGAGGTGGGTGGTAGAGCACCTTGGCTGAGTGAGATGGTGAGAGGTAGGGCATGATGCCCACACTGGTGCCCTCAGAGTGCCAGCAGAGGTGAGATCTGGGGCTGTGAGTCACTCAGGGGATGGGAATGGCTCTGTTGGGATGAGATGAAAGGTGCCCTCACTCTGGTCGTTTGAGGGGAGCCAAAGGGACTTGCACTGGTGACTTCCCATCATCAGGTGAATCCTGCCCAAGCTGCCTGGCAGGGTGAGTGGCTGTGGGAAGGGCACGCAGGGACTGAGCCTTGAGGGAAACTATCTGCTGATCCACATAGCCTGAGGAGCCCCCCAACTCCTCAGCTTGTGATTCCCTACAGGGAACATGAATACCATTCCTGAACCTCGACAGAAGGTGGACTGGATGAGGAGGGAGCTGCAGAAAGGTCCCCAGTGTGCCCCTGGCACCTCGTGATCACACGTGATGGGCTGGGCTTGGGGTGGTGTGTGAATAGTCAGGAGCAGAAGGCAAGGCAGGGAGAGGTGGGTGTTCCTCAGAGGAGCACACCCAGCTCTCTGTGTCCTCCTTCAGCCTCCCTTCTCCCAGCAGGCAGGGGCAAGCTCAGCCCTGCTGAGTGCTGTAACAAGCACTGCTTTCCCAGTTGCCCTTTGGGGGATGCAGTGACAGGGGCCATGTCTCAGGTCAGTGTCACAGCTGTGCTCCCAGCAGCAGGCTGGCCATGAGCACATCTGCCCTGGGTGCTGTGCCACTGCAGAGCAGATGTGTCACATCCCCACTGCACACACAGCTTGTCACTGCACTTGGGAAGGAGGCAGCAAGTGCTGATTGCTGAGGAACCAGAGCATGGGGATGGGGTTGGGAGGGGGACTCACCAAACCCCCGTGGCCCTTGTGCATCCCCCTGCCTGGCACTGGGGCTCCCTCCCAGGCTGAGCTCCCAGGGACCTGTGGGCTCCTCCAAAAACTCAGGGGTCCAGTGGAAACCAAGACTTGTGTTTCTGTAGGTTTATTTAACAAGTATTGCAGCTCCCACTGGGGTGTTTGTCTTGCTTTTCGTAGTCCATTAGAGTCACTTAAGTCCTTTAGCTCTGTTATCTGGCAGGGATAACAGCTGATATTTTTAACTTGCCTTTGATTAGTGGAAGTTTTGATGCTTTATGTGTTTTAGCTCTTCATCTATTTCTGGACTGTTCAACATCTGAGACCTGAGTGCCGTTTCTTATCGTCATGTTTCCGTGTCATGAGCATCGGGTTTTTATTTAAAAATCCAGATATTTAATCATTTAGAGACTTCTCCTTTGCTTTGATCATTGAACCCCTGTTTATCTTGTCTCCAAAATGCAAATACTGAAGACACAAACAACAGGCACCTTACATAAACCTCATTTGGAGAGCCCAGCTCTTCCCCAGCACAGAATACTGCAGTACCATTAATTGGATCTCCTTGGGGAAGTTTTGTCTGCTGAGGTGTTATTCATAGTCAAAGCTAAATATAATCCAGCAGACTACAATAGTACCTGTCTTTCTCCTCTAATTTATTTCCCAAAGATTATGCCAAAGAGAATACTTTCCTCCTTGGGAAAAAAAGAAATATCACAGAGGTTTGAGAGTAGATTTCAGATGGATCTGAGACACTTCTTTGCTGTGTGTTATCTGATGGGAGGGTGGTTTTGTCCTTAAAAGTAGTGAGAGGAAGCACTTAAACATGGAATTGCTGTTTGTAAAGCATCCCTTCCCACAAGTGGCTTTCCAGTGCTGGTGCTGAGGCTTTGGGTGCAGCTGCCTCCCCCTGTGCCCTCCAGCAGGTCATTGGGGGGCAGTGACAGTGACAGATGCTCCCCTGGCTTTGGTCACACTTCATTCCTGTCAGTCCTTGCCACAGGAGCTGCTGCTGGTTTTCCTGAGGCACCTTTTGGTCCCTGCAGCACTTTGTTCAGCTCTTCATCCCTGGACCTTCATCCCATCCAAACTGGTCCCTGCCTGCTCCCAGGGACAGCCTGGCACATGTTGGCCCAAGTGCTCAGTGCAGCCACCTTGTCCCCTTGGGCTTCAGAGTCCAGGCATGGCCTTGGATGTCACTGGGTCTTGCTTAGTCCCGTGGCACAGACTGAAGATGCAGGAGCTCTTCTCCCCTGTCCTGGGAAAGAGCCTTCTGCAAACCAGCTCTGGGACCATTCAGGTTGGATGTTCAAAGTGAGCCTGGGCTGATTCAGCCTCCCTGGTGGTTCCTTAATGGTCACACTGAGCTTCCCAACTTCTTTGTGTCAGGAAGTGTGTGTCCTAAGCTACTGCTGCTCCACTTCATAGAGGTACCTTCTCCTTCCCTGCAGGCTCTGCTCTGCCCACCGTTCCCACCAGCTGTTTGTCCTGGATCCACGTGGGGCTGGGCTGCTCTAAATTACATCAAAAGTCAGTTCCAGATGAAAGGGCAGCAGAGAGAGCTGTGCTGCAGCAATAATGGGCTGCTGCTGGGACCCCACGGGGGTTTATGATTCAGAGGATCAGTGCTCTTGCCAGAAGAGCAAAGAATTGTTCCCAAACCCCTGTGTTAGGAAACTGCCCCGCCTGGAAGCTCATGGGCAGGTCTGGGTGTTTGCAAAGGTGACTGTCCCAGCAATTCCCAGTGTCAGTGACATTCCCTCTGCCAGCCCTTCCCCATCCCTTTCCCCTGGGCTGGGAGTTGCTGTTGTACTCATTAAAATCACTGGCTTTAAACAAAGGTGAGAGGTGTCCAGGTGCCCACTGTGACCTTGTGCCCACCCCGAGGAGCAGGCAGGGCTGCTCATGGCACACAGGGAAAACAAAACAGTTCCTAAATGCCACACTTGGGTTTTCTTGGAGGAGAGACTGGAGCAGGGACTTCTCAAAATAGAGAACACTCAGCCCACTGCTTGGGTGAGACAGAGTGAAAACAGAGGGGTTTTTGGGAAGAGGAATTGCAGGGGGAGATGTGTCTCTGTGCAGACCACACACCTCAGCTCTTGCTGCAGCACCTCCAGCCCCATGCCTTGCTGGGGTCCCCAAGGGGGGGGTCCTGGTCACCCCAGTGCCCACTGCCCATGCAGCCTCGGTGTCCCACCTGGGCACTGGGGCTCCTTCTCCCAGGGGAAGGCAAAGCCTCCCTGGGGGCTACACTTGGCCCAGACAGTCCTTGTAAAGTGACAGTGATGGAGAACAACCAAGTGACGTGAACATGCTCTGTCCCAGGGCCCAGACCTGGCTCTTGTCTCTGGGGTCTTTTCTACAGTCTGCTCAATTTTTAATAAGGCCTCTTGTTTCCTGGATGGAATGGGAGGCATTAGAGAGTGTCCCACTGTTGGCACTCAGGAATCCCATCTCTGCCACCAGACCTGCCTGAGGAGAGCTGCTCTGAGGATTTCTCACCAATGAGTAATGGCTTTTGAGGGGGCAGCTGTGGAGAATTTGTGTGTCTGGAGCATTGTCTATTCAATATCATGTTTTATGCAGTCTTGACTTGTTTGGATTCTTGGTGTGTATTTGTTGACACAGCCAGCCCTTCTCCCTGTGTTGCAGAACGTGACCTGTCCCACCACCTCCTTCACAGACCTGGCAGAGATCGTGTCCCGCATCGAGCCCGTGAAGGCCCCTGTGGCAGATGGTGAGTGGGGGATCTGCTGGGGCTGTGGAAGTGCTGGCAAGGGCAGGGAGGAGGGGGGGCTGCTCACTGCTCCTGTCCTCCTGACTGCTTCCCCCTCCCCGTGCTCTGAGCTGGCACAGAGCGGGCTGCCAGTGCCAGTGTCTGCTGGGCACTGCTGCCCATGGTGGGCTGTCCCTGCTGGCCACAATGGGCTGTCACTGCTGGGCACAGTGGGCTGTCCTTGCTGGGCACAGTGGGCTGTCCCTGCTGGGCACAGTGGGCTGTCCCTGCTGGGCACTGCTGCCCATGGTGGGCTGTCCCTGCTGCCCATGGTGGGCTGTCCTTGCTGGCCACAATGGACTGTCCCTGCTGGGCACAGTGGGCTGTCCCTGCTGCCCATGGTGGGCTGTCCCTGCTGGCCATGCCATGGGAAGATCCCAGCCCATTACTGACTGATGTGCTCCAGCGTGGTTTCCTGGTGGGAGTGATCCCTGCTCAAGTCTCACCTGAGTGAAACAACACTGAGCTTCCATTCCCCACGGGCTGGGCCTGTCCTTGCCCTCCAGTCCTTTGGAGATGGGAGGAGGCTGAGTTAGAGCTCTGCCTGAGTTAGAGCCCTGCCTGAGCTGATAAAGCTCTGCCTGAAGGATGCTCTCCCTGCTGTCGTGAGGAGGATCAGGAGTGACTCACTGGCTCCATCACTTCTGTTCTGGGAGCACCAGGAACTGCTGAGGAGCAGGTACCAGCTCCTGCAGCACACAGAGCCCTGTGCCAGCCCTGCCCTGTGGAGCAGCCCCGTGTTTGTGCCAGAGCTGGAGCTCCTGGTAACCAAAAGGATCAGAGCTTTGCAGGCCTGAAAGCCCTGAGTGTGTCACCAGGGCTGGAGCTCTCTCTGAACAGTCTCTTCCCCTCCTCCTGGTTCTCATTCCTGCAGAGGGAAAGCTAAAGTTAGCAGTGCTCCCATCTGTGACTGTTTGTAGAGATGTCCCTGTGGTAATTTGAAATGCTAATTACAATCATATGCCTTATGAAGAAAATATTAATCAAATGTGGTTGAAGCAGCCATTGTGAGTAAGAGTGAAGAGTTCATGGAATGTGGTTATTTAAGGCTCAGGCACTGGGACCTGCTAAGATTTAACCAGTGCACTGGGACAGATGCTCCTCCTTCAGACAGTTCCTGATTATTCCCCCCATTGGGACATCCTGCTCTCTGATGGATGAGCAGGGCAAAGGACGTGTCTCAGAGAGCAGATGGGGCACATTTCGGGCCACATTTTGGGCTGAGTGCCTGTGCAAGGGCTGCCAGGGACAGGATGGGATGGGCAGGTGCCACATGTTCCTCGTGGATGCTGAAATCTCTTGGCTGGAGGGTGCAGAGCAGGGGGAGGTGGCAGGACAGTCACTCCCGTGGGCACCATGTGGTGAAGGATCCTTTGTGCTCCTGTCGTGGGTGACTCCACGTGCTGCCTGCAGGGACCTGACCCACTTTTGGGTGGCAGGGGCTGCAGTGCCACTCCTCTGAGTGCCTCCAGCGTGGCATTGCTTTGCTAAAGAGCTCCTGGAGCCATGGGGCAGGCAGATGGAGGGTGACACCTCCCTGGCAGTGGCCTCGTGGCTGTGACACAGCTCTTTGTGTGTGCTGGTGGCCCTTGGCTTTGGTCTGCTCGTGGTGGGGGTGGAGGTGGTCTGACAGCTTGTGAAACTGCCCTGCCAGAGCCAGGGAAACCTGTGCTCTCCTTGGAAATCCCTTCCTGAGGCAGGGAAGCCTGTGCTCTCCTTGGAAATCCCTTCCTGAGGCAGGGCTGGGAGCACAGGCTGTGCCTGTTCTGACAGCACCCTGCAGATCTCAGGCTGGGGGGGGGGGGAATTGTGTCAATAATTTTGTTCTGAAGAAATCAGATGGAAAGGCTCCTGTTGTGATGGACAGGGAAGGGTCAGCAGGGAGGGTGAGAGGCCCAGGCTGGGGCAGAAGCTGCATTGTCTTTAGGGCAAAAGGGCAGTGGAGTTTCTTCTGCACTCTTGAACAGACTGAGAGCAATGGCTAAAACCACTTAAAAATTCAAAAGAGGGAGCCTGTCCCTCAGGAGGGCAGAGCAGAGGGAGCAGGGGGACCTGTGCCTGCTGGGGCACAGCTGGGCAGTGTCTGTGGAACAGCTCATTCCCAGCTGAGCCACTGCAGGGTTTGTGACCCTGTCCTGTTCTCCATGCACACCCTCCCCCAGCTGGGACCATCCATCCCTCTGCTCAGCTGGAGTTGTGTTTCTCACGGCCCTGGCTGTGGCCAGGGGAGTACAGGGGCCACCTCTGTCACATCCCTGGCCACTCTCCCCCTGTGAGGGCTTGCTGAGACCCAGGGCTGGTGTCTAGTGCCTGGATTTGCAATACAGCCAGAGTAGGACACATCCCAAAACCTCTGCAGGGACACAATTACCAGGCACTGGGGCACCCTCTGCATCTTTGCTGCTTATAAAGAACTCCTGTAAAGCAGCACTAATGCTCCTGAGGCTCTGCTGAGCTCCCGGGTTCCTGATTTACAGCCAGGGTTCACAGAGCCCCTCCAGCCCCACTGCCCTGTGTGCCTTCAGGCAGGGGGTGCTGCAGAAACCAGGGCCATATGAAAGAAATGCCAGCAGCTACAGAAGCACAAAGCAGGTGTCTGGTGAGAAATGTGCCCTTCCTGCAGGGATGATGCTCCCCCTGCTCAGGTACCTTTCCATGTGGAACCTCCTCTTGGTTGGCTCAATGTTGAGCTGTTTGGGTGTTGGGGAGTTGAGCAGAGAGGCTTCAGTCCTGCCTTGGTGGCTGTGGGAGTGCTCACAGTGCACAGGCAGAGTCAGTGTGAGCCCCAGCAGGGCCATGGAAGGTGATGTGTGGGGACAGCAGGGCCATGGAAGGTGATGTGTGGGGACAGCAGGGCCATGGAAGGTGATGTGTGGGGACAGCAGAGCCACCTCCTGTGCTCCTTCCCCCCCCTCAGCACCCAGAGCTGTGAAGCATGTGAGAAGGGACACCCCTCTCCTGGAGTTTGTATCTGCAGAAAGGGCTGTTAAATGCTGAATAGTGCTGGGACACCCAAGGAGTCTGGTTTTGATGGGTTTATCAGAGGTCAGAACTCCAAGCTCCTGTTTGTGGTGGCTCTTGCTATTCACACCAGTTTCTTTGGAGTGCTTAAGCAAAGATTAGCATTAGAGGTTTTCACAGAAACTAACAATAATCCTCTGATCCACAGTAAAAAAAAACCATTAAAAATAATAAAATAACATTAAAATTAACAAAATAAAAAAGACCAAATGTCTTTAATCCCAGTGTTCTCGCAGTTGGTTGTAATTGCCATGTTAGAAGAGGCTGTGGAACAGGCTGTGCTGTGTGTTCAGGGAGCAGATGCCACTGAGAGCTCCTAAGAGAAATCCTTAACCCAGGACCCAGCTCAGGCATGAGCCACCTTCCCTCTGCTGAATCCCAGGTATTGCTGCTGGATTGAACTCAGAGCACACTGGAATGAGCTCAGAGCACACTGGAATGAGCTCAGAGCACACTGGGATGAGCTCAGAGCACACTGGAATGAGCTCAGAGCACACTGGGATGAGCTCAGAGCACACTGGGATGAGCTCAGAGCACACTGGGATGAGCTCAGAGCACACTGGGATGAGCTCAGGACAGGGGTGGAACAACTGGTGTCACACACATCATTTCAAACGTTAGAATGGGAACATTAAAATGCCATTGTAGTGCCTTGACTTGCATTCTGAAGAGCTGGGTGCCAGAGGAGGAAGGAGCCACCTGCCATGGGCTCTGTCTCACTGTCACATGTCTCCTGGTGTCACCTGTGGTGGGACAGGCTCTGCTGGTGTGTTTGTGGGGTGAACTGGGGCTGCCACTGGGCCCCAGCCTGGCACGTTCATGGGGTGTGGAGTTGCTGGGGGGCTCAGCCCTGTGAGCAGACAGGGTCACAGAGTCCCAGCCACACCCTGGTTTGGGTTGGGAAGGACCTTAAAGCCCATCCAGTGCCACCCCTACCATGGGCAGGGACACCTTCCATAGCCCAGGTTGCTCCAAGCCCCATCCAGCCTGGCCTTGGACACTTCCAGGGATGGGGCAGCCACAGCTTCTCTGGG
>JAWWEE010000037.1:7031176-7044203 GCA_035221455.1 Xenops minutus | reverse complement strand
CTGCCATGGGCAGGGACACCTTCCACCAGCCCAGGTTGCTCCAAGCCCTGTCCAGCCTGGCCTTGGACACTTCCAGGGATGGGGCATGTCCATGAACGTGCAGTCTGTGCCCAGGGAGGCTGTTCCTCTTACACAAAATGGTATTTTCAAGTGTCAGAGCCCCAGGTCTCACTGGGATTCCAGCCCTGCCTTGGTGAGACCACCCAGCTTGGCTGCACCTCTGGCCAGCCCCAGGCCCATCCAGAAGTGGTTGGAAACCTTCCCTGCAAGGATCATCCTGATCTCTGATGCATATTTTGATTGCACAGAATATGTTGCAGTTGCTGGAGGTTGCTCCCTGCTATTGCAAAGAATTAATTCTGACAAAGAGAAAAGAGGCTTTAGAAGTGGAGGTAGAACAGCTGGGAGTGTCTTTGGAGAGGCACAGGCTGCCTGTGGAGCTGGAGAGATTGGATTTCTGCTGGATCCAGGGGGCTGAGCTGGGTTTGGGAAAGGCTCCAAGCTGGGCCAAGCCTGGCAGTGAGTGCAGGTGAGTGCCCACCTTCCAGCAAAGTGTGCTTGGCTTCAGAGCTGCTCTGGGCAAACAGCCTGTGCAGCAGCAGCACAGTCCAGAGCTTTGCTTGCTGACTGAGCCAGGTGGGAGGCCCTTTAGGGTCTGTATTTATAGGTGGTTACAGTCCAGGCACCTTCCCCTGGCAAACAGTGAGTAGGGATGGAGCACGGACTAACCCCAGGGCTGACTGAGGTCCTCTGGCTGCCCTCCCTGAGCCCATCCTGGGCCACCCACCTCCAAAGGATTCGGTCAAAGCCACAAGTGCCCTCAGCAGGGGTTGGCTCAAACCTGCTGGTGAGGGACAGGCTGTTTGTCACCCCCCTGTGCTGTGTCCCCTCTGCCCAGCTGCCGAGGGCATCCCCAGCCTGGGGCAGGACGGGCTCCACGGGTTCTCATCCAGCATGATGAGGGCTCTGCCAGCCTGAACCAGCTGCTCTGGCTCCAGGAGAGCTCTTCCCCTCTGTTCAAACAGGTCATTCACTTCCAAGCTGTGTATTTGAACTCCAAACCTCCTGGCAGCTGGGTGTGCTCCTGGAGAAGCCAGGCGTGCTGCAGAAACCAGACCCAAACTGGGCTCCTGAGAGCCCCTCTATTTGCATTCTGCCCCGTGCCACGGGGAAATGGCACTTAGATGAGATGTATGAAGACAAGATAAACCTCTGAGGTGAGACTGGAAGTCTCCTGTAAATAATTGATCACATCTTCCCTCCGTAGCTGAGCCCTGGACATTAAACCAATCTGTTCTTCCGTGCCAGGGAATGTAAAACAGTGATGGTACAAATGTCACAGCAGAATTGGTTTTCCATCTCCCTCTGCTGCTGGCTCTGTCCTGCCCTTCTGCCTGGTTTCAGTCAGCCCCTTGGAGAGCAGCTCCGTGCCCAGGAGTCACCCCTTTGGCCCCAGGCTCTGCACTGGGGGCCCATTGTGGCTGTGCTGGACATGCAGCCAGAGGAGGGGGCTTGGCAGAACCCAAGGCTCCTGTCCCAGGTCACTGTCCCAGGTGGCTGTCCTGTCCCAGGTCACTGTCCCAGGTGGCTGTCCTGTCCCAGGTCACTGTCCTGCCCCAGGTCACTGTCCTGTCCCAGGTCACTGTCCCAGGTCACTGTCCCAGGTCACTCTCCTGTCCCAGGTCACTGTCCCAGGTCACTGTCCTGTCCCAGGTCACTGTCCCAGGTCACTGTCCCAGGTCACTGTCCTGTCCCAGATCACTGTCCCAGGTCACTGTCCTGTCCCAGGTCACTGTCCCAGGTCACTGTCCCAGGTCACTGTCCTGTCCCAGGTCACTGTCCCAGGTCACTGTCCTGCCAGGCCAGGTGCTGGCTTTGCCTGGAAACCACCCTGCAATTCCTTCAGGGCTGTGTGGCATCCTCAAAAAGGTGAAGTCTCCCCAAAAGCTGGAAGAATTCGGCTTTGCTGGAGGAGACAAAACAGCTGTTGAGGCCTGAAGTTTCATCCCAGGTGAAGCAGACACGGAGTTTGTTCTCTGGTGGCAGCAGGATCAGGGCAAGGTCTGGAGGGACCATGGCCATGGGCAGTGGCTGCAGTGGGAATGTGCCCCTCAAACCCACTGCTGACACAGCTGGGGGGTGAAGCCTGGACTGAGCTGTCAGAAACACGTCCCAGTGATGGATTTGCAGCAGACCAAGCCCCCCTCCTGCTCGGGGGTCTGGGCTGAGCCCCCCAGGCAGGTGGTGTGGGGATTGGGCTGAGAAACCCCCCTGGCACAGCTTGTGCTGCCCAGGGGCTCTGTGGGCACTGGGGGTGCTGGGGGGGACACCCCTGCCCCAGGGAGGGATTTGGGGAGCAGGCACCCAGCGGAGAGGGGATGCTGTGCAGGAGGGAGGGGTCTGGGGGAAGACAGAACAAACTGGGGGCAGCTGGAAGCCCCTGCCCCAAACCCCCAGGAAGCCCTGCCTGGGCAGGGGAGAGCTCTGATCTTGTTCCAGGGGCTCTGGCTTGTGACAGCCTCTTTGTGACAGCTCCTGCTGTGGCTTCTCACACAGAGCCCCTCCAGGCTCTGCTCCACACGCAGCAATGCCCAGCTCTGGGGGCTCCTGCCATGCTCCTTCCCTGGCAGATGTTATTCTCCCTGCCTGCCATTCCAGCACTGCTCTCCTCTCCTTTCCCAGTGCTCCCTGACCTGCCAGTGTGGGATTTTCCCTGTGTGCTGCCCCAGGGCTGGGTTTGAGCTGTCAGGCTGCAGGGGTTTTGCTGGGTTTCATTTACTGCAGCTCTAAGAGCTGGTAAGAAAATCAGCAAACAAGGAATGGACAGGAAATCTTGTCCTCTCCCTCCAGGGCTCTGTGTGCCCAGCCTGGCACCCACTGGTGCCCTCAGTCCTGGGAACCCTTCGAAGAGACAGGCCCTGGGGCAAAAGGTTTCCCTTTCAGGAGGCACCGGGGTTGGGAAGGTGTTATTTGGTTGATGAATGGGATTTTGGGATGTGTTTTTGGTGGCACTGACTCCCATAAAGATCCCTTTCTGGGAGATTTCCATTCCCAATGGGACCAGTGGGGTTCATGTCCACACTCCTTGTCCATGTCCCCTCCTCAGGTCACAGAGGGTCTGACCCCCCTTTTCCCAGTGGCCTTAATTTGGGCTTTAATGCTGAAAGGAGCTGGCAGAGCATCCACACTTGCCCCTGCATCCCATTCCTGGGAGCTGCTTTGGCAAACAGGGATGGAGCACACAGGGATGGGGGCACTGGGTGTGAAAGCTGGGAATGCTGGTGTGTCCAGCTTGCTGCAGCCTGGGGACATCCATGCTGGGCAAGGCAGTGCTGCTGAACCCCCTCCCTCAGTGCCATCAAGGCTTTGGGGGAAACCAAAGCCTTTACTGGGGTGGCACCAGTAAAGAAAGAAGCAATTAAAAAGCAATAAAAGCATTAGCCTGTTGTTTTAAAAAATAATAAGTAAAAGCAAAACCTAACATTATTAACTGGTTCATCCTGGGTTGAGAAGAGAATAAACCATAAATCTAAATAATTGAGGGCCAGGATTGCTCCTGGAGGATCCCTGCATTCCGAGCACTGGGAAGGCTCCTGTGCCCAGCACAAACGTGGCATTTTTGTGGGTGATTGGCAGAGCCCCTGTCACTGCTCTCCACTGCCACCAGCACCAGCAGGGACAGCTTTTAATTGAACCTCCCACCACCAGGGTTAGGGCCAGGCATGTGCTCCCATCAGGAAGCAGATGGAAATGCAGAGGTTTATCAGTGAGGAGGGACATTGGGGGCTGCAGTGGCCTCTGGGCAGACTGTGCTGAGCCCAGATGGCACAGACACCCCTGGCACTGGGCAGGAGCTGGCACTGGTGAGCTTCAGACACTGAGGATGCTGCTGGAAGTGCTGCTTTTTGGGGATTTGTCTCCAGCAGTGTGTGTGAGGGAGGCAGGCTCTGCCTGCAGCACTCCCGTGGTGGGGGTTTGGGATCAGGAAGAACAGCAAATGTGCATTAATTTTAAATGTCCCATAAATTACACGTTTTTGCCTGGCAGAAGGCACATTAGATGGGATGCAGAGCCCCGGGGGATGGGGGCAGCGAGGCTGCTGCAGCTCCAGCAGCCCTGACCTGCCTGGGCATCCCTGGGCAGGATGGAGACAGCTCTGAGCTGTGCCCTGCTGGAGCACATTGCTGCAACAGCAGCCACCATGCCACAAATGCCCTGCTTGCCCTTGGCATTGACTGCCAGGGCACTCTGCACCCTCTGGGCTCAGGGAGCCCCAGGAGGGGCTTTGTGGCACTGGCTGTGGCTGTGTTTGCATCCAGAGCAAGGCTTTCCCTCCACCTGCACAGGTGTGGCCAGCCCTGCGTGGGCTGAGCTGTGACAGCCTCTCTCCTGGCAGGGACCAAGGGCTGCCCCAGGGCACAGGCACCCAGGGCGAGGCTTCAGCCACTCACTGCCAGTGCCAGGAGGGCTCTTGCTGCATTGGCAATGAGGATTTGCCCAGGCTGTGCGGGGTGTTGGCTCCTGCGTGGTTGGATGTGCCAGGGAAGGACACGTGTGTCAGCTTTGTTGTCCTTGGCTTCATCACTCTCAGTCCTGCCTTGTGCTTTCCCCTCTCCCACTGGTGTGGGTCTGGTCACCCAGCATGTGACCAGGACATTGCTGTCCCTCTCCTCAGTTAGTGGGATCCCCAGAAGTGGCTGGTGGGTGACTTCTCTCCCCACTGCAGAGCTGGGTGATGCCAACCTGGCTCCACGGCTCAGCCCTGGCACTAAGTCACCTGGTGGCTGCAAAATCCCTCCACTTGCTCCCTCACTGGAAGTAGAAACCTTTTAATGAGGCAAAGCTCAGAAAAGCTTCTAGAGGAGGGCTGGCAAAGTGATGTGTCCTGGGGATCTCGGGGGTAATGAGGCAGCAAAAGGCTGGTGAGGAGGAGATTGTGGCACCCTCAGGGATCAGTGCCCAGGCACAGCCAGCACAGCCAGCACGGGGCTGCACAGCCCAGGCAGCCACAGCCACCTCCAAGCCCTGCTGGGACATGTGCTTGGTGCTGAAGGAGCCTCTGTTCCCTGAGAGCAGAGGGAGAGCTGAGCCTTGCAGGGGTCACTGGGGTGAGTGTGGCTCTTTCTGGAGCTCTTCTGGAAGCAATGAACCTTCCCTTGTGCTCCAAGTGTCAGGAAAGAGGCTTTCCAAGTGTCCAAGAGCTGCCACACTCATGGAGGGATGTCTGTGTTGCTGTTCCTTGGTGTGAAATGGGCAGTGGGACGAGGAGAGCAGTTCTGCTTGTGCCCCTTGCACTGAAACTGGGGCAGCAAGGGGGGATGTTAAAGGGCTGGCAGAGGATGGATGGTTTAAAACAGCACCTGGCTGGAGTGGCTGGTAACACCGTGCCAGCCCCATCCCTCCAGCACCAGGATTGCACAGCCCTGGCGTGCCAAGCCTGCCATGGAGCAGGGGGAGGCTCTAAAGAAGGTCAGGACAGATCCATCAGAGGCTGAGCAATGCCAGGGCTGAGCCTGGAGCCTGATGGAGCCGTGGGCAGGGTGGACACCAGAGTGTGGGCATGGACCACACATCACAGCAGCTCCTCTCCCCATCCCTGGAAGTGTCCAAGGCCAGGCAATGTGGTCTAGTGAAAGGTGTCCCTGCCCATGGCAATGAGATGAGTTTTAAGGTCTCCCCCAAGCCAGCCTATGATTCTGTGATCTCCAAAGTCAAGCTGGGGCTCCATGAGGGCCCAGCTGGGCTGGATGTATAGGTTGGCCCTCTGGGAAGCTGAGCTATTGAAAGCAACTCCCTTGGGGACCCAAATCCAGGCTGTGCCTGTGCCAGTCTGGGAGCTGCTGCTTTCACACGAGGCAGGACAGAAGTGGCAGTGCAGAGCCCAGCCAAGAGCTGTGGGGTCCCTGCAGAGCAGCCCCCAGGTGGGAGCCCTGCCCATGGCCCTGCTGCAGCCCCCTCCCCAAAGTGTGCCCGGGTGGGCTGTGGGATCCGCAGGGACACAGAGCAGGCTGTGTTGGCACAGGGTGCCCTGGGGAGCTGCTCCCAGGGCCAGCAGCTCTGTCCCCAGCACGTGGCCAAGGGCTCTGCCTTCCCAAAGTGGGTCATGCCAGGAGCTTGAGCAGCATCGTGGGCAGAGATAAAAACACCGACAGAGCCGAGTGTTCTGGCTGGGAAGGGCCATGTCCCCCGGTCACAGGGTGGCCATCAGACCCTGGCCCTGTGCAGGGGGTCACCGGGGCCCTTGGGCTGCTGGGGATGGGCTGCTTGGGCAGCAGGTGATGGAAAAGCCTCTCCTGTGGCTGCAGGTCCAGAATCCACCCATGAAAATGGCTCTGCTCGTGGTGTATAAAGCACTGCGAGGTGACTCCTGCTTCTCACACAGACCCTGCCCTGAGCTCTGGCTGTCCCATCTCCAGCCTCCTCATCTGCATCCTCAGAAAACCCCCCCAGCTTCCCTTCATTCCTGGCAGAAAACAATGTGGGAGGAGGAAGGTACCCCCAGCCTGATGCAAGAGCTCAGCAAGGCAATCCTTTTCTCCTGGGAAAAGGAGTGCTTTTATTTTAATGTTGTGCTCTTGGAGGGCATCAGGAGGATGGGGGTGAGTGGCCTGGAGTGTGCTGTGGGGTCAGCCATGGACAGGTCCCTGTGCTGCTCTAAGGGTGCAAGCTGGACCCCATCCCCAGCCCCGTGACCTGCACCCTGTGGAGTGCCTGCAGCTCAGGGACTTTGTCCATCCCCTCTCTGGGGACTTGTCTGTCTCCTCTGGCACTTCAGCTGTCCCCTCAAGCCACCTCTGGCCACCCCGGGTGTCATTTGCCCATCATTCCTTGTCCTGCAGGACTGTCCCACTTTCCTCACCTGCCTCCAGTCTCCACACCCAGAGCCAGCTCCACAGTGCTGGAGTGCTGCAAAAGCAGCTGCCTCTGACTTACTTTCCCATAATGATGTCGACATTTTTTGCATCCCATCCTTTTTGGATGAAACCTTTCCTCCCATCCTTTTTGGATGAAACCTTTCCTCCCATCTCTTTTGGATGAAGCCTCTCCTCCGCTCCTGTTTGAAAGCTGGCCTATTTTAACACTGCCAAGTGAAAATGGGTTTGTGCATAGAAAAGATCCCAGTCGCTTTGTAAAACTTCTCTGTCATAATTATTCACTGCCAGCCCTTGTGCTTCCAGCAGCTGGATAATTTATCAGCTGTGTTTTGTGCTCATTTCTCAATCAATGATGAAAACATTGATTAGTGTCAGGCTGGGACCGACTCTGGCAGAATCCCTCTAAATCATCTCTGTTCACTGAAACTCCTTGTTTTGGAGCTGGGTTTGCAGCCCTCCATCCATTTAATGTGGGCTTTATTGGGATTGTATAGCACTAAATTTGTAATTAGGGTGTCATAGGATATTAAGTCAGACACGTTGCCAAAAGCTAAGCAAATAATGGCGACGTGGTAACCTTTCTCTACAAACTCTTAATTTTCTCACAGGATGAACCGAGGCTCATTTGACAAGACATTTTCCATTTCACCACATTGATGGGGGTATTTTTAATCCTTGGATTCTGTATTAATGGAGTCCTCTGTGCCCTCTCCATTTTCCATTCTCAGTGTGCCATGCTGTTCACAATCAGGGCTCCCGCTTTGCCCGCCGGGCACCACGACAGCATCCCACCAAACCTGGCCAAATGTGCCCACAATTCCAGCTCCTCAGCAGCCAGCCAGGCAGCTCAGCTTGGCCTGGGCCCTCAGGTGCAGAGCACATGGATCTGCTGGTTTAGAAACCCCCCAGGTGTCACCCGAGCTGCTCTCGTGGTTATCACACCATGGATATTTTGTTCTCCTCAAGTCTTACATTCCCATATTTTCCGAGTGCAGAAGAGCCTCCTTGGCACTAGCAAAGCACCTCCTCATGCAGGAATGCTGTGGTGTCTCCATGCTTGGGGATTTTCAAAACTCCCTGAGCAAAGGCAGTGTCACAGTGACATCAGCCCTGCTCCAGGCACGATGTAGGACTGGAGACACCTGAGTTTGCTCCCAACCAAATTCCTTTGATGCTTTAAGTCTATGAAATGAGTGTACAAAGTCAACAACATCATTAACGTTTCTTTTGTTTCCAATATAGTCAGTGAACATCTTTTTACTGGTTGTGGCTTTGCCAGACACGGATTTTCCTCTGCCTGTTTACCTCTTCTATCAATATCTCTCCCCCACACATTGTTGTGGTGGTTGCTGCATATTGATCAGTATTTATTCCTTTCTTCTTCTTCTTCATATATTGTGTCATTTTGCTCCCAAAGGCTGTTTTCAGGATTACCAACTTGCAGGATGGGCTTTCAGCCAAAGCTGCTTGACTGCAATAGCAGCTTTTCTGCCCTGTTGCAAGCTTGACTCTAAGAACTGATGATTTCCCACTCTGCAGAGGCTTTTCCCCCTTCAGTTCTCATAACTATCACCTCTCCATGAGCTTTGTGGAGCCGCTGCTTCCAGGAGGGATGAAGAGTCCAACAAGAGCCCACGGGAGGTGAGGTGACTCTGTGCTCTGTGCTGATCCCATCCCGCCCAACCCAGAGCCCAAGGGATGTTCTGCTCCAGCTTCCTGATGAAGCACCTGCCCTGCTCTCCCCACTGCAGGGTGTTCCTGCTCTCCCTCCAGTCTGTTCCACTGCCTCACTCTCCTTATACAGTTTTCCTTTAGGACTGAATTTCCCTCAGTAGGAATTTCCTTGCCCTGTCCTGCCTTCAGCCTTGGACATGCCTGGAGTATGTTGCTGTGGCTTCTCTCGGGTCTTTAATTTCCCAGGGTCCCATTTCCAGCCTTTGCTTGCAGACTGTGCCTTCACACACCCCAGTGTGAGCCCTCTCCACCCCAGATGCCCCCTGAAGCAGGCAGAGCCAGGCCATCCCTCTGGCTGGTGTGGTCCCAGCCCTGTGCTGGCACACTGCAGTGTTATTGCTCCTGCCATGACACTCACCTGTTCTGCACCAACACAACCATTCTGCTCTGCCTCAGCCAAAGGTTTGCAGCAGCATCCAGGTCCTTCCCTGCAGAACAGCAACACATTCAGCTGCTGCTGCCCATGCCAAGCCCGATGCCAAGTCCCACTCAGCACTGGTCTGATTTCAGTGTGCACCTCCGGGGGCTGCTCTTCTTCCTCAGCACAGGACAGGCTGGAATGGGGTCCATGGGGCAGGGACAGCATGGATAACCCCTGTGCACACCGTGACCACTCCTCTCCTGTGCCTCAGACTGTTTTAGTTGCAATTGTGGAGTTTGTTGTCCTTGCCAACAGGGTCTAAGCAAGAAGCCCTTTGCTGCCTGTGCCTTTGTGTGATGCTCCAGTTGAAGCAGATGGCACCTATTTTGGTACACCCTCAGCATGGCCAGGAGCTGCTGATGGCCCGGAATGTGTGTGCACCCCTCCTCATCCTCCAGCTGAGCTTCCTGAGTCATCCTCTGCTGCTCTGTCCCTGCTCCCTGGGCTCTCTCTGTGGAGGATCAGTGCCCATGTGCCACCTGCTGCTCCCTCACACAGCCTGGGATGGGCAGAAACCTGGGAGGGAGCTGAGCCTGCTGTGCCCTGGGCTCCAAGAGGAGTGGGTGCTGCACTTCCAGCTCTGCCTGAGCCCTTTTTCCAACACTCACAGCAAATATGCAAGAAATTATTTCCTTTCTGCATCCAGCACCTTTAGGGTTGGACACGGAGCAGGGCAGGGCTGGAGCAGAGTTTGGGGAGTGGGACATTTCTAGGGCCACAGTCACACAAGCTTTCCTGTACCCACAACATTTTTTTCTTCCATCTGACGCAGTCACATCAAACTTCAGCTCTTCTTCTGCTGCGTGGTGCCAATGTCAGGACAAAGTCAGGCTGATATTTTGCCAAACAATGAAATACTGAGGTGTGGATGGAGCAAAAACTGAGTAATCACTGAATCATTGAGCAATCAATTCCCACTTGATCTGTTCCTGGAGCTGTTTCGGGAATCCCGACCTTGAGGAACCTCCTCTGTAAGGGCCAAGTCCTGCACCTTCACAGCTGCTGGCTGGTCCCTGACAGTGCTGGGATCCCTGGGGGTAAAACATGTCTCTGGTAGGCACAAAATCAGTTTTCTTTGCCCAGGAGGGTGGGCACTCTGGGGACAGGTCACCCTGGGAGGGGCATCACTGCCCAGCCGGTGTCCAACATGGCCAAGGGAAGTTGCTCTGTGTAGGCACCTCTCCTGTTTCCAGCAAAGACCTCCAGAGAGCCTTCACACTAGAGCTTCCACTGTTCTGGGGAGAAGGTAAGGAGACTTTTCCCTACATATCCACACTGCTGATTCCTCTGTTGTATCAATTGGGTTTATTTATTGTAGTTTATTCTGAGGGACTGGCTCATGTCAGTTTGATGCCACTGATGCAGCCAATAGGAGTGAAATGACGTTACCATCCTGCTCAAAGTCCCCTTCCTGCTACTGCCTTTTGTTCCTCCACTTGCTGTATCATTTTAAGAAGAAAAAAAAAAAATATGTATTTTGCTGCTCTTGAAATGTTCACTCTCCCATCAGCTCTCCTGACTCAGAAACATGGTGTTTCACCCAGAGCCTTCCTCTCCTGGGCAGAGAGGGTTCCCTCGCTGGATTTAGGAGCACACTTCTGAAATGATCCCACCCCAGGGATGGACACTGACCACAGCAATGGGCTGTGCTGAGGCTGGTTCCTTTCTTGGTTCAATAGTCTGCTCAGAGCAGGGGTGGAGTCCCCATCCCTGGAGGGATTTGAAAGCTGTGTGGATGTGGCACCTGGGGACATGGCTTAGTGGTGGCCTTGGCAGGGCTGGGGGAACAGTTGGACATGATGATCTCAGAGGCCTTTTCCAGCCTAAATGATTCTGTGATGCTGCTATGTCACCTCACAGGCCTCACTAGGCTTCCATTTGCCATCCAAATGCAATAAATAACAGACATGGTTGAGTGGTGAGACATCCCTGTGGCTTTCATGTGAGCCTGTGTCACCTGGCTGTGGCATTGCCAGCAAGACCTGGCTGGAGGAGCCATGTCAGGCAGGCAGCTCAAGATTTCAGGCAGCAGAGTAATAGCTAATTGAGTGTATTTCAATCATGAGATGCACAGAAGGAAAGCAAACTCCACAGAGTAGAAGGAAATTGCATCTTAGAGTAATCTGAATGTGGGTAGATAATTAGGCCTATATTTCATGGGAACATTTGCTGGGCAACATAATGAAAAGGCCAGCATCATAATTTTCTTTAAGTAGTATGATGCCTCCCACTGGGGTCATGCCATGCCAGTGCTGGTGCTGCAGCACAGGGAGCTGGAAAGGGGCTGGGCACGATGGTGTGAGGCTGGAGCACATCCTTCCCATCACTAATGCCTGCTCAGAGAGACCAGCTGAGGCTCCTGCACTGCTCTCAGCAAAGAGGATAGCAAAATAAACCCCAGAGCCTCCCCACCTTCTCAGGTGTGCTTGAGGAGCCAACCAGACCCGGGCCAACCCAGTGGGAATCTCCCAGTGGGAAGCCAGGCTGCTGCTACAGCCCCAGCTTGGAAGAGCTCCTGCTCTGGGTCACTGCTGAGCCAGCCTGGGAGGGCAGCAGGGGCTGTGGAAGGGACTCTGTGCCTGGGCTTTGAGGGCCACACAGCCAGGGGTCTGTGCCCAGCCCAGGGCAGGGAGCAGGAGCACACTGTGCCCTCTGCGCTGCTGTAAGTGCTGCTAACAGGCTCTGCTCTCATCCCAGCAGAGAGCACCAGCCCTCAAATCCCCCCACTCTATGACTCTATATGGCAAGTGAGGCTCCAAGGCCTTTTTCAGTGTTTTCTTCCAAATTTGGGATAAAAAGTTCTGCTTTTCCTTGTCCTCTACCCACAGCTAAGCAGAGAGTCTCCCTTCCAAACCCTCAGTTTGGCCCAGGGCTGCTCTGGCTTGCCCTGCCTTGTGCAGGAGCAGGCAGATAATATAAAATAGTATTCAACCCCTTCATAACACTGGCAAAATTAGAAGCTTTGGGAAAACGCAGTGACTTAGGAGGATGGAGGAGAGGGTTTGCTCTTTGAGCACAGGTAGCCCTGTGATCAGGCTCTCAGGGATCTGAATACCCTTCCCACCAGTGCTGCCCCCATTAGCACATCAGGGCTGGGACTCGTCACGTAGCAGAAGACAAGGCTGAGAGGCTGAACCCAGCCCTGGCAATCACTGATTAGGTCTTTCACTAAAAATAGCTGGGGGTGAGCTGGCCAGCTTTGGGTCTGAGTGCTCCATATCCCAGCTGGTTCAGACCACATCACTGGGACTACCTTTGGGACTGCATTTGAACAAGCTCCTCTTTTCTGATGGCAAATGCTTGGCCATGTAAGAACAGCTCTGCTCAAAGCAAAACCATAATTCTTGGCTAAGTCCAACTTGTTAGCTATTGATATTGCTTCAGTGATGTATGGTCTAACTTTAATTATGCCAGTGTTGGGAAAGTGTTTCATTAGAGAGAAGTTTCTAATAAATTAATTAAACAGCAACATCTTGAAGTGACTAAACTGGCCAAGCAGGAGAGTGATACTTGAGTGGCTTTCTGGTACTTGGGAGACCTTGAGCCTCCCAGTGTAGCTGTGCATAACTATTGTCCTCAAACTCTGTGCTGTGCAGATAAACTCCAAACAGCTCCCACAGCTCCCCCACTGCCATGGTTTTATCACCAGCTCTCAGGGCTGCTGGGGCCTGTCACAAGAGCTCACCTGGGACAGTGTCTTTATGGACCACAGGCACATCAGTTTGTCTTCTCCTTGCAGCCTGGTGCTTCAGCATACTTGGGCCAGTTGTTCTGTGCAGAGAAATGGGAGCAGAGGGCAGAGGGCTAAAAACATCCCTGTCTGAGACAGTCCTTTCCATACCACTTCTGCTGTCTGAGTACATCATGTGCCTGGAGAAGCACCTGCATCTCTCCTAGAGCTGTGGGGATGTACAGCCCTGGGAAATGTCCCTGGGAGGGGGTCCCAGCCTTAGGAAATGTCCCTGGGAGGGGGTCCCAGCCTTAGGAAATGTCCCTG
>JAWWEE010000037.1:7010464-7025039 GCA_035221455.1 Xenops minutus | reverse complement strand
GACACCCGTGACAGCCCCACGACATCCCCACGATAGCCCCGGGACCGGGGGGTGTCCCCAGGGCCGTGTCGGGGCTGGGGGACACGGGGGACACCCGCGATAGCCCCACGATAGCCTCACGACATCCCCCCGATCGGGGGGTGTCCGCAGGGCTGGGGGACACGGGGGACACCCGCGACATCCCCACGACATCCCCCCGACCGGTGGGTGACCCCAGGGCCGTGTCGGGGCTGGGGGACACGGGAGACACCCGCGACATCCCCACGATAGCCCCACGACATCCCCCCGCCCGGGGGGTGACCCCAGGGCCGTGTCGGGGCTGGGCAGGGGGACCCCTGGGTGTTCCCCCGAGCCCCCCAAAGCCCCGCGGCCCGCAGAGGGTTCGTGTCGCGGCGATGTCGCCGCCGGGGACAGGGTGTGCTGTGCCGGGGGTGGCGGTGGGTGGGATGGGCGGCCCGGGGGGTCCCCCGGCTGCAGTGCCCGAGGGCACAGCCAGCAGCGCCCTCCGAGGGGTCTCGCTGCTTGGAACGGGGACAAGAGCGTGAAGATCCGCGCCCAGCGCTCCTGCCCCTGTCCCGAGCCGCGGCACCGACCGGCTCTGGATCCTCTGTGGTGTCTGTGCTGCTTCTGTATTCCTTGTCCTCCAGAGCAGCCTTTCCCTCGCTGACCAGTCCCGCTGCTTTTCGGTATCAAACACGGGAGAGCCTAGAAAATGTATTTGCTGCTTGGTTTTACCAGGGTTTGAGAAGCTGTCCCGGATGAGCTTTGCTTGCAGAGCCCTTTGCCCAGACAGGTGGACAGGACCCTTCTCCCACGCTGCAGTGCAAGTGTCACGGAAATCATCCCGTGACTATTTGGGGGCATTGGCGCAGCTTTTTAGCTGCTCCTACAGCACAGCCGTGCCGAGGGGTAGGTCTGTCCCTGTCGCTGCTACATCCACGCTAGCTCTTTGCTGCTGGGGGGAAAAATGGGGAGAAATAAACTTTTCAGCTGCGTTATGTAACACCTTCTTTGTGTCAGACAAAATTGCATTAGAATAACCCGGAGTCATGTGTAGGATGCGATCCGTGTTGCTGAGAGATCTCAGTCACCTCTCTGTGTAACTCGGCATTACGGCATCTCTGCCGTGCTGGGAGGAAAGAGAAGTCTTATGGCTTGAAGTGAAGAGATCCAGAGCTGTCTGTATATTGCCATCTGTTTGAGTTGTAAAGAAATCCATCCTTCGAAGTCTGGAGTGGCTCTAGAGAAAGCTCCCTGTGCAAAGCCTGCAACTTTTCCCCGTGTTTGGTGCACCTTGTCCATAACCAGTATTGGAAATGCACTTTTAGTGGCGTTCAGGGCTTTGGAAGAGGGATTCTTTTTGGTGAGGTCAGCCAGGTGGATGTACAGAAATGACACGTAAAGCACCCTAACTGCTGCGATGGGGTTCTGGGAGTGGGATTAGAGAGTCACACAAACAACATATTCGGTAATTAGTACAATTTCAAGTGGTTGTGTGGGTGTTTGGGAGCGGCTAATGAGTTTTGAACGTAATGACTTGTTAGCCCACACCAAGGTGGGCAGATGCCACTCGGGTAGTATCAGTTGTGTGGAGTCTGGGAGGTGCCTCGGGGGTTCTGGTTTGCTACACACCTGCTGTAACCACTGACAAGCTGCAGGTACAGTTATGTGGGAGCTCTGGAGAGGCTCCTGGTGGTGTGAATGGAGGTGGTTTGACCAGAAAAGTTAGCTGGACTCGGGCTGGGGAACATAAAGTCCTTGAGCATCTGGTCTCATAGCCCGTGGCACAAGACAGGTGTTTTCATGTGTCTCCCTGTTGATGCCCTGTGCTTTTCAGAAATGCCTAATCCAGAAAGCCTTTGGGGAGGGCAGAGAACGTGCTGAGGCACTCCCTGCAGTGCCTCTTTGCATGGAGAAGGTGCTGTCCATGTGCCTCCATCCTGCCCCTCCATGCACAGCTCAGCCCCTGCCTCCTGTGGGCTCTGCCACCCTGAGAGTTTCTGCAGCGGTGATGACCCACCTGCTCCAAGGTTTTCTCTGGGTTTCCTGGAGCACGTCGCACACAGCTCCTCTGCTCTGCCCTAGGTCCTCCTCCACGTATCCCCTGTGGGATAAATGGGCTAAACTTGTCCTTGTCTACAGCAAGGACTCTGCAGGACACTAAATGAGGCGGCAGAGATTGTTCTGTCCATCCCAAAAGTGCTGGGGACTTGGGTCACCTGTGTGGTACCACTGCTGCAATGATCAGGTGCCCTGTGAGTGTAGGCAGCTGTAGAATCCTCTTCCTCTGCTGCAGAGAGAAATGCCCTGGGATTGTTCCTCTGTGTCTCCTGAGCTCTGCCCTGTTCATATTTCTCATGACCTTTTCGTTGGAGAGAAAAATCACCTCCTGCAATGTGCTGCAAGTCCAAGTGGCCGCTGATGTACATTTATTCTGAATGGATGGAGCGTGTGTGCACGCTTGACTCCGACTGAGCAAGGAGCATGGGCTGAGTAATGGGATCTGAGCAGAAGGTGCAGGCTCCCTAGATTCTTAAATTAAAACCTCTGCAGAGCCTCTCAGGGGAGCCTCCTGTCCCAGGAGGATTAATTAAGCTCCACACAGCTTGTTGTGTGCTAGGTCTTTTAAACAGCTCCTTACAAAGCAGCACCAGGGTTGCTGTGTGCCAGCACCGTGGGGAACATCCACACTGCTGCTGACCCGGGGCTCTGTAGCCTGTTCTGCTGAGGCACTCGCAGCGACACCCGGGCCGTGGCTGTGCCTGGTGCTGCTGCTCTGCTCTGAATGGGAGATGTCCCAGCCGGTTTCCTCCCTGTGTGTGTGTTTATTGCCCTGCAGCTCGTGGGCCCCAAGTGCTGAAGGCAGGGATGACGCAGTTGTCCTTGAGCCGTGCCCTTGGTGCTGCCCCTCCGCTGATGGTGCCCAGGCTGCTGCGCTCGGGGCTCGTGCACGTTCCCTCCAGGGCCTGGGGGTGTCTGACCACGCTCCTTGGCTTCCTCAGCACCCTTTGGAAGATGCACACTAACCAAAGCCCTTAGAAATGGGCTCTCTTTGCCCTTGCTGCCTTGACACCTGCAGAAAAATACTGGCACCCCAAATGAGGCAGTAAAGCAAGTCTTTTCCTACAGCTCTGCTTTGTATTGTGCTGCTCTTTGGGAGAGCGTGACAGTGCGAACAAACAGACGTGAGGCTCTTGTTGGGTGTTCCAGAACCATCTCTCCTTGTTGTAGTGAGTACAGGAGACACTTGGTGTTCAGAATGTGGTTCATCTTCCCCGATTTCAGGACGTTGGCATCTAATCCAAGATACCCCACAGAGATATAAGAGTTTGGTCTCACTCCCTCTCTGTTGACTAGAACGGGCTGGAGAGTGGCTTTGAACATGCCACAAAGCATTAATTGTTGTGAAAGGGTAAATTTTGCACTGACAAAATCCGGAGGTACATGAATATATTCCTTATCCCTGGCTTCCTGCTGCGTGAGAGAGGCTTAATTTGGAGGGTTCTTCATGAAGTCTAGACTGGTTTTTTTCTGCTTGTGAATGTTCTGGTAAGTGGAATGAACTCTCTCTTGCTTTGATTGCCTTTTTCTTTCAACTTCTTCCTACTCTTCCTCTCTTCTCCTGTCCAAACTTCGTGACTAAATTACTCCAAGACTGTGGAGTCTTTGACTTTATGATCCATTGCTGACATCCAATTTTCCTTTGTCGAGAGTGAGAGTTTTAAAATTAAAATTTTCCAGCTACCAACTCTCTACACAGGTATTTCAGAAAACTAATTTTCATCAGGGTATTGTTACTATTAGGCTTAAACAACGTAGGTGTCAACAGTCTTTAATGACTGAGCTGTTAACTGTGGATATGCTGGAGGTGTTCCCTTCTCCGCTTGGTGACAAGAGCAGGATTGCTGCTGTAGGAGGACATAGGTCCTGATGATGCAGGAGGTCTCTTGTCTCCTGTTTGCCTGAGATGCAGCACTGTCAGGTGCTGTCACAACAGATTCCTGCTGCAGCTCCTCTGGGCATTACTTCTGAAGGAGCACAAGAAGGTGGTGGGTGTTCTTTATTTTTTCCATGTAATACGTCTGAATAGTCCAGGTTTTGCTTAGCTTGCTGCTCTGCTCAAAACGGAGTTATCTGAGGTCTTTCCTGTCACTCTGGGTGTTTCAATCCACATTTCTTCACTCAGTTCAGTGTCAGTTTGGTGGATTGCATAAATTTATGTGCACCAGTTTCTCATAGCTGCTGGTGTGCCTCAAGGCCCCTTTTATCCAGCTGATTATTTCAGAGACATGAAGGCTATTCTGTGCTTATCACATTGCAATTGAGATCTTATTTGATGACTTTGCTCCTTCTAGCAAATCTCTGTCTAGACTGTCTCGCTTCTCCACAGTTCTCTTCCAGACCTGAGTTCAGCTCTGACATCTGGTGCACAGTGAGTACTGAAAAATGCCCCCAGAAGGGCAGCTGCCTTTGCTGCCTGTGCTGTGCTGCCCCATCCCACTCTGCTCACTCCTGAAGCTGTTCTGCTGGAATGCTGCAGGAGATGCTGGTGGTTTCTGAGGTTGTGGCAGGCTGGTCTGTGCTGGTTAGACTGAGCGTGCTAAAGCTGTGGTCCCTGGTCGATGTCCATCTGTTAAATCAAGCTGTGCTGACTGTGTGACATGCAGGTCTGACCTGCCACTAAAATGAAAACCTCTCTCCAGATGAGTCAGGGCTAAACTTGTCGTGTCATCAGCCGATCACCTCTCAGTACTACCTGCTCATTTGTATGCAGCTTTTGCAGTGTCAGGCACTCAGGGTTATAGCTCACCAGCCCGTGCAGCTGTAAGGCACCTTGTACCTCCTCTCATTGACGTAAAACAAGTTTTCTTTTTCAGCCCTTGCCAGTTAAATTATCCCAAGTTGTCTCTGCTCAGGCCCCAGCTGAAGGATTTTGTGTCCAATGCCATCTGATGGTATGGTGGGACTTGAACTCCATTGCTGATGATAGTGGAGGCAGAACTGAGCTGAGAGAAAAGCCTGATCGTGTGACTTGTGTTAATACAGGGTGTAGATTAAAGGGAGAAAAAAGAATGGGATGAGTAGAGCAGCTACCATCTGTTTGAGTTTTGCTCTGGCTTAATTTCGATCAAGCCAGTGGGTAGCCAAGAAGAGGGGGGAATGGGCAGGTGCCGGTAAACTGGGGTGACTGTGAGCACAGTGAGGGCAGAGAAGGAACACAAAAGGCTTGGCAAGGGGAAAATAGGCATAAGGAGCCATCAGCATGGCCATCAGAGTCCCCTTGGCAAAGGGCACATGGAGACATCAGTGGGAGATCGGCTGAGGCACAGCCAAGGAGGAGCCGATGGCACTCGGAAGGCAGGAATGTGGGAGAGAACCACTGAGATAATAGGCAAAATAATTAGTCTGAAGTTTGCAGGGTAATTGGCTGGAAACCCCCTGTTGCACACTGTGCTGTGCAGGCGTCACTGCCGTGTTTGCTGTCACTGGAGAGCTGTGACCATGTGTTTGCTCTTGGCTTGGCCTGTGGGGTCTGAGAGCTTTGGGTGTGGAAAGGCTGTGACAGAACTGCGGGTTCAGCCTGGGCAGGGCAGCAAGGCTTTGGAGCAGCCCTGTGCTCCTCCACCATGCTTCTGACCTGCACAAGAGCTCTGGGTGTTGCCTGTTCCCTGGGAGCTCTGGCACTTGGGATTGCACCCTCCTGCCTCATCTGTTTGGGGGAACAGCACTGTGAGGTTAGAGACACTGCAGCACCTTGCAGAACAAGGTGAGCTGGAGGGTGGCAGTGCTTCTCTGGCTCTGTGTTAGCCAGTTTTCAGTGTGGGTCTTAGGCAGTTTTTTGAGCCTGTGGTTTGCAAGCTAAGGGTGAAGCATTGGATCAGGTTTTCAGACAGACAAATCAGCTGCAGGCATTGGCAGAGAGATGAATGGAGAGAATGATAGATGAGCTTGGAGCTCTTGGAGCTTTTGAACTTACAGACCACATTTTATCATCATGTTTCACCATTTTTTGTGTCAATTGCTGTGTTCTCTCACTGATAAATTATTACCTGAGAACTTGCTCATGGTTGTTTTATCTACACAAAATAACTGCTGATAAAAAAGAGAAGCTTCAAAGTCTTTCCCAAGGATGTTTGTGAATGGTGTTGGTGATGCCTTGCAAGGAGTAGTCTTGGGAAGCCTTGGAGTCCCAGAACTCTTGGTGGAAGAGATCTTGGAAGTCTCGAGCCCAGCCATCTGCTCAAAGCCGAGCTGTTGCTGGTGCTGTGCAAGATCAGCCATGGCTTTGGCTGAGCTTTGTCCACCCTGGAGACAGAGTGCAGGAGTAGCTCAGGAATGCTCTTGCAGCTACATAGCCTGATGTTAGAATCATAGAATCATTTTGGTTGGAAACAACCTCTAAAATCAGCAAGTCCAACTGCAAACCAAACACTGCCACATCCACCACTACCCCATGTCCTCATGTGCCACATCTTACATGGCTTTTAAATCCCTCCAGGGATGGCGATTCCACCACTTCCTTGAAGTAGCCACACTCCAGCTCCTAACTTTGCATTTGTGTGTCATCCTGGGACCAAGTCCTGCTTTTTGCCTGGACAGAAAGGAACATCCATGAGATGCTTGTCCTCGTGGATGGGTGAACCATGATGGTCACCCTTTCTTCTTTGCAGTGGGGATTGCAAGCTGATTGTGCCTCTCCCTATGTGACAGAGCATGCGTGTGACCATCTCTGGGGTGCTTAGGCACTGAGGGAGGCAGTTTGTGCAAGTGCCACCCCAGACAAGTGTCTGAAAGCACAGCCTGGGACTGGACAGGTCAGGATCCAGGCACAGGGAAAAGCTCAGCACTGGATGTGCTGCCCAGACACAGAAGCTTAAACCTTGCTCCTTGCACAGCTCCAGCTGTGCTGCTCCAAAGCATTTTTGCATTTGGCTATGCTGAAACGTGGTCCCAGGGAGATTAAATTACTCTTTCTTCATTGTTCATATCGATCCCATGTTGCTGGCTGGGGATGACAAATGGACTTCTCACTCCTTCCAGCCTGAGTTGCTCAGGGAGGTGCTTTGTAGCTTTGTTAATCTTTTGCCCTTCGGGAGGAGGTGCATAAAAGCAATGGCTTCACAAGCTGGGGTTTGCTGCTGCATCGGGTGGCAAAGCAGAAGGTTGGTTTGGAGGTCAGAGCCATTTCCCACTTGGATATTTAATGGCTGTTACGAGCTTTTTGCAGCAGCTTGAACTGGAGAGGGATGTTGAGGCTGAGCACCTCTGAAGGAGGACAGTGGTATGGAGCCTTGGTATGGAGAGTCTTCCCTGTTGCAGCAAGCCTTGTCTCCTTCCCAAGAGATGCTGGTGTGCTTGTGGGCTGAGTGTGCTGGGCTCTGGGTCTGCTGTCTTGGCTTGGCTTCCCAAGGACGTGGGTGGCTGTGTCACCTCCCTCTTTGTGAGGCCCATTGGCAACCCAGCCTGACTGTGAGGCTGCAGACCCTGGAGAGATTGTTCTGCAAACCTGGGGAAAATGGATGCTGGGAAATTAGAATTGGCTCTCTTGAGTCACAGGTTTGTTGGGTTCAGGAAAACAGGCACAGCAGCAGGACCTTACAAAAGTCCTGGCAGTTGGAGTCTGGAGGTAACTGTATTCCAGGGAATGCATGCCTTGACCAAGGATTCCTTTCCTGTGTGGGTTGCAAGCAGAGAGCTTTTGCCTGGTTGGAATATTCATAGGTTTGCTCTCTTACGTAGGCCTTGATGTGTGATAAGGGTTGAGATCCTCCTGCTTGGTTGGTTCTTAATATATTCCCGTAAAATCTCAGTCATCCACAAGACCTCAATCCATCAGAGAACCAGGAACTGGGTTGGGGGGGAGCTTGTGGATGTCTCTCAAATAAGCTTCTCCAGTAATCCAAACACTAACATAGTTGATGCTTGAGAACTTGCTGTTAAGGTGGGTAAAATGGGCTTTAACATTCACATCTAAGCTGTGCCAGCTCACGGGTGGGAGTGCTAGGGGCCCAAGTAGGAGGTGGGAGAGGTGGTTGGCACTGGAGTGGGGACACCTCCTTCCCTGGGTGCCAGGAGAGGTTGGAGGCAGTGAGCCTGTTCTTATGTGTGTCAGAGAAACAAGGCCAGGTTTAATGCAGGTACATTTCAATTTTATTGTTCAGTTTTAACACAGAAGGTAAAGACTAATAGAGTGCTGGACTTCTCTTCTGTCTTTGGGCAGGGGAACACTGAGGTATGTGTGACCAGGAAGCCCTCACTGCTGTGGCAGTGTGTTTGCACTGGTGTCCCCTTGGCTGAGGGAAGGGCAGCTGCAGGAACACAGCAGTGTGTTGGTGTTGAACTGTTCTTGCCTTGCCCTTTAACCACTGCCCATCTCTGTTTCTCTCCTTGGCTGTGACTCGGATGTGCAGAGCGGCGAGGGCTTTTGGAGAATATCTTTCACAAAACCATCCTGAAGGCAGAAATGGCTCAGGTAAGAGAACTGATGTGCCTTCTGTGTGTCCGTGTGTGCATGCACCTATTGCTCAACAGCCTTAAAATGAAAGTGCATTTATTTATCATAAAGGCTTAGTGTGAGATCTCAGCAGGGGGAGCTCCCTCGAGGAGAAAAGGCAGTTTGGTGACTCGGGTGGGCTGTGGGGACAAGTTCACTTTTAGTGGACAAGTGCCCTGTGGGAAATTCACCCCTGGAGCTGATGTCCTTGGGAGAAGTTTTAACTGAGAAGTGACAGCATTACACAAGGCTTCTACACTGGTTTGTCACTCCCAGGTCTTGCTTTCACTGGGGAATAAAAAAAGGTGAGTTTTAATGTGTTCACTGACATGCTTAGTGTATGTGCAGCAGTCTGTCCTTGCTGGCAAAGCTAACATCTGGATTTATTTCCAGGGTTTGTTAAACTGAGATTTGCCTTGTCTAGTTGAGGGCACCAGCATGTGCTAGTTAATGTGTCAGTATTTCAGATGCAGATATTGTCCCTGTCAGCTTGTGATGAGTCCTCCTTGATGGGCAAGAGAGCACAAGAGAAACTCACTTGACTTCTAACAGGCCTGTGTCTTATCTGTGAGGAAACAGTGTTTTGCAGACAGTAAATTCGCTACAAAACCTGTGGAAAATCCTATGGAATCCACAGAAAATCCTGTATGAATAAGTAGCAGATTTTGTTCTCTACTGTTGAACTCTTTTGCAGGGGATAAGGTTATTAAATAGAACGTAATGTAGAATGATGTTATCATTCTAGTTAAATTCTGTGTGTGTTTAAACCTCTTGCTAAAAGAGCAAGCCCAGTCACACTAGTCTTTGGAAGCCAGCTGAATGGATCCCTGCCTTTTTTCTTGGATCTATTCTAATGACCTTCAAGTTTGTCCTTGGCTGAATTGGGCTAACATTGTGAAAGGAAGGGCTCTAAAACAATGTACTGCCATTGTCCTGGATTTTTTTCGGGCACGAGGAACTCCAGTGACACTTCACCTACAATATTTGGTCTAAGGACAGCCCATGGTGGTAGGAAGGGCAGGGTGGAGAAGGGCTGGGGTTTAGTGCAGCTGAGATGAAGTGTCTGTGAGGCAGAGGAGGAAGGGAGGGTTGGACAGGCTGTGCAGAGAGAGGTTGGCAGGAGCTTCCCAGGATGGCAAACCATCCTTCCATCATTTGGGAGCTGCCTCTGTCTTTGCTGGTCCTGCTTTGCAGCCCCCCATCCCAGTTTCCTACAGGGAGGTCTTGGCTTTGGAGTGCCCTCCCAGCACCTGTGGGGTCACATTGAGGCCAGGCAGAGAATCTCTGATGGAGACAAGGGCAGATTGCAGATCTGGTCAGATCCAAGGAGCAGGAGCCTCTCTGACCTGCGTTTAGAGAGCTGTTGTTTGCTCAGCCTTAGGGGTGCTCCTGGTTGCTTGTTCCTGTCTGACTGTGGGTAAGGAGAACATGGAAATGGAGCTGCTGTGACTCCTGGATAATGTGTCAGGCTCCCCAGAGCAGAACTCCAGCCCTCTCTGTGCTTAGAACACACCTGTAAGCTCTGCAGGGAAGTCTTTTCATCCCTCGATGTATCAAGCTTGAGATCATTTGTGAATCCGAGTGAATTTAGTTGCCACAGACAAGAATCAAGGTGTGACAGGTACACATGGACATACCACAATAGTTATGGGATCCTGAAGTATTTACTTGGAAATACAAAAAATTCCCTAGAAATTACTCTGAATTCTAAAGAAGAGGAGGGGATAAAAAAGAATCGTCATTTTTAAGTCATCTCTTGAAACTCTGCAGTGTATAATTTAACACAGTCTGTAACACTTCTTTATAAATAACCATGGTAGGAAGGTTGCTATCCTATAAAAAAATGTTGAGAGTAGAAAATTTGGCTGCCTTTTCTTCATCCCAGCAGTCCAGTCATAGGGAAGTCATGTCTTTCCTTCCTGCAGAAATTCTGGCTCAGGATGACTTGTGCAGTTTCTGAAGGCTTCACCTCTGTCTTGGCAGAGGGCTGGAGCTGTAGGATTAGCTGTCCTGCAGTGACTCCAGTGAAACAGAGGAACAGCCCCTTCTACATAAGCTGAAGATGTAGCACATGTCTAGAGGTACCTGAATCTGCTCCAGCTCCTCAGCTGGGCTGCAGAGAGCAGAACAGAGGCACTGTGAGCAGGGAGAGGGGCAGTGTTAGGGCTCTACAAGCCCACCAGGATCGTGTGGTTGAATTCCCCCTTGCATGTGATGGTGGTTTAGGTCCAAAGAGCTCAGTGCTCTGAAGAATCGAGTCCTCAGTGCCTGTATGTGTCTGGGCTCTCACCAGGAGGGTCTGTGTCTGGTGGGACAGGTTTGTGCTGTCATAACTCACCTGTGCTCCCTGCACTGGCAGCAGATTCGACTGGGGTGAAGGCTCTGCCCTAAATGTGACTGGAAGGAGACAGGCCTTGATGCAGTCATGGTTTAAGAAAGAATTAAAGTCACTGATGAGTGCAGTGAGGGAAAAGGGTTGTGGATTTTGAGGAGCAGGAAGGTGGTAGAGCCATCAGTGGGACAGTGGAGAAGGAAAGGGCAGGATCCTCCACTTCTGTGGATGCAGGAGCTTGAACCTTCCTCTCTCCCTGCAGAGGACAATCCCCATGCAGGAAATGAGTTGTGTGTGAGTCTTTGGGTTGTCAGTTCTTTTGCTGCTTTCCCTGCTAGATGAGCTCCTGAGCAGAAGGGTGAGGCTCTGATGGCCCCAGGCAGCCCCAGGAACCCACCAGGGAGGAGATGCCAAGTGTGCAGACACTGCCCCAACCTACTCCACTCCTACTGCACTTGGTTCTCTGAGCATTGTCCATTTTGGTTTGACTTGTTTCATCTCTAGAGTCCCTTGACTTCAAGGAAGGGAAACGGTGTAATGGCTTTTGTATCCCTCATAACATTCTACAACTGATCAAGGAGCTTATCCTTTGGTGGTAACTTCTACACTCCAGAGTCTGTTTCTGGTGGCTCCTCTGGAGAGCCTGTGTGGCAGAATGTCATGGAGAAACTGGGGCCTGGTAATGAAGAACTGCAGAGGGATGGTACACCAGCAGGACAGCCCAGCTGCCACGGCCAGGCATTTTAAGGAGGGCTGAGTTATGTGCAGGGCTTTGTGTACCTTCTGTTTTCAATCAAATCCTGGTCTTTTGGTGCTCTGTGTGCTGTGCTGGGGCCGTGGGTGTGGGATGGAACAGCAGCAGGAGGCAGGGAGGGCTGCAGGTACCCTGGGGTTACGTGGAGTGAGAACAGTTTGTTGTTGATTCCAACTCATGATTCTTCCCGGAACTTCACGGCTCAGAGATGTTGTGTGACTATTCCCATGCAACTCCTCATTATCTTATCCTGGAGGAGTCTTTTCCAGGAGGCTGGGGAGGTACATTTACCTCTCCTCTTGCTCAGAGGTTACAGAAGGGATGATGGCAATGCAGTTTTCTTCCCTTTGTTTCCCTTTTGGAACGGGGCAGTTGCCTGGTGATGGGGGATGAGTTGCTGGCAGAGGATGGAGGAGTTGTCCCTTTGGAATCACTCAGATTTTTTCCCCTGATCTTTAAGATATTCTGAGGAATTAGAAGAAAAGGGAGTGTTGGACTGCTGCAGGTGACAGGACATGGATCAGCTGAGGAAGCTGGTGCTGAGGAGGTGATGCATCTCCTGCTCTCTTCCTGCTTCTGTTCATTGCTGGCTTATTCATGCAGGCTGGAGGTCTGGGAAGATTCCCACCAAGAGCACTCTCCTCCTGTGCCCCGTGTTCATCCTGACTGCAAGACTGTTGCCAGAGTCCTTGCTGCCTTTTGTGGCTTTCTGGTGCCTTCCAAAGACTTCCCATCTTGTCCTGGGCATGGTTTTAGTGTAGGAGTGGGTGTCCCTTGGGACAGACCTAGAAGAAAGATGGAGAAAAGGGTTGAAATGTTGTGGAAGAGAAGTGTTAAAAGACTGCAGAAAACACAGCATAGAAGAAATAATCTCTGAGTGTCACTGGATCTCATGGAATTTTGGGTAGAGTCCCTTTCTCCCAGGTGTCAGAGGCCCCACACTGAGATAATTCTTCAGATTTTGTTATCTCCATGTACTGGAACTGTGAGAGGAAAAGGTGCCCAGGGCAGTGACATTAAAAAGGACAGCAAGCAGAGCCTTTGAGAAGCTCCCTGCTGCCTGGGGAAGCAGTGATGCATCCCGGTGAGCTGGGAGTCAGACACAGTGATCCTCCTTGAGGAAAGGGAGGGGGCTGTGTGGGTTGTTTTCCTGGTTTGTTTTTTTTTTTTTTGTCAGGCAGTTTCTATTTTGCTCAGTGGGGTTACTGGGAGGGCAGCTGCTGCTGCTGGAGTGCAGGGCTGTGGGATGCAGCACTGGGCTGCCTGCTGGGACTGGCTGCTCCGGGCAGGCTGCGTGGGAAAGGCTCTGGAAGCAGGAGAGAGGGAGAGATCCCAGCAGATACAAGGGCTGCTTGGTGTTGCAGAGGTGATGGGCCTTGGCCAGAGCTGTCTGGGAGGTCTTGAATCAAATTGGCTGTGGCTCCCACTTAACCAGCATGGTTTGCATGAGTACAAACCAAAGGGGTGGTTACCTGAAACTGGAAAAAGCTTCCTTTTAAGCTCAAAAAAAAGTCCTCTCCATGTCTTCCCTTTGTTTCAGTCATCAGTGCAGTGTGTAAGGAGAAGAGGGCACTTGTGAACTTCTCCTAGCCACATGGGGACAGGTGGCAGGAGCAGAACATGCTTACACCTGTCCCAAGTGCAAAGCCTACACCTGCTTGACCCACTGTGTTTGCAGCCTGGCTTGGAGAGGCTGGGAGTGTGTGTGGAGGGAGCAGCCACACTCAGAGGAGCTTCCTGACACTGCCAGAACTGGCCTGGGGCTGGAGAGACCCCAGGTGCTTCAGCCTAAAGAGACCTGTGAGCTGTGCTTGTTGTGCCACCACCAAGTAAAGCTGGAGCTGTTCAGTGCTCCAGATGGACCTGCAGTTTGCCAGTGTAGAGACTGGGGGGCTGCCAGTGGTGCAGGGTGAGCACCAAGTCAGCCTTTTTCTCTAGGGGGTGGCTGCCCTGTCCCCAGGATGGACCCAGCAGTGCATGGCCCTGCTCTCAGTGTGTCCCTGTGCTGATGAGCTGGAGATGACCTTTCTAGAAAGAGCCTGTGCTCTGGAGGGGGTTGTAGGCAGCCTGAGCTCAGGACAGAACAGGGATGTGAAATCTCATCTCTGAGGGTTCCAGGCCACATCCAGCATAAGTCAGTGCAAGTATGGTGTGGGTGTATCCTGAAATTTGCCGTGGAATATGTTGTTGGCTTATAAAGGGAAAGAAAACGTAGGTCACAGTGTTACCATGGAGATGCTGAGGCCAGGGATGGAGCTGCCACTTGCTCCTTTGGGTCGTGTCTCACAGTAACAATTTCCTCTATTCACATTAATGTTCCAGGCCATACTAAAAGGTTACTCACCTATGAGACATTGTGTCAATAATATCTGGAGTTTGTTTGTTTTCTAGGCCCATTTGAGCACAGAAGACTAATTGGAACCATTTTGTCATAGCTAAGTGACCTTGTGGTTTCTCAGAGCAGCTCCTTTACAGCAGCAGCCCTTGCCTCTTCCCCGTGGCTTTGCAGGGGAGTGTGTGATGTTCCTTCCTTGGGAGCACTGGGGTTGTGGTGCCCAGTAAAGTCACAGCAGGGCTTGGTCAGGCCCTGGGGAACCCATAGTGGGCATTGTGAACATTGCTGTCCACAGATCAAGAAAGACGAGCTGCAGGAGAGGGTCCAGCAGAGGTCACAGAAATGATGAGGGGTCTGGAGCATCTCTCATATGAGGAGAGACTGAGGGAGCTGGGCCTGGTTAGTCTGGAGAAGATTCAGATGGGATCTCATCAATCCATACAAATATCTCTAGGGCAGGTGCCAAGAGGATGGTGCAGACTCTGTTCAGTGGTGCCCAGCGACAGGACAAGGAGCAAGGGCCATAAACTAAAACACAAGGAGTTCCTCAATGTGAGGAGGAACTTCTTGCCATGGAATGTGGCAGAGCACTGGAACAGCTGCCCAGGGAGGGTGTGGAGTCTCCCTCTCTGGAGACTTTCCAAACCCACCTGGATGTGT
>JAWWEE010000037.1:6971745-7000970 GCA_035221455.1 Xenops minutus | reverse complement strand
CAGAGATCAGTGCCTGCCCCTCCTCTGCCCCTCCCCAGGGAGTTGTCCCTGCAATGAGGTCTCCCCTCAGTCTCCTCTCTCTGAACACCCCAAATGCCCTCAGTCCCTCCTCAAACAGCTTCCCCTCAAGCCCTTGCACCTGCATTCCTGGAAAGGGATTTTCAAAGAAGGAGTTTGAAATAAGCTGAGCTCAGCTGGAGGCCAGCTCGTCCAAGGCCTGTTGTTTCTGCTTCCAGCTGGTGAGCAGCAGCTGCCCAGGGTGGTTTTCATGACACCTTCCTGCAGCTCAGTGGGGGTGAGCTCTGTGGAAGGGAGAGCACAAAAAGAGGGACTGGGTCAGAGAACCTTCATCCCTGCTCTTCCCAGAGGCAGTTCAGAGCAGGACCCTCTCTCTGCCTCATGTGGATGTGCCACAGTGCTCAGTGGGACCCTCAGCTCAGCTTACAGTGCTCTGTACTTTAGTGTGTCCCCAAAATGCTCATCTGTGTGGTTGAAAGGAGCTTATCAGGGTCACTCATGTAGTGTCACCTCATGGGCTTCCTATAAATACTAGCAAATAACACAATGTTGGACTTCCCCACTCACTGTCAATTTGCTCAGTGTTCTCACGGAATAGGAGTTGTAATTATTCAATTACATTTAAAAAATCCCTGATTGTCTTTAAAAACTGAACCATTAATCAAATATATGTCCCAGCCCATGTGCTTTGAGTTATAATAGTGCACAGTCCCTCTTTGCCTGTATGGGGCAGGCAGAGAGTCTGACCTAATTGGTCTGATTTTTTCTGTAAAGACACATCAAGGCCTTTAGAGCAGAGTTCAGCCAGCAAAGGTCAAGCTTTGCTCCTTGAAAAGAAATCAAGTATAAGGACTGTGCAGGTCAAACTGTCCAGCTTTACTGAGGTCAGAGTTTTCTAGTAAATACTACAGTGATGTTTACTCCGGGGAAAATCACCAAAAGTTTGGGTTCTGGACCTTATTTTCATGCTTAGATGCTTGAAATTATGTGATTAAATTAATACATGGCCTAAAACTGAAGAACAGTAATGTAAAAGTAGTGGATTATCAAATGTGCAGAACAGCTACAGCCCCTTGGAATCCTGAGCCTGGTTTTTGAGCATTGTTTTCTCTTCCCTGGGATTTTTTGGGCTTCACATCAGACACTGCACATGCAAGTTTAGACTTTGTTATTGTTATTGACAAAGTGCAAGAACAAGAGCAACAGGAGTTTTTCTGTATGGAAACCTTTTAGGGTTTTATGATCATATGTGTTTCCCTGTTAGAAAATGGCTCTGCATATGATGACAGAGACAGAAAGCCTGTCTGAGGGTAGAAAAAGGAAGTATTTTCAGGAAAAGAGATCCTAACCCCAGGGACTTGGTCTCCTGGAAATCAGGGTGCTGAGTGGACCCAGTTACAGACTTATGATGTGTACTGGGTAAGGAAAAGGAGGATTTCCTGTCCCAGTGCTGGTGGGTTTATGTGGAAAGCTTTCCTGATGTCATGATGTAACTCTGGCCTCAGCAGCCACTCAGTTCTCCCCTCTGTGGGGTGGGGAAGGGTAGAAGTGGGAAAACTGGTGGGTTGAGATAAAGACAGTTCAAGTAAAGCAAAAGCTGTGTGCCCCAGTGAAGCAAAATAAGGAGCCAATTCCCCACTCCCCATGGGCAGGGATGCTCAGTGATAACAAAACATCCCTGTGTTATCAGCGCTGTTTCCACAGACTCAGGGAATCAGGGAGTGGAGTGGGTTGGAAGGGACCTTAAAGGCCATCTCACTCCAACCCCCTGCCATGGCAGGGACACCTTCCACTAGCCCAGGTTGCTCCAAGCCCTGCCCAACCTGGCTGGATTTCAGCAGACTTTCAGTACAGTTTCAGTACAAATCCAAAGCACAGCCCCCATAGCACCTGCTGTGAAGAAAATTAACTTTATCCCATCCCAAACCAGCATGTCTGAACAAATCAAAATTGCACTTTGCACTGGGGGACTGAAGCAGATTATGTGATGCAGAACCAGAGGAAAGCTCCACATCACTAAGGAGGGGTTTAACTCCTCCTAGCTGGACCTAAACTGCTCCATTTGCTGGAAAACCTGCCCTAGCAAATCCTACAGGGAGGTGCCATGTCCTATTTCTGGGCCTTGGAGTTTAATACCTGTTTTTAACCAGGCAGCACTTTTTGTTGGGGCCAGTTACCAATATGCCTGGAGATTTGTCTTTCTGAAATGTGCCAGAGTAGTTACTGAAGTGGAAACAAAGGGGCCAGTTCTGAATCCATGGATGCCTCTGTGAGTATCTTGTGTTTCATACAACCAGGCAGCAGCTCCCCTCGCTGATGGTCTCAAACCTCTGAGTTCTGCCACGTGTGGCTGCTGTGTCTCTGAGCCCAAATCCCATCCCAGCACTGGCATCATGGAAGGAAATTTCCCTCAGCCTGGTCTCATTTGCACTCTGTATCCAAGTGCTGTCCCTCGGAGATAACCTGAGAATGGAACAGCACGAGTGGCACAGGCTGCAAGAAGAATTCCCTGGCATGTCCTTCATGCCTGGCTGGCAGGGAAGATGGAACAGAGAGGAGTGGAGGTGGGAAAAAGGCTGATTTCCCCCGAGGTTCCCCCTGCAGTGCTGCTTCTCTGTTTGGATTTACATGCTGGTGTTGCTGCAAACCAGCACTCACGGCACCAGGCCCGATTGGCATCATCTCATATGGATTTTGATGCTGAGTTTATGATTCCTCACACCATTCCAGGGAAGCACAAGCTGTCATCTCCTGGGCTGCTCCCAGCATCTCATACAGACACTCAGGGATCCATATCCACCATGGAAGTGGTGCTGGGGTTTGGGTGCAGTGCTGTGTTCCTCCAGTCTCACCAGGCCATGGCCCCTCAGCTGTTTCATCACAGCTGGTGTCACATGGAAGGAGAAGAAGCTGCTCTGTGGGGCACAGAGGAGGGTGCTGCCTGCTCCTGGCAGCAGCAGCCATACCCATAATCTGAGTTGTAATCAGGTGGGTGAGCTCTGGAGCTGTGCTGCCTGGTGCCCAGCTGTGTGCTCCTCTGCTGCTGTTCTACCTCTGACTGGTAAAACCCACCTCTGAAGGATCCCAAATCCTTAATTCTCCACTGAGTGCTGTGTGTGGGGTAGGGATGTCTTTCCTGCGTTGACTCCTGTCTATGAGAAAAGGAAGGGAGGCTCCCAGAGATGGTCCAGGCAAAGCCTCCTAAGGAAATGAGCTGTTCATAAGCTTTGCTTTGAACCAAAGCTAGAGGCTTAAAAGCTGGAAAATACATCAGGAGATGTCAGTCCTTTGAGATGTGTAGCCCCTGAGAAGTCTGTACAGGATTGTTGGCTAAAAAGGAACTTGTACAACTTCTTCACCACTTCTGTGGGTTTGAGACTTCAAACAAGTGATTCCTTTAGAGGCTGAGTTGTTCTGCATTGCTTCTCTCTGCTTTGGGGCAGAGCAGACTTAGGGACTGCATCATAAGGCTTTGCCACACTGGAATGCAGCTTTCATTTAACATATATATCTCCTTAGGGTGCCTTTAAACGAGACTTGATGTAAACTCTTAGCTGAGAAGGAGTGTCTGGTGCAGCTTTCTGTAGGTTTCTTGGAAGCTGCACTTCAGAGGAACTCTCCCCAGTTGCAGTCAGCATTTTTTCCATCTGTAGTTGCAGCCACTTTTTGTGCTCTCAGGGAGTGGCAGGATCAGTCTGTGATGTATGTGCTGTACAAAACACTTGGTAAGATACCTGGCCTGTAGTAATTATGTGTGCAGTTAGCATGTGGGGTTTGGCTGGGTCTGGGCCACTGAAAGTGAATTAAAAAATACCTTAACAATGCCAGAATATTAGTGGCTAAAATAGCACAGTTGCTAATGATTTGAAAATTTGAATGACTGAAGCAAGACACACAATCACCAACATGTGGCAAGGCATTAGGCAAGGAAGCCCCAAACTAGGAGTGAAGCAAGATGAAAAAACAGGTAGCCCCAAATGGCAGGAATTCAGTCCCCTGAGATCTCTCAAGTGTTGTGTCAGTGGATTCTGTACCCCTCTGGTTCCCTGCCTGCCTCCAGGCTCAGAGTTCCCACCAGGAGCTGCTGCTTGGGCATGTTCCTCCTCCTGGTCACCACCATCCCACACACATAAGTAGTGTTTTCTCTGCTTTTTGTCTTAGTGGTCATTCTGTGAAGGTGATGCAGTGTCTTAATGCCCTGAAATTGGGAAATAATCCACAGCTGGTTTAGGCAGGGCAGTTTCCAACCAGAAGTGACCAAATCAGCCCAGTTACCTGCAGATTTATTGCTGATGGGCAGTGTGACTTCCAAACCAGACAAACTCCTGAGGGCCAGGTCACTGGGAGCAGGGGTGTGAGGGGTTTATTGAAACTTCAGTGGCACTAAGAGAGAGGATACCTCAGGCTCACAGTTCTGAGGAGAGGAAGGTGAATGCTTTTCATCTTCTACTGGGGCTGTATCAAAAAGAACTGGGGGAATGGGACATTTCAGATTAATGGTCTGAAGGAAAAGGCAGAGGCTGGGAAATGCTTTTAAAGAAAAATGTTTCTTTCCCCTGTTCTTTTTATTAGTTCAAATGTCACTTCTGTAATTCCTGGATTATGCTAATCTTCCATGCTTAGGATAGAGCTTTTATTCTTCATTTAGCAGCCTGATAGACAGGCTTAGCACCCATTTACACAGCACTGAGTGGCAGTGTGCATATATATGAGGAGGATGAGACTCTGCTCACTACAGGGCAGGATGCTGGGAATAAAAAAGTCCTAAGAAAGAACTTGGGAAGTCTCACTGTCTGCAGGGTGTCTGTGCCCACTGGATGCTCAGGCTTTGCTCTCCCTCTCTTCCAGATGATGTCCCCATACGAACCTGGTTCCCAAAGGAGAACCTCTTCAGTTTTCACACTGCTACTACAACTATGCAAGCGTAAGTGAAGCCCCTGCTGTAGCCTTTGGGTGGATCTCAGAGCTGTGTCTGAGAGCCTCGAGTTGGGTGGTTTGCCTCGCAGTGCAGGGGTGAGAGAGAGAGAACTTGTCTCCTGTTAACTTTTTTCCACTTATAGTTCTTTCCTATTGCTCTCATTTATTTGGTTTTACCTTCTTTAACTCCTTGGGTTACTCAGTTCTCTCTGCTTCCCTTGTTTTGTCTGGCACTGTGGCCTGTCCCTGGCTGCCATGCAGAGGGAGCGTCCTATGGGAGCACCAGCTGAGACCCTCCACCACTTGGTTCTCTTCCACCCAGTTCCCCAAGGGAAAGTTCTTGCAGGCTTGCCCTGCATCCCTCACTCCAGAGACATGCCTTTCCATGGGATAAGACACAGCCCTACAGCTCTGCACTGCTCTGGCCATTTGAAGATGTCAGTAAAATCCCTGCAAAGTGTGAAGAGATGTGAGTTAGGATGAGCCTTTCCCTCCACACTCCCTGCAGGATTTGGTGCCCTTGGTTGCTGTGCTTTGGTAGGAGACAGTTCTCAAGGGGCTGAAGAGAGTAAGGGAACCCTCATTTCCAGGTTGTGCCCAGCCTGTCAGATAGTGTTGCCTTCCAGGTTTCAAGTCTTTCCTACCTGACTGGAAAGCCAAGGCAAGCAGTGAGGAGAATGAGACACTGTTCTGCCTTCCAGGGTCCTTCTCCAGCCTTGTCCCCTTTTTCCTGTGTTCCTCTTCCAGTGTCTGGGGCACCCTCAGCTCTCCTGCTCTCTGTTTTCTTCTTGTCTAATCTGGTGTCCTTTTCGTGATGTTTCTCTGACGTTTCTTCTTTCCCTCATACTCTTCCCTTCCCAAATCCTGAAAGAGGCTGATTGTTGATGCTGGGATAACCCAGACTGGATCAGACCTGGAAGAATTGATGCAGCACTGAGGAACAGAATAGCTGCATTCTCCAGAAGAACCACTTTAAAAATGCTGGCTGATAACAGTCAGTGGTGTTTTACAGTTCTGATATGACCCACAAACCATGCACAAAATCAGCACATTGCTTTGGGCACGTCCTTTGCTCTCTGAATTCATATTTGCTGGACAGATTTGTTGCAGGATGATGGCAGGGCTTACAGGGCTTGAAGGCCAGAGTGAGGTTGGTTTGGGGAATGTTACCTTAAGGAGACCCTTGAGGAGCACAACTCCCTTGGTTAATGTGCTCTAGAAACTGCACAGAAACATCTCCAGAGGTTCAGGGCACCTCCCTAAGCTGTTGAGGTGGCTCCCCAGGTGCCCCTGGCCTCTGCTCCAGCAGCCTGTGGTGGTGGAGCCCAATGGGCCACATTCAGCTGTTGAACATCTGCATGTTCTCTGGGTCCCCATGGAGCTTCCTTTGCACCCAAGCCACATGTCAGCACCGCCCCAGGGAGGATTAAGCTCGGCCAAGCAGGAGCCTCACTACTGAGAAATGTTTAATTTAAAAAGCTATTTCTTTCCATCTAACAAGAAATATTCCTTCTGGAGTGAGAATTCCCTCAGAACACTGGCTGGGGCTCAGCACTAATGAATTCCTCTTCTCTTTCTTTTTCCCTGCGTCTCCTGGAATCTCTAGCATCTCGTAAGTATGATCTTCATTTTTTTATTTCCTTGTCTGCTGGTGTCCTGGGTAAACTCTCCGTTCCTCTCCTCTGCTGTCCATCATACTTGTGCTGTCCCTGTGCCAGGGGCTGTGTGTCAGCTGCCAGGAGGTTAGGTGGCTACACCTGTAGGCCTTCAGGGATCACACCACAACCATCCTCATCATCAGGGTGTAGACCCCAGTTGCAGAGGGTGTGTGCCTGCAGCTCCCAGGTCCATCGTGTGCAGATGGGCTGGGGCTGCTCAACCCTGGTCTTTGCTTTAGGATCAGCTGCTTGCCCAGCCCCTGCCCTGGGCAGCGAGGAGCTGTGCTTTGGTGAGTGCTCTGCCCCCTTACCACACACAGGGCTGCCCATGCCCTGGTCAGCACAGTCTCTCTTGTCTGGTGGGAGCTCTCCTGTCTGTGTTTCATGTCCTCTCCAAAGCTGTGGAGTTGCTTAATGGCTTGAAATGGTTTCCCAGGGCGTTCAGGGGCTCCGCAGAGAGGAAGAGACTGAAACGGGCGAGTGATTCAGCTGCTGTTATCCAGAGGTAGGGCCCTTCCCTCCCACAGCTGTCACAGGGGCCCTTTGGGGGTCACTAGGGAACCCTGGTGGCATTGTTGTGTCCCTGTCTGTGTGCTGTCCCCAGGGGCACTGCAGTGGCTGTGTTGGAGCTATGGAGGAGGATAGCTGATTTCTGTCTTCTTAAAGAGCACTGTCAACTTTCTTATAACATGGCAAACATGATATACATGATCTGTGTCTCAGGCAGTAGATATGTGAAAAATTAAAGATGCAATTTCTCCAGCCTTCTCCCAAATACTTGGCATTTCCTATAATTATAGAATGGTTTGGGTTGGAATGCATCTTAAATATTATCTAGTTCCAACTCCTCTGCCGTGGGCAGGAATTTGATTGAGGTTAGCTGAATACTTATGTGCTGTTGCTGCATCTACAGCTGCACCTCAGAAATCTGAGACAGGCGAAATTAACATCTCTAGTGACAAGAAACCTATTTTTTAATCTCTTTTTTCAATAATAGAAATGAAAAAAAAGGGGATGGGGACTAATTCCTTGTCCATGTATTGCAGAAGGGCCTGGTTTCCCTCTGCAGGCCTCCTGTGGCACATCACTTACCCACAGTGGGAGTCAGAGCTGGTTTGTTTTTTGAAATGTGCCAAGGCTCGTGTATTTTGGCAGCCTGCTAAAAAGGAAAACACAGCATTTGTGTCATTGCTTAAAAGGTGCCATGATGACTTCAGCACTGTTCAAAACCAAGTGGGAGAAAAACATTAGGTTTTCTTAACTGGGAAGTTGCCAGGCAGCTTTTTTTTTCCCCTTTTTTTTTTAGCAGCTTAAGGGTGGTGTGTTTTTTTTTTTTTAAACAAGAATGAAGAGAAATAAAATTCAATACTAAAGACACTCAAAACAAATAGACAGTGTATCTTTAAAAAGAGAGAGACTTCTCAGAATTTGGAAGACAGAGACAAGTCTTGGTTAGGAAATGGCTTGTTCATGGGGATGTGAGTGCAGGGATTGTGTGCTTTGGTGGTGCTTTGCAGTCAGGGGAGAGGATGGAGCCATTTGAGTCGTGTCCTGCCTGTGCTGGGTGGCCAGGACAGCCCTTCACCTCCTGTGCACACTGAAGGGCCAGGCAGGGCTGCACTGCAGGAGCCCATCTGTGTTCATCGTGTCCCAAAGGGGACAGAGCACAGCAGTGATGGGATTTGGGCTGGACCATGCAAGCAGGCCCTGGGCAGCTCTAAGGATTGCTGGCAGTGTTCAGCTCCCTTCTCCAGGGAGTGAGGAAGACCCCAGCCCCACCTCACTTCGGGGTGCTTGTTGTGCAGCCCTTCATGGCCTCGGGTCTTTTGGGGCTCAGTTTTTGCTCCTCCCTTTCAGCACTTGGTCCTGGTGCCCAGGGAGGCTGGATTGTGTGGCCTGGCACACAGGGGTGGCCCTGGTGCCAGGGAAGGCTGGATTTCATGGCATGGCACCCAGGGATGCTGCTTTGGGAGTGAAGGATGCCCAGAGGTTGCTGAACTGTGTGCCTGCTGTAGGAGCAGCCAGGGAGGGGAACAGGGGAGGTACTGCCAGGAGTGTGGGTAGGGGTGAGGCTTCTCTGCAGAGTGTGGTGACCCACTGTGGGCAGAGCTGCAGGGTGTGGAGTGAGGCTGCAGCATCGTGGAGACCCTCTGACAGGGACCCTGGAGGGATCCCTGGGATGCAGACCCTGGAGGGATCCCTGGGATGCAGACCCTGGAGGGATCCCTGGGATGCAGACCCTGGAGGTGCCATGGGGTCATGCACACCATGACACAAATTGGAGTGTGTCAGGAGGAGCACTGTTCAGAAAAGGGCCTAACAAGGAGATTTTGTCACTGAAACTGGAGGGACAGTGGTTGTGCTGTGATGGGTGAAGAGATCTTGCAAGGGATCAAGTGTCACAGGCGGTTCTGGGTGCAATTGCAGGAGCCAGGCAGGAAGGCTGGGCAGGTTTCTGGAGCCCCACTGCTCACAGAGCAGGTTGTGCTTCCTCCAGGGCCAGTCCTGTCCTGCTGACATGCAGGTGTACAGGGGCCTGAGGACCCATACAGCTGCAAAAAGCCCTCAAAAGGATCTGGATGACCACAGGATGCTCATATTAAGCATCAGTGCCAGGTTTGCACCTCCTTTCCAAAGTGCTGGTTTTTCTAAAGGAGAGTAGAAGGAGCAAAAGGCCTCTGTTCCATTCTCTGAGCATTTAGTCTGGGGGTTAAGCTTGAGCAGCTGGATTCTCCCTGGAGCTGCTCTCAGGAGTATTTAGGAGACAGTATTTAGGTCTCTCCTGGGAGAGCCCAGGCTGTCCAGGCAGCTGGGAGCAGCATTCTTCTGTGGCAAAGACTGCTTTCCCCCCCTGCCCCCAGGGGCTGAACAGTCTCCTCTGTGGAAAGGACAACTGAGCATTTAACAGAAATTTTACTCCAAAATGCCAAAAGCCCAAAGGATGTAACAGTGGCCTTGGCAATTAATATTGGTGCTCAGTGTCTGGTTTGATCTTGGGCTCACAATAGACCACAAAGATTTTCATTCTGATGAGTTATATATCTAATTCCTTTTTTGTGTGTGTGTAAAGAACAAGCCTGTTCCCTTAAAATGTTGTATTTATTTGGATTTGAATGCAATGCACAGTAAGACAGACCCCATTGTCACTCATGTTCCACCCCAGAGAACTTTGTACATTGAGCCAGCCCAGCCTGTGTTTGTGGACGTGTCTAAAGGGGCAGCTTTCTGATCCACAGCAGTGAATCTTCATGCACTCAATTACAGATGCAATAAATCTTTGGAAAACATTAATAGCCCGAGTGCAGATGGAAATTTGGCATGGAATGATGTTGCTCCCAGCTGCTAGTTTTCTTTCTTGAGCTGCTGAGTTTGGATCCTGATGACAACAAGGGATCCAGGGGCTGAGTGGGGAAATGCAGAAGGTGGCATGGGTTAAGTGCTCTTCCATGAGAACTGGGTTTGTGTGGGTCTCCCTGGACAGGAGCAAATGGATCCAGGTTCCTGTGAACAACTTCACACTGGTGCTGGAAGTGTCTCCTAGTCCAATGCTAAAGCATCTGCATGGTTGTAACATGTCCTTCCTCATCCCAGTAACCCGTGTGTGAGCCAGAACCACTTGTCACTGACCCCTTTCCCCAGCTGTAGTCTCTGTTGCCTGGTGTCTGTGCCGTGTGGTGGGGGCAGAAGGGAATCCAGGAAGGCTCCCCCACTCCATGTAGGCTCCCTGACATCCTGGGGCTGCACTGCACAGGGAAATCACCCTGACAAGGTAGGGTTCATGGAGAGGTGATACTTCTCTTCTTCATAGTCCACATTCTGCTCCTCACTCTGTCTCTTTGTGTGTTCTGTTTGATTCCTGTCCTGTTCCTACCTTGGTGAGTGATGAGAAACTAAGGCAAACGAGTCCCTTGCTCTCCAGGGGGCTGGACAAATAGTCCCTTTGCCATGGCCTCTCAGGAGGGGCCAGGACACTCTGTTTTCCACAGACCTGACTCTGGGTGTAGCTGCTCTCCAGGGCTCACCCTCCATGGGATTTGCCCTGGAGCTGTGTGCTCAGCAGCCCCCCTGGCCCTGCCTGTGAGTCCTGGGCAGGGCAGCACGTAGTGAGGGTGGCAGCTGCAGCAGAGAGCAGGTCCCTGGGGACAGCCTGCATTGCTCAGTGCTGCTGTCCAAGGAGGGAGGACCTGCCTCAGTCTTCCCCAGCTCTTTGCCCCAGAGAGCTGCGTGGTTGCCACCAGCACGGGTGGGATTGTGTAGCAGCTGCTGTGTTTGGGAATGAGCACAGCCACGAGCATGGTGTGTGCAGAGCCTGGGCACCCCACGCTCCTGCTGAAGCAGGAGAGAGGGGAGCAGGCACTGCTCTTTACCACAAAAGGTGGGACCATTCCCAGCATGGGCAGTGGGTGTGCTCAGCAAGGTGTGCCTTAGTCATAGGAGAGGGAAAGCAGGCTGTAAGCAGGGAGTGCCCCATCCCAGGTCGCTCAGAACAGCCCCACTCCTGACAAACATAACCATCCCCAGCACTGGGTCAGTGCAGGCTGGAGACCTGACCTCCAGCTTTGGAAAGCCCAGAAGGAAACACTCCATCATCCCCATTTTATTTCTCCCCCTCCCATTTTCTTCAGTCCCACTGGGCCCTGGTGTTGCTTTGTATTCCCTGTCTCAAAGGTTGTGTTTGGCCTTTCTTTCAGGAATTTTCGGAAGCACCTCCGCATGGTGGGGAGCCGAAGGGTTAAAGCACAAAGTAAGTGAGCACCTGTGAGCTGTGGCTGTGAGGAGCTGGGGGTTGTGCTGGTGGGACAGGGGGAGCTCTCTCACATGCAGGTGTGGGTGGAAAGGACCTGGCATCAGGCCAGAGAGAGGATTTGACCTGCTGGTTGCCAGTTATCCTACAAAAAAAGGCCATGTTGCTGCAAGTCTCCAGGACATTTGGATGTCTCCAAGCAGCCTGAAAGCTTTTTCCAAGAACCCTCTGCCTTGGGAGACCTCTGGTGCAAGGAGTGGAAGAAAAGCTGCAGCATCCTTGCCCTGTGTGTGGGATTTGGTGGTCACTGATGTGGAGGCATGTGAGGAGAACCCAGGCTGGGAGTTCAGCAGAGCTGGAAGCACTGCCTGGCCTCCCTCTGCAGCTGTGCCCAGCTGTGGCCCTTGGGATGGTCAGTGCTCCATGTGCCACGCTGGCTGTCCCTTCTCCCCTGGCCCACTGCCATCTCCACAGCAGGACCTGGGGAAAAGTTGCCTGGTGGAAGCTGAGAGGATGATGGAAGGGGGATAGAAGAGGAACAGGGAGAAGACTGGAGCAAGGGGGAAGTAAGGGAGTGTTGTGCCTCACTGGGGAAGAAATCCCCTCTTAGGCCTGGGAAATGGCAGTTCCCTTTCCCTGCAGGAGGCAGCACTCCATAACTTAGCTGGGACAGCTCCCTTGTCGCTGTGAAATGGGCTCAGTGGTGTAACCTGCTCCGGAGAGCTGAGGATTGCTCCAGAATGGAAAACAGCTTGTTCTTCCCACCCCCTGGCCAGGCATCATGTGCACACTGCCCACAGCAAAGCATTGCTGAGATCAATTTGCATTCTTTCCTTTTTGCCATGCCGTGGGGAGTGATCAGCAAAGAGCTTTGCCCTTTCCAGAGTCTTCATTGGCATCTGAGTTAGCACAGCCTGACGTGGCCAGGGCTCACCTCCCCCGGAGCTGTCGGGAAGCTCAGCCCTGTCTCTGCCTCAGGAACACTCGGGTCATGTTTTCAAAGCTTTTCTTCCTATGCACAATATCTAAATGCCTGGTTTTGAATGCAAACTGAGGATGGAGATCTGAAGAACTGAAGATGTGATTTATCTCCCTGGACATGCTGTAGGAGGGGAGAGGTTGCTTCTCAGCTCTTGTGGTCCAGATCTGCTGCAGGCTCCCTGCCTGCCACCAGAAACAGGCATTAGTGGCTACAAGAGACTGTTAATCTCAGCATAATGGCTCTCACCCGGGTTTGCAAAGTCAGACACCGGTGGTGGTTGGCAGTCCCCAGGAATTTGTCTGCAGTGCAGCCAGCTGGGCCAAGCTCTCTGGATTCCACTTGGGAAATGCCAGTGCAAACAATACAAGAGTCCTTGGGAAAAAAACCAAACCAGAGGTAGTGCTCACAAGAGCGCAGGCAAGCAAAGGCTGAAGCATTTCCACTTTTACAACAAAAGTTAGAAAGCATAAGCTTTCCAGAGACATTCCTGTCTGGCTGTTTGGTCCAGCTCCGATTGGGATGTAAGTGGAACATTAAGGGAGAATTGACTGGAGAACTGCTGCCATCTTCTGGTCGGACAGGTCCTTAGCTGTGCAGTGCATCTTCCTTTGAGGTTTGTGCTTTTAAGGAGAGGCCAGCAAGTGTCATCCTTTTTCGGTGTTACACACCCTGTCCTGCAGAGAAAGCGGGCACTTGGTCACTGCAGTGTAGAAGAGAGACCTGTGTTTGCTGTGTGGAAAGGACTCACGTTTAGCAAGTGGAAGGACCAGCCCAGGGGAGTCTGTGAGGTGTGGCTTTGGTGGAAATCCACTGGATGTTTTGTTTGGTGGCAGCAGCAGAGGTGGCTTTGGAATCTGTTAATGTCGTGCTCTGGTTTTATCCTAGCCTTTGCCGAACGGCGTGAGAGGAGCTTCAGCAGGTCCTGGAGTGACCCGACTCCCATCAAAGCTGATTCCTTCCATGACTCTCGAGAAAGTGAGTTCTGAGTCCTTTGAGCTTCCTCCAGTGGAGGTGCTGACTGGAGTCCCACTGGAATAACTCCTCTGTGCCCTTCTGTCCTGTCTGTGATCCTTTTAGTTTCCCGAGATCGGAGCACGTGGCGCTCCAGGTGTATGTACCTGTTCATCTGTGTGTACCTCCAGTCATTTGTAGAGCACAGCCCATCTAGCCTCAGGTTATTAAGCAGTTGCCAAAGGATACAGCTCTCTTACAGCCCTCTGTTCCCATCATCCCTTATTTGCTTGGCACCACAACAGCCTACCTGGAAGCTCACCAGTCCAAGCCTACCTTTACCATAGCAGGGCTGACTTGGCTTCCCAAGCAGGACCCCCTTCTGAGGTCTTCCCTAGGCTGGAATAGCTCAAGAACACAACTGAAGTGTTCTCTGACATGGAGCTTTGATTTTCTAGCCTTGCTGCCTGCACAGGTCGTAGCTTGATAGGTGATGATCTTCATTTGGGCTGCCAGGAATTCCTCTGGGAATCCCCAGTAGTGCTGCCACATTGTGCTTGTGGGGACTGAGATGCTGTCGTGTTAATTTGCAGGAGGAAATGCCAGCATCGTCCCACTGTATTCTCATAGAGGGAATGGCTGTTTTACACAGATTTTATTGGAACCCTGTAGGCAGGAACTTGGTGGATATGAGTTTGCTCATGTTGAACTGGATTTCATTAATGAAATGACCTGACCTACCAGGCAAGCATGAGATCTGACCCTGCTAGCTGTACCAGGCTGCAGGGGGAGGTGTATGAAAGGCAGGCCAGGTTCAAAACATGACCTGATTGTTGCTTGGCAGTGTGATCCCCCCCTGCTCCCTCAGCTAACCAGAGGCCAATGGAAAAGCTGTGGTTCAGGCAGGCTCCAGGCACTGCCCAGCGACACTCGGACATCCTGAAAGGCACAAGTAGAGGCACCTCGGTTCTCCTTCCTCAGCCCAGGAACCATCTGTATTTTTAACCTTTAATGGTCAGTTATATTCCTTCCAGATGTCTTTTTTCCCCAGGAGGCATTGAAGGCCAACAGGTAAGGTCAATTTGGAGAGCAAATTCAAGTCTACTGTTGCAACATGACTGTGTTTGCTGCAGCTGTCCTCATGCACACTCCCAGAGTTCTCTGCCAGGATCAGTCTGACCAGCAGGGCAGATTTGCTTTATAATCCCTCAAAAGATGTAGTCAGAGCAGTGATTACTACAAGGAGACCAGCTTTGAAGTCTTTGGACTGCTGCTTACCAGCTTGGCAATGCTGAAGTGTAGAGAGTCCATCTGTGTTCTGTCTCCTGTCTCCTCCACTTCTGGAATGGCAGGGTGTCTGTGTGGAAGCTGAGCTCGGTGCCTGTGAGTGGTGTGTGGTGTGGAGCTCTTTGTGCACCCTCCATTCGTTCCACGTCTGTCTGTGTGGAGGCACCAGCCCCAAAGTGTGCTGTCTGTCACTCTGGGGAGGACAGGAGGGCACAGGTCTGGTGGCACCTCCTGCAAGGAAGCTGCCAGGCCTGGAGTGGGGAAGGCTGTTCTGCCCTTGTAATGCTCACTGTGTTCTGGCAGGCCATGACCTTCAGGATTCCTGCGGCACGCTGGATGGTGACTTCGACTTGAACTGGGAAGCAGAAAAGGAACTTGAAGCCATGGCATGTGATGGAGAAGACTTTATTCCACCAAAAATAATGGTGAGGGTTTCCAGCTCAGCTGCCTGTGTCTGCTCAGGCTCTGTCTGTTCTTTCAGAGCTGCTCAGTTCAGGATTTTCATGGGAAGAGGCAATTCTGTTGTATAGACAACACCTCAGGTGTGTGTGAGGGTCACTCAGAGGTCAGCCAAGACACCATAACGTGGTGTTCAGGTCTGTTATTGCTGGGGATAATGTGTTGAAAGAAAATGAGAAGGAAGGACCTGTCCTCCAAATCAGAGCAGGACTGACACCAACACTGAATCAAGTCAGCCTGAGTCTCATTACCCCTGAAAAGAGAGACCTGAGTCCCCACTCCCAGCAGTCTCTCCCTCCTGTTGTTGTTTGTCTGATTTACTCTGGAGCTGCATGTCATCCCTTGGGATACTTTCTGCTGATGCCAGGCTTGCTCCTGTGCTCTCCTGCTCTGCTCTGGGGTTTGGCACACAAGACCAGGTTCTGACACATCCCTTCTTGGGCCATGTGCACAAGGCAAAATGGGGTCTCCAGCTTTTCTCTGGGCAGCACTGTCAGTCCAGCACAGCAGTGCTGGCTTTGAATGGGTTCTTTTGAGATATGGGAAGAACAAAGGACATGGGGATAGTCTGTGTGTGTTCCCAGACTCTTAAAAGCAGCCCCAGGGCAGTGTCCAGGTGAGACCAGACAGTAGGATTTGCTCAGCCCTTGACACACTGTCCCCCTGGGCTGTGTGTGTGATGCTTGTCCATCCCTGGAGATACACAGAGTGTATTGTGCTGCTTCAGAAATGTCACATTAACTCCCACGAGGCTGGAGCAGGAATGTGCTGCCTGCTGGGATGGGGGCTTGGACAGCAGCCCCAGCTGGAGCCCAGGCTGAGCTGTCCAGCCCACCAGCACCACTGCCTGCTCTGCTCTCCCAGGGAGGAATGGGAGTGCCTGGAATCACAGCACAGTCAAATTGCCCATGTTCCCATAGCCCTCTGGCTTGTCCTGACCCATCCAGGGCCCATCCCCTTGGGCTCTGGGGCTGCTGGAGCCACCTGAAGCTTCAGCCAGAGTTCCCAGACACCTTCCTGGTGCCTGTGGCCCTGTGCCTGCTGCAGTGGCAGCCCTTGGCTGGCCCCTGTGCCCAGTGCAGTGTCCCACCAGCAGCCAGGGGCCATTTAAACACTCCCTACAGCCAGAAGGGAGGCTCTACAGGAGGGATCCTTACTGGGATACAGCCATTCCTGGTCACACAGCAGTCTCCTTCCCAAACTGCTCTTTCAGGCTCAGTGCTGCTGTGAGGCAGAGCTGGGTGCTCACATGTTGGGAGTGCAGGAGGCTGTGATGATGGGGGTGGCTCTTGGCAGGCCTGGGATGCTCCGTGGTGGACCAAAGGCTGGAAGACCTTCCATAGGGATGCAGAGATGCTGGATTAGCTGCCAGCTTGAGTGACACCTGAGAACAGCTGGACAGGGCACTGTTAGCATGTATTATGTGCTTCTGTCCAAATTGTACTGCCTCCTCATGCTGTTGCACCTTTTTTTTCCTCTTCCAGCTCATTTCTTCCAAGGTGCCCAAAGCAGAGTATGTCCCAACAATTATCCGCAGGGACGACCCCTCTATCATCCCCATTCTCTATGTAAGTAAATCACCTCTGCTGTGGCTGGGAACAGCTACTGTTGAGGGGGTTTGTGTTCTCTTGCTGTTGTGGTCACTCCAAAGCACTGAAAGGAAAGGGCTGGGGGTGTGCTGAACCCAGCTGTGGGGTGGCTCAGGTCTGGGTGGAACAGAAAGGTTCAGTGACAATGGTACATGTGGGTTGTTGTGCTCTTCAGGCCCAGCCAAGCTGCATGGGAAGATTATCAAGGGAAGGCAGGGCAGGCTGGAGCACAGGCAGAGCTGTGCATTGCCAGGCTTAGGGCTCCTCCTTATGCTCATCCTTGGGATGAGCAGGACCTCAGATCTCAGCAGTGCAACACAAACCCCACATGCTGTGGTGCATCCCTGCCAGCCACTAATTTAACTAAATTCACCAGGAGTCTGGCCTGAGCAGGTGTCTGAAACAGCAGCAAGGAGTCCTGGGTCTCTTTCCCCAAATCACTTCACCCAATTTGAAAGGGAAGGCTGGGAGTGCCAGCCCAGAAAGGCCAGTCATCCCAGTCTCCCAGTGCAGCAGGCAGTGCTGCTGGGGCCTTGTTGCCTCTTGCCCTTGGAAGGCTGTGCAGTTGTCCTGATGGTCCTGCTGTGCCAGAGGCAGCTGTGTTGGGAGCCAGCTTGGACATGGGTGAAGCCTGAGGCTCCAAAACATGGGCCAAGAGGGAAAGAGGCATTGCTGATGCTCACTGCATCTGCTGGCCAGGCTGTGCTTTGGGCCTGCCTGCAGCCTGGCTGGGTTTGGTCTCCAGGGACTGTTGAGCTTTCAGCTTCTGTGCTGAAATATGATTTAGGGAGGTGATTGCTGTGCTATGACTACCAGCCTTCAGCTGCTGTAATGGTGCTCTGGAAGCATCTGTGTGCCTGGGACTGGGGTTGTGTACAGTATTAGAGACCATAATGCCTCCTGAGAGCTGGTGTAGTGACAGTGAACCTTTGTGTGTCTTCCCTCTGGGTTTCCAGGACCATGAACATGCCACCTTTGATGACATCCTCGGTACGTGAGTGTTATTTCCTTTTCTTACCTCCTGGCCATTGCAAATGTAACCCATCAATCTCTCACTCACCCTGCTGCCCTGTGCCTCAGCTGCCACTCACAGAGGGGTTTTTGTCACCCTGGTGACACCTGACAGTGGCACCTGCTCTTGGATGTGCTGCTGTAAAACCCTTCACTCCTCTGGCCTGTCTTCTATGCCAGTCCCCTGGTTTGTGGAAGGGAACCTGAGGCACAGGGCACCTGTGTGGTGGGTGGAGCATTAATAGAGGGTCAGGAGGGCTGGGTGTGCTCCTGTGCCATGGCCAGAGCAGTGTCTGGTGCTGCACCATCCTTTTCTGCCCTGTGACACACTGGGGTGCTGCTTCCCACAGCATCTCTGACACCTGGGTGCTGAGCATCTCTCCCAGCTCAACCTCTGCCTTGAGGACTAAAGTAAAAAGAAAGATTAATTTTTAACTTCCTCCATGGTTCATATTTTCCAATATGTATTTTTGGGGTTTTTTTTTTTGCAGAGGAAATAGAGAAGAAGCTTAACATTTATCGCAAAGGCTGCAAAATCTGGAAGATGCTGATATTTTGCCAGGTATGTGAAAGTTGTTAAGTGCTTGGGTGTTTTGTTACAAATTTGTCTTTTTCTACAGTCTAAATATGACATAAAGGAAGCAATGTTCCAAAGTCAGGTTCCATTGAAGTGACTGCCAGTGCACAGCTTTCACTTCCCATTTCCCAGACACTGAGCAGCCTGGAGTCGCTGTGACAGCAGGAAATCACATCTGATTTAGTGAGGCAAGAGCTGGGCTGACTCTCAGCTGCTCCCAAGGAACCTCAGGGTAACCAGCACCAGCACAGGCCTTGGAAGGGGATTGCAGAGACAGGAACAAGCCTTTGCTGTGTCATTATTCCCATGCAGCTTCAGTGTGACACTGGGTCAGAGTGGCATGTGGGAGATGGAGGCCAGTGCAGGCAGGAGGGGGCTCAGGGCAGGCTGAGCTGTGGCTGGGAGAGGTTCAGGCCCTGCTGGGGATTTCCCTCCCAAGTCTGCTGTTCCTCAGGGTGTCAGTTTTAGGCTTCCCCAGCAGCTGTGAGAAGTGAGGAAGGAAACCTTCCTGGAACTCCCTGCCTGTGCTGCACAGTGGCAGGTTTGCCACACACTGACCTGGAGATGGTGGCTTGTAACACTCCTGGTGTTGTGCTCAATCTGTTTATGCCTTTTGCTGCCCAAGTCCAGTTCCCCTACAGTGCCAGCCCTTTCCTGGTTATCCCTGCTGTGCTCAGCTTCTCCTCTGCCCCCAAGTGACAGGGGATGTCCCTTGTCCCTAAGTGACAGGGACTTTCTTGTAGTCCCTGTTTCTCTCCAGCCACCCACAATGATGATTTTTGTCTATTATTGTGCCTTTCTGGAGCCAGGTGGGCAAAGAACAGTAAAAACTGGGGAATCCGACCTCACACACTGCCCATGTGTGGATGTTCCCTGAGAAAGTGCCCACTGTGGAGGGTTCCCAGTGGCACTGCCCTGCTCCCTTGTGGCCCTTCTAGGAATGGCTGGGCAGGACAGGAGATGCATCCAGGATTGTTTTCCTTGGGGCCTGTGCAAAGGGGTTCCCATCTGTGTCTCTCTCTCTCACAGGGAGGTCCTGGGCACTTGTACTTGTTGAAGAACAAGGTTGCCACTTTCGCCAAAGTGGAGAAGGAGGAAGATCTGATCCTGTGAGTGGCTCTGCTGTGTTCTGGACTTGCATGGAGTCTTCCTGCTGGGTTTGCTCAGTGTTTGTAGCACATGGCCAGGCAGGAGAGGTGAAGGGAGCTGGCCTGGTTTGGTCAGGGCATGAGGAGGCTGAGGAGGGGCTAATAGCAGCTTACAGCTCGTTGAGGGGCAGATGCAGAGGTGGCAGCTGAGCTTGTCCTTGGGGTGCTGCATCCCTGGTCACCAGCAGATTTATGCTTCTGTCTGCTATTTTGTGTCTCTCTGGACAAGAGATTATGAAAAGAGATTAAAAAAAAAAGGTATTTCCTCTCCTAACAAAGGCTTTGCTGAGCAGAAACCAGGCTGTGCACCTCGAGCCTCTGGTGCTCAGCAGTGGCTGCAGTAGCATTGCTAAGCAGGCAGCTGTGGCAGAAATCCAGAGTGTTCCCCACAGCTGTCTCGGGTCAGGGGGAATTGGAATTTGTCTCTGCAAAGCCTGCTCAAAGTTCAGCCTGTTGCTGAGGAGGCTTTTCACTAACCTGCCAGCCTGTCAGCTGGGGTTGCTGAGGCAATTTTGCTTCTCCTTGCAGAGTTAAGCTTTGCCTGTTTTGCTGCCTACTCCCTTGTGCTGGCTCAAACTTCCTTGGCTAACAGTGCTTGGCTGTGGGGGAGAGGATGTTACACCAACCTGTTCCTACACAACTTTTTGTTGGCGAGAGAACTGAGTATTAAAATCAACATCTGCTCAGCAGCCTCATGCTCTGGCACAAACACTGGCTGTGAAACCTTCCAGCACGTGTGCACAGACACGATTCTGAATACATTCCAGGCAGGACTGCTCCCAAGCTGATAAATCAGGGATCTTCAGAAAGCTGTGAACACGCAGCTGAAAGTTTGGAGGCTTGGCAGTGAACATCCATGCAGCCTGTGTGTCCCTGGGAGGCTGTTCTGAGGAGAGCTGAGGCTGCAGGCTGCTTGGAAAACCCACGGGGGAACTGCTGGGCTTTAGAGCCCCCTAGTTCCAACCCCCTGCCCAGGGAGGGGGTTGTTTCACATCCACAAGGGGCCTGGTCACAGTCCCAAGACCTAAAGTGGCTCTGGCTGTGGTCAGCACCAAGCACAGGCCTGGTTTGGTGTTGTCTCTCTTGCTGTGGAAAACAACAACTTCCCCAGCTGTTCCCTGCTGGTTTCATGCCCTGGAAATGAACCAGTGCACTGATAACACTCCTGATTAGAGAGGGCAGTTGTTGATAGGAATGGGAGAGAGGAAACTGGAGGGGGTGCTTGGAAAAACTGCCACTCTAAAAGCAGTGCTGGTGGCCTTTGCTCCCTTCTCTTCACCTTGGAGCTTCCTTGGCTCGATGGGCCACCCCTCCTCCTCTACCACATGGCTTGGAGCTTCTCCTCAGACCCTTGCTCTGCCCCTGCTCTTCCTTGTCTGGGATCCAGTGGATTTTCCTGAGCAGATTGCTGCCCAGGCTGCAGGCCTTGGGCCCATTCTCAGCAATGTGGGGATTCATCATGCCTGTGAGGAGAGACATTTTATTTTTTAATCATGTATTATTCTGTTTTTTCCTGTTTGTTCCAGCTTCTGGAAGAGGTTGAGCCGGCTGATGAGTAAAGTCAATCCTGAACCAAATATCATTCACATCATGGGCTGCTATGTTCTTGGAAACCCCAATGGGGAGAAGGTAGGAGCTCCTGGGTCACCCCTGGGAGTGTCTGCTGGGCAGCACCAAGCCCAGGGAGGGAAAAGTCACACTGTGAGCCCCAAACCTTCCCCTGCTGCTGGGTGGGAAGAGGCTGCTGGCCTGTCCCATGGGGGCTGTGAGTGGGAGAACTGCCCTCTAGATTGTGCCTTCCCCAGAGGACAGGGGAGGAAGGAAGTGACATGCAGGACAAATGCTGAAACCTTTGAGAAGAACAGTCATTCAAATCACTTTATTTATTTACTGATGAGACATATTTTAAAGGACATGTGTGGAGTGTTTTCTAGAGGGGGAGAGCAAAGATGGGCAATTGTGGGTGCCAAGGAGCCATCAGTGTTTTTAGCTGCTAACTCTGATATGTTTTCCTTTCAGCTATTTCAGAATCTGAAAAACTTAATGAATCCTTATAGGGTTGCCTTTGAGTCTCCACTTGAACTATCAGCTCAAGGTAATTTATTTTCTGTACAGAGACACACACCTTCCTAACCAGCCTGCCTCCTTCAGGGGGACATCTATGTGAAAAAGCAGTTTTGACCTCCCTTAAATCCTGCCATAGTCTTTGTTTTGCTTGTAACCATCTTGTGTTCCTGGTTCTACCCTTGCAGTTCCTCCCTGTTCTCACTTCACGTGTCCTGTGCCTGAGGCTGCAGAGCCCTCTGGCTATGGCAGTGCAAAGCAGGCAGCTTTCCAAGCTGAGTGAAGGAGATCTGTCAGAACTAGGACATGAGGAATCTGGGGGAGAAGTGCATGTGGAGCAGAACCTTCTCTGTAGCCAGGTCTCCAGGGCTCTGAAAGAGTTGTGTCACCAACAGGCAACTGGGATATGACCCATGAGAGCCATTACACAGCTCTGTTGGCTCTTCTTCCCTTTCCTGCCTGTAGCTCAAGATACTTCAAGGAGCTACAGGATTTTTCCTGTTCTCTGGTCCATGCCAGTAACTGGTGTGGTTTTACAAGCAGCACATTGTGAATTTGCCCCTGTTTTGCTTTGCTGTGGCCCTTGGCACTTTGTTCTCTTGGCAAATAAACCCATGCTGCATTCAGCCCTGGGTGCTTCCTCAGCACTGCTGGGTTATTCCTAACTCCCCTCACCCTCAGGAATGTGCAGGAGTGGAGCACAGGAATGTTCAGGAGTTGAGCACACTGATGCTGCACAGAGTTCCTGGAATCACAGACTCAGACTGGTTTGGGTTGGAAAGAACCTTAAAGCTCATCCAGTTCCAACCCCAGCCATGGGCAGGGACACCTTCCACTGGAGCAGCTTCTCCCTTCTCTGTGCCTGTCCTGCCGAGCTCGGGACCAGCTGGGCCTGGTACTTGCACAGATCCCACAGTGAACATGCTTGGCCATATGTCCCAGAGCAGCTTGCAGGGAAATTCCCAGGTTTGGGGGCAGCTCAGCAGGCCAGGCAGGGGGTTCTGTGTGCAGGAATTGTGCAGGAATTAAGCAGTTGGTCGTTCAGGAGGCTGGGCTGAAGAACACGTCTGAGTTTATCCCCTTGATCGGTCTGGGACGCACTAATAAGTGTACCCTGGTAATCCTTTGCAAAGTCATCTAAAACTAATCTTAATCAGGCCTCACAAGTGAAAATCCCCTCCTTGAGCCCTGTCTGAGAGCAGGCTTGTTTGCCCTTGTGTTTTCTAAAGCACCCACTGCCTCCTGGGCACAGCCTTTGCTCTGTGACTGCCTGTGAACCCCCCTTTGGTCAGAGTGGCTGGGGGCTCAGAGCTGGCACTGCTGTGTCCTGTGAGCCCATTGCTGGGAGCAGAGATGATCCTGCAGGACAGATGGCCTGGCAGTTTAAAAAAACATACCTGTTTTCATTTGAATTTTCAATGTTAATTATTTTTAAATTATTTTTCCCCCAAGTCTTGGTTTGTAGTTCCTGAAGTCCCAGTGCCTCGTTCAGGCTGTCGGGGCTGTTGGCTGATCCTCTCCAGCCCCTGGCCCCAAATCAGCACTCAGAGCACAGAGGTCAAAGTCTGGAGACAGACTTTGTGCTCAGTTCCTTCCCCCGTGGACAAACCCTGCCAGGGCATTATAAGGAGCCATTCATGGTTGAGGAGATCTAAAAAGATGTTTGGTTCTCACGGGCACCTCCACGTGCCCCAGCTGGGTGCCCAGGGTCAGTGTTCCCCCAGGGAAGCACCCAGATGGGTTCCTGTGCCCTGCCCACGGCTGGGTGGGGGTTTTGATGCTGCTGTGGCCTCTCCCCTGTGTCCCTGGGGCTGCAGGGTGTGACCCCTCTGCTTCATTTCCCTTCTAGGTAAGCAAATGATCGAGACTTACTTTGACTTCCGCCTTTACCGCCTCTGGAAGACCCGCCAGCACTCGAAACTATTGGATTACGATGACATTTTATGAGCTGGGCAAGACTTTGCAAGAGGAAGCTCATCACCAGTGTCCAAGAAGTCATGCTTATTGCAGAGAGACTTTTTTATTGGCACGGGGAGCCCTTCAGAGCCCCACGGGAGGCAGCAGTGCTGCAGGGAGGGAAGGAGGAGCCCTGGGAAGCGTGGCCAGAGGGAAGGCTCCTGGCTCAGGAGAGACTGGAGGCAAGGGCTGGCATCCTGGCTGGCCTCCGTCCGAGCCGTGGGCTCTCAGGAGGAGCTGGGTGCAACGAGGACAGGCTGGAGTTCCTGGCAGAACTGAGCTGTTTTGGGTCAGAATGGGCCAGATTTGATTCCGGGTCCTTTTAAAGACTTTTGAAGCTCAGGTTTTCTTACAAAAATAAACCCAGTTACTCATGCACTACAATGGAGAAGGCACCAGAGCACAGAGGGAGGAGGGGGTTGCACTCATGGGACCTTCTGTGCTGAGCATCTCGGAGAGCAAGGACTGCTACACCTACTCCTGCAAGCTTAGAGCAAGACAACCCAGTTTCCATGTGAATATATGCTGGGATATAGAATTGAAATCTTTTTTTTGTTTTGTTTAATAGAAAATAAGTGCAATTTTTATAGCGAGGGAGGGGGGTAAAAATCCCTCCCAATATTTAATTAGTTAAAAATAACACACCATAACCAATAGATGAGGTATTTTGGGTCTGCTTGAAAATATATTCAGAATGGTAATATATCTTCTGTAGACATATTTAATCACCAGCAAACATGGTTTTAACATAACTTGGCAGACCCTGCATGTCTGCATTGGTTGGGTTCCTTCCTTTCAGAGTAGCTGTGTTGCACTAACTGTACCTGCTCTCACGAATGTATAGTTCTCCTCCAATTAGCCACAACTTTATTACTTTCTATTTTGCTGCTTGCAAAACTATGGGACTTTAGTTTTGCTGAAATACTTTAGGTTAGAAATCTGGGGCCTGGCTGGGAAGCCTCTGTCAGGCTCACTGTGGTATAAAGATGAATTAGAAATTAATAGCCATGGTAATTAGCTGTTCATGCCAGTGTTTTGCTGTGTGTTGGGAGATGAGCTCCCTTCCCGACCTGCTGTGTGGAGCAGCTGTTGGGACCCCCCTGGGGGGACTGTGCACTGAGGCATTTGGGAGAAATGCTTCTGGAGGAACAGGGTTGGAGCATGAGTTTGGATCTTCCCTGTGTTCACTTGATTGCCAGTTGTTTGTGCATAAACCACCTCTCTTTTCTCGTGCTAAAGCACCCGTTTCTTGACCTGAGCTGTTCCTTTCCTGAGCAGGGCAGAGAAAACCCCGAGCTCTGAGAACCCAGGTCTTGATATTTGATGATACATTTTGGAATCTATTTACTTTTTGTTTGGTCAGGTTGGGGAGGGGTGTTTTTTGTTTTGGGAAAGAGGGGTTTTTTTCACATTCTACTGTCCTTTTAGAGGATAAATAGTACTTAGAGTCTGTGTAGGTCACTGGCAATTCTGGGAGGTGACACAAGTTGTTTCTTCTATGAGCAAAAGAAGTAACAGGGAAAGATTACCTTGTTTTCCTGATTTCCTGTTATCTAAAATTAGTTGATTGTGAAGTGAAGGAAAATATATGTACAAACATTCTTTTAACTACTTACACAAAGAGCTATCTGTTCTGATCTGTGGAGTCCTCCCTCCCCTGTGCCATACCTGTGATTGTGATTTTGGGGAGCAGGTCCCTGGCTAGAACTGCTGAACCTTTTACATTTATGGCAGTTTTATAGCAAACCTTTTGAAGAAATAATGTACATACAGTAAGGAGAGGAATTAGGTGGAGAGAGATGGTTTAAAGTCGTTGAAAGCCACATACTGAACCCAGCAGGTGTGGGCTGCTGCCTCCCCCTGGCTGGGAGCTGTTGGGAGCTGCCCTGACCTCGGGAATTTGGGGAGCCACATCTCATCCCTGGACTCAGTCAGGCTTGCCAGACTTGTACTGAAGGGAAGAACAGGCACCAGTCTGGATGTCAGATGTAAAAAAGAGAACCCAAAGTTTATGTCAATTGTTATTTAATGTTGTAGCTTCCACCAGCTCTATGGTGAGAGGTGGGAGCCAGAGGTGCAATGAAAACACAAAATCATGTTATCTGGAGAAGGAAATGGTTGTGGGAGGATTAAAATGCTGACACAAAACTCTCTCCTTTTCTGACCCTTTCACCTCCTGACTGGAGACAGACGAGCTGTTCTTCCTTTCTCTTCCTTAAAGTAAAATCCCAGTTCAGTGAACTTGGTAGCATGAATGTAGCATTGTGGAACTATTGAAAATCTTCTTTAACCCCCAAAGGGCCCATTTATGTATCCACTGGAGTGATTTCTCTGTAGAACTGTTGTATATCCTCACTGACCACTTGTAGAACTCGGGGTGCAAAGTAGAAGGTAGTTTGTACAGTAACTTCTGTAGGAAGGTGTAAGTTGGAATGGACACTATGGACTGTTTTCCTGGTGCAGTTTATAGGATAATGAGAACTGCTGAATGCATTGCCCTCCAAAGATCTATCTTCCTCACAGTGTGTGATGTTTATGACATGAGCATATTATTTCCTTTGTAGCCTTCATTTGCCTAAAGAGAGGAAATCCTCTCAGAGCTGTGACTGGAACTGAGTTGTGATGTTTAACATCCTGTGTGGAGCAGCATCGTTGGAATTAGCCTCTGGTGACAGAGGAAAACACATTTCTTGCCCTTTTTCACTGGTTGAGCTTTTCAAGTGGCTGCTGGGAAAGGAAGGGGTCAGCAGAGGAAAATAAAAATTGTCATTATTTAAACTTTAGAGGTAAAAATAGAGCCTGGAACTTCCTCAGTGGGACCAGCCTGTAAAGGATGATGAGCTCCAAGCATGCATTCACTGCCAGCATCTGGCACGGTCACAGGCAGGACATCTCCCAGGCTGAGCACCCCTTCCTTGCCCCCCCTGTGCCCCTGCAGCATCTCCCCAGGCAATGCCAGGGCACAGCTCCCCCTGTGTCCCTGCAGCATCTCCCCAGGCAATGCCAGGGCACAGCTCCCCGTGTGTCCCTGCAGCATCTCCCCTGGCAATGCCAGGGCACAGCTCCCTGTGTGTCCCTGCAGCATCTCCCCTGGCAATGCCAGGGCACAGCTCCCTGTATGTCCCTGCAGCATCTCCCCTGGCAATGCCAGGGCACAGCTCCCTGTGTGTCCCTGCAGCATTTCCCCAGGCAATGTCAGGGCCAGGGCACAGCCCCTGCAGTGCCTGCCGGGTGCATCAGTGCCTGCTAAGCACACAGGACAGTTTGCCATTCCTCTCCCTCCCATCAGTCACTGCCCTGTGCTTTGGCTCAGTGAGTGCAGCTGAGTGAGCAGCTCCTGTCCCTGTGCCCTGGCAGGGGACCCACCGCCCTGTCCCCCTGTCACAGTCCTTCCATGGGGACCTGCTGCTGCAGCTCCTGTGTGCTCTGGAATTGCATTTTCCAGGGGCAGGAGAGCCCTGGTTAGCCCTGGAGAGGAGCAGATGAACAGGGATGGATGAATTGGGTGCCAGCCCTGTGTGTTCACCAGCCACGGGAGGGGGTTTGAGCTGCCCTTGCTGGAGCAGTGCTGGGTGTGAACTGCAGCCTCTTGCCTGGGTCAATGTGTGATGGTCTGGCTGGCAGTGTCACCTCGAGGACAGGAGAAGGGTGGCAGGGAGGGCATCACCTGCTAGGAATGGCCCAGGGCATCTCTGGTGCCTGCAGGGAACATCACTCAGCTGAAAAGGCCTGGGGGGATCATTGTCTCCTTGGATGTGGCACTGGTCCTGTACAGGGGTTTGCAGAGAATCTACTCTTTTCCTCTTGTTTGGCTGGGAAGGAAAGGGAAGAAGAAAATTCAAGTTACCTGAGAGATGTAGAATTAGGTAAAAAACTGAAATTAAGCTTTTTGCACCTCTCCTCATGCTGCAGCCACCAGCTTCCCTTTGCACTGACCTCCAGGCCTGGGGTGGGAAACAGATGAATTCCCAGATAACCCCTTCCTGTGTTAAAAAACAAGGAAAGCACCAAAATCCTTGTAGCTCCAGCAAAACATCTGACTGCAAGAGGCCCCCAGGCAGCTCATCCTGCCTCCCAGTGCCTCTGGAGCCTCCTGAGCCCTGTGGAGGGGCTCTGCTCTGCCTCTGCACGGGGACTCCGGGCAGGAATTTGTTCTTCATCTCTCAGCCTGGACTTGTTGCCTGGAGCTCAGCCCAGGGTTCCTTCTGCAGGGGCGTCTGGAGTGTGTGTGTGTTCCTTCTTCACACACAGGCTCTGTCCCTGGCCAGGGCAGCTGCTGCCCTCCATTGCCACGGGCAGTGATGTCCTGGTGTCCCTGGCATCACTCCGAGCCTGGCACACACCCACCTCACAAATAGCTGCTGCTGCTGACCTGTCCCTGGGAGTTCCTGTTCCCAGGCTCTGCTGGCAGGGACTGCGGGCTCTTTGGCACCCTCACACAGCACAGCTGGGCTTGGCTGAAAGAATGGAAAATGCTGGGTTTTAAATAGCCAGCCTGGCAGGATCTGGAGATGGGAGTGTGTCCTTAATCCCAGCCCCATCCTTAATCCCACCAGAGGTGGAACTACAGGCACACTCTGCTCTCTTGGTCTAGGTGTAAACACTCAACCCATCACAACCCAGTTGGAGTCACACTTTGTACTATTCATGTGTCAGTGCAGGATAAGATATGTTACTGTATGAGGAACAAAATCCTTCTGGGGGTCTTGGCAGTTGGCACTAACAATCAGAACCCTCCATCTGTGTCCTCCTTTGGGGGACCAGACCCCACTGCCAACACCAGGACAGGGACCTGCAGGTAAAACTGAGTCACTCTGTGCCCCTGGTTTTGCTGTGCCAGTCCCTGGAGCTGGTGACACAGACAGCCCTTCCCAAGGGTACCAGGATCCTCCTGAGGGACACAGAGGGGCAATAGCATTTTCCACATCATCTGTAAAGAGCTGTTTGTGATCCTGTATTTTGTCCCACTGACCACAGCATATCTGTGGCTTTCTGCATCTTCCATGGAAGTGTTTTTTAATTCTCATTGTGGAAACACAAGCCAAAGGCAACTGGAAACTTCTATGGGTGAGTCAGGCTGTTAATGGTATCATATATGGGAACTGAGTGAGTAAATGGGTGGTTTAATGGCCATGAACCTGATTGGGGTCATTGTCACTCCCAGGTGATCCTGCTGTGTCATTGGCAGAGTTAGTAGTAAGATAACCTCTTACTGAGGCAGTGCATGACCTGTCAAAGAGCAGGAACCAGCAGCACTTTGGTTCAGAAATAACTTCAGCCCAACCCACTGCCAGTCAGTGTGAGAAATGTAAGGACTGGAAGGAATAAACACCATGAACATTAAATGTAAAAAAATCCATCTGGACAGAAACTACATTGCTTCTTTCCATAAATGTTTAGTAAATATTAAAGAACTAATACAACCTAATAGTTTTTCACAGTATTGTATTGCTTTTAGAGTATCCTTAGAAGTGACATAGGTAAGGACAGATTAAGGCCCATCACAAGTTGCCCTATATTCAATAACTCGGTTAACTGGGCATTCCAATCTTCCTTCCTTATCTCAGCACCCCAGTGAAGTGGTGATTAGTCACAGCACTAATGGGCTATAACCCTTTAGCAGGAGGGGCCTCTCCACCTGCACTGCTGAGCACAGAGAAGGACACCCCTGGGCACCTGATGGAGCCAAGTGTTGGCCCTGTGTCCCCAGGTGTTGGTCCCGTGTCCCCAGGTGTTGGCTCCATGTCCCCAGGTGTTGGTCCCGTGTCCCCAGGTGTTGGCTCCATGTCCCCAGGTGTTGGTCCTGTGTCCCCAGGTGTTGGCTCCATGTCCCCAGGTGTTGGCCCCATGTCCCCAGGTGTTGG
>JAWWEE010000037.1:6949899-6965128 GCA_035221455.1 Xenops minutus | reverse complement strand
CCCCAGTGTGGGTCTGGCCCCCAGTGTGGGTCTGGCCCCCAGTGCCCCCAGTGTGGGTCTGGCCCCCAGTGTGGGTCTGGCCCCCAGTGCCCCCAGTGCCACCAGCGCCGCTCAGCCTCTCTCCGCCTCTGCCCCCCGCGCCGGGGGCTCCTTCGAAATCCTCCCGGCCCCCAAGCCCGACCTGGCCGCCATCCCTGCCCACGACCTGCAGGCACAGGCCCTGGCCAAGCTGCGCCTCAATTCACGCAATTCCTTCCTGTTCGTGCCCTGCCGGGAGGGCAGCCCGGCCAGACCCCCGGCCCTCGCCGCCAGGACGGGGCTGCCCTCGGAGCAGAGGGCACCCAGGGAGCCCCCCAGGGCTCCCACCCCTCAGCAGGAGCAGCCCGTGGCTTCCCCTTCGCCCCCTGCCCCTCTGGAGCCCGTGGTGCCCGTGACTTACATCGACGACATCGTGGAGCCCGACGGCGGGGACGTGTCTCCCAGGGCCGGCTCGACGGCGAGGACGGGCAGCTTGGCTGGCCCTGACCTGGAGATGGAGTTCTCCTCCGTGCCCCCCTACAGACCCCACCAGAGGGGAGGCAGCACCTTCACTGTGGTGCCCAGAAGGAAGCCCCTCGCCTCGGGGCTGCAGAGCCCGGCCGGTGCCAGGGAAAGGCCCCAGCGGGAGGAAGAGGAGGAGGAGGAGGAGAGCAGAGGCAGAGCCATGGAGAACGCTGATGGACCCCAAGGAGGGGTGTCCCATAAGAAGCGCTACCCGACGGTGAACGAGATCGAGGTGATCGGGGGGTACCTGTCCCTGGAGAGGTCCTGCATGAGCAAGACGGGCTCTCGCCGCAAGAAGGTAATGAGTGCTCGGGCACCTCGTGCTGCACAGCCAGCCTGGGAGGGCTCCTGCTGGCCTGGCCTTCCAGGAGCCACTGGGTGGGAAGGTGGGCAGGGGGTTTGGTCTTTCTGAGAGCCAGGGGCTGCTCCCGGGGTGCTGCTCCACAAAGCAGCCGAGGGTGGGATATGCCTCTCCCACCCCGTCCCCTCTTGGAGGTACGACAAGAGAAAGTGAAAGGTTTTGGATATTTTGGAAGTTTTGGGCATTTGGAAGTTTTGGGGCATTTTGGAAGTTTTGGGCATTTTGGAAGTTTTGGGCATTTTGGAAGTTTTGGGGTATTTGGAAGTTTTGGGGTATTTGGAAGTTTTGGGGTATTTGGAAGTTTTGGGGCGTTTTGGAAGTTTTGGGGCATTTTGGAAGTTTTGGGGCATTTTGGAAGTTTTGGGGCATTTTGGAAGTTTTGGGCATTTTGGAAGTTTTGGGCATTTTGGAAGTTTTGTGCATTTTGGAAGTTTTGTGCATTTGGGAAGTTTTGGGCATTTGGGAAGTTTTGGGCATTTTGGAAATGGTGCCTTGCACTGCTGTGGGCTCTCCCTGCAGCTCTGCTCACTGGGTGCTGGGTGTGTTGAGCTCCCCGTGGTCACTTGGGCAGCGTGGCATTGGCATCCTCCCCGCATTAGTGATCTATTGATAGAGGCTCAGGAATTGGGTCTCGATTAGGCAGGGAGAGATCAGCAAGAACTTAACTCCCCTTGATAGGATTATGCCACCTGCTCCTTCTACAGCTCTGAGGATCCAAGAGACGTCGATTGCTCCGAGTGCCTTTGGAGAGAATGCCAGATTTTCTCACTGCTTGGGATGTAACTTAGATCCTTGTGAGCCCTGAATTGAGAATTAATCTGTGTAGGGCTTGGTGAAACGCATCTGGATTGATAAGAGGAGGAGTGGGCAGGAGTTGCTGGGCTCTGGAAGCAGCACACTGAGGTGACAGATCCCCACTCCTAGGGCTGCAATGTGACGTGCTTTCCCAGAGCAGGCAGAGTTGTTTGGCATCCCGTTACCTAAATCCAGCTAGATACTGGTGGACTGAATCCACAGGGGCGCCTGAGGCACTGAGCATTATAATTTGAGGAAATCCTTTGAGCAGGGTGCATCTCATTTGAAGGGAGGCAGGGAGTGCTGCTTCCTTGGCTGTTAAATTCCTCCCTGAGCACATGCAGTGTGTGTTAATTTGATGGTGACTAATGCAGGGAGCAGGTCTGGAGCACGAGCACCTTGAGATCCTGCATAAGCAAATGAGCAGAAGTGATGATTCTCCCTCAGTGCTCATGAAGTTTCACCTTGTTCTCCTACAGGGAAGTGTTTGGTGTGACTGGAGTTGTTCTGCTGTTTAAACACATGCTGGCTTGATCTCCTTCCAGCTGTTTTCTTGGCTCTGCTCAGTTCAGTTTGGGGTGTTAATTGGATTTACACCAAATCAGGTGTGTGCTGTAAATAGTGAAAATACCAATACAACATGTTCCAGTTCTGGGTGCTCTTAGGATGGAGCAGAAGATGGAGAGGAAATCTTGTGGGACAGCCACGCTTGGGTAAGCCCTGCTCCTGAGGCAGCTGGGGAGCTGGTTTCTCTGAGCAGGGGCACAAAGAACAAAGCCTCAAGTGAGCAAAACCAATTAAATGGTGCACAACAGAAGTTACAAAACGAAGGGCAAGGCCAGTGCAGCGACTGAGTTGTTTTTGGGTTGGTCAGACTCTGAAACAGGAACCCAGAGAAGTCTTGGCATCTCCAGCCTTGGAGCTGTGTGAAACTTGCAGGGCAAAGCCTTGAGCAACTGGCAGCTCAGACCTGCTTAAGGCAGGAGCTGGGACTACAGACCTCCAGAGGCCCTGTCCTAACCAAAAATACCATGATATTGGTTAACAACTGTTTCGTCTGTGAGTGTTGGATTTGTGTGACATTGGGCAGGTCATGGAGCTGCTCTGCCCATGTTCTTAAGAGCTTAAAGGCATTAACTGTCCCAAGTACTGCAAGATGCACACACTATATTCCAACAGCCTTCCTGAGGGATGTCCTGCCTGAGGACTCCTATGAACATCTAGTTCTTGACAGGAGAGATGTTAAAAGGCAAAGCAGGAACTGCCTGTTACATTGCAGTGTTCAGGAGGCTGGAACAAATGGGGACCCTTTGGAAAGTAAGATCCAGCTTAAGGAGAAGGAGTGGAGACACAGGTTTCTGGGTGAAATTAAATATGATGTAGTGGGAGAAACACCAGTTTTTCCTTCAGTTCCCTCCCTGCTCGGGGTGGCAAGCACAGGGTTTGACTTTGTAGGCAGCATTTAGAAGATGCTGATGCTGGAGCAAATGAAAAGAGTTCTGTTTACTCTTGACCTAGAGGATGTTTGTGGCTTTTACTCTGGGTAATAAGGCTGCATGTTGATGCCTGAAAAGGAAGGAGCTCATATTAGGATGCATTCCTTGGTTTCTTCCCAAGAGATCGCTGTGTGTCGCCAAGGCAACCAGCCAAAAACAAGGGTTATGTTTTGGAGCTGTGTCGGGGTTTTCAGAAACTTGCTTTTGACCTGAATTGGGCAGAAGCAGACAGTTCCCCTGAGTTGGGAGCTGCAGTTCTTTGGTAAAACCAGAGTCCCTTTCTCTTTTGGGGTGTCAAAGTCAAACCTGATACTGGTTTCAGTGGGCAGCTACCTGTGTCTCTTGGGGGGAATGACCTAGTGCTAAGTGTCTTCCTTTGCAAACCTTGCCCTAAGTTATGCTCCATGCTCCAAGGAAGTAGTGCTTAGTGAACCTTTGAGGACTTGGAAAACGTCAATGATTTGCTGGTGCCCAGCAGGAGTCTGGGAGAGATAAAAAGCAGGTCTGGCACAGCCTGGAAATGCTGTGGATCAGTGGGTGTCTGTATGTACAGTCAGGGCTAATGATTTATTAGGAGGGAGGGAGGCAGGCCTGGAAGTTCAACCTGCTGTTCTGTGAGATGCAAATGGTGTTTTTCTTCAGCTGTGGCAGCTGGGCCTCTCTTTTCATCCCCATGTCTGGCCACTGATTGCCTGATCAGTAAAGAGCAAAATGGAACTGGTGTGGTCCCCATCCTCCTGGCTTTTTGGGGCAGGAGGGTGGGAGCAGGTTCCAGCCCTGCTCTGCTCTGACCTGTGGCCTGAGGGATGCTGCTCGTGTTCAAGGCCTTTTGGGGAAAACCAGCTTTATTCCTCCTTCCAGGCCTTCAGAGATGTGAAGCAGCTGTTAGTTTTGGAGCCGGAGCTGGGTCTTGATGAGCGAGAGAGAGAAAGATGCTGTTCCTGGGTCGAGATAACAAATGTGTCCCTGGCTCTCCTGTGCAGCTGGAGCTGCTGTGGTGGCACAGGACAGGACAGTGCCCAGCCAGGGCTCTGGGGGGCTGTGTGAGGGACACAACAGGGTGTGCAGGGGGAAGGCAGAGCCCTGCCTGGGCCCATCCTGGCCATGGGCTGGGACTCAGAGCTTTTGTCCTCCTGCAGGCTTAAGGTGCCCTTGAGGACTCTTCACCTGCTCCGTGGCTCTTTTGAGACCTCTCCAAGGTGCCCCAACATGAGTTCAGATAAAGCTGAAGTTCAGATAAGCTGAACTTTAAGCTGGGACTCAGTGACTGTTCCCAGCTCCCAAGGGATGTGCTGGGCAGCTGCTGGAGGAGCCTGGCCGAGCTGTCAGCTCCAGTGGTGAGCACAGGATGTGTGCACAGGGTGCAGGGAGACCTCCTGCCCTTGGTTCTGAACTGGGAGTGGGGCAGAGGATGCAGAGCTCTGCTGCTGCCCTCTGCCCAGGGCTGCTCTCTCTCTCTGCCATTGCAGAGAAGGAGTGGCGTTCCAGCCCCACAGAGGATAAACTCTAGACAAGACTCAGTGGTGGTTTGGTCCCCTGCTAGAATAATGTACAATGAAGTTGTCAGCGAGATAGAGAGCAGAGTTTCTGCAGAGCATGTGCCTGGCATGTTGGAGCGAGAGCTTGGAGAGGATGGCACACTGTGAGCCAGCCAGGCTCTTGGGGAGCAGGCAGAGCCTTCAGGCTGTGTGCTCTCATCTCATCCCATCTCATCCCATCTCAGCTCCTGGAGGCTGGACTCTCTGGCAATGGCCTGGCCATGCAAGCATTCACCTTGGGGAGCAGGCAGAGCCTTCAGGCTGTGTGCTTTCATCTCATCCCATCTCATCCCATCTCACCTCCTGGAGGCTGGACTCTCTGGCAATGGCCTGGCCATGCAGCATTCACCCTGACTCTGCTCCTTCCACAGCTCTTTGGCTCCTGCAGTCCAGCCCAGGTCACAGCATGTTTGTCCTCTCCAGGGAAAGTGACTTCTGGCCAGGCCACCCAAAGTCCTGTGAGTAAGAGGCCCTGAGAGGCAGCAGACAGCAGGTTGGTGATGGTTTGGGTGTGTTTTTCTCGTCACAGCTGGTGGTTTGCCATGTGCTGGCAGGCGAGCCTCAGCCCTGCCTGAGCAGGGATTATGGAAACAAGGCTGGTGGGGTCCAAACCAGTTGGAGTCCAGTGCTAAATGGTCTTCACAGATGTTCAGCTGAACTTCCAAAAGTTCCAGCTTATTTGGACTTCAGGGAGGTCCATTTCCTAATGTTTTGAGCTGTGTAGTGCCTGAATGCACCTTCCAAATTCCCACTTAAATATTTATCTGGTAAAAAAATGTTCTAAATATCCCTCAGTCTCCACTGTGGGCAGGATTGGGCAGCAGCTTTGTTGATCTGACTTGCTGAACTTTTTGCTTCTGTAGTTTTCCATCTGTTGAGTTATGCTGGAGATGGTCCCCTGTGAGAACCAGGGGAGGGCTTGGGCTGTGGGCAGGGATGAACATTTCCAGCTATTGCCCAGACCTGTTCAGAGCAGGTGTGGAGTCCAAGTATTAGTGGCTGCCTGAAGTGGTTTTTTGCAGTGTCTAACAGAGTTAAATGAACCCTAACACAAGTAAATTAATCTGGTGGTAGAAGCAAAAATCTCTGCAAAAATTCCTTAGATTATGTCCTGTCTGTGTTTTGGAGGGATCAGGACAGAGATTGGTGTTCTCTAGCTCTGAGAGCTGTGTGTTCTTGCTCTGTTCTGTGTCTGGCTCTGCTCTGCTGGGGCAGATCCATCTCTCCCTTTCAAGGAGGGGCTGTGGCAGTATCTGCTGTGGATGTGTGGCATTTTTGGTAGGTGAGGTCAGCAGTGATAAGTCATGCTCAGGAAATCAGTGTCTTGGATGAGGAAGCACAGCCCCTCCCCTGCAGGGCTGATCTCCACCAGCTGTCAGATGGCAGCAGGCTCTTTCACCCACACAGGGCTATTGCCCTGCCCTTTTCTATTTCTGCTGATTTTTAGCCTGTGATGTTGATGGCTAGAGACTCTAGAAATCAGAATTTGCTGTACTTACATCTTTTGAACCACTTCACAAGCTGCACCCGAGGCTGGTGGTGGGGCACTGGGGTTTTTTTTGTTTCCCCACTGCCTGCCAGCTGCTTGAAGAGCTGGTACTTTGTTGGCAGAGCAGATGAGTCAGATTTATCTCATCTCTGTTGTGGGAAACTTTCTGTGGCTGAGGTTCTCCATGGCCTCACCACTCCCATGCTTCGCTTCGTGCTGCAGCAACAGTCTGAGCTGCTCCCAGATTCCTCTGGCTTTCTTCCTCCCATCCCCTGCCACTGTCAGCACTGAGGGCAATGGGACAGAAGAGTTAAAATAGAAACTCTTAGGCAAATTAGAGACAAGCCTGGCTTTGGAGCTGGTTAGGACGTGCCCAGGGCTCAGCCTGCCCCAGAGCTTGAGAGATTTGAAGTGCTTTGTGCTCTGAACTCTAATCACAAGGATTACAGTTAATGTTATCTTAATCAGTTTCCTTAATCTGTGGACCAGATTGGAGATGGTTTATAATTTATCTCAAGGATTCAGCTTGTTTTGGGTTTGGGTTTTCCTCCCCACTTTGTTTTTTCCAGTAGGTGGTCATGGTGTTCCTGAGAGGAGCAGAGGAGGGACACACTGGGGCTGCTGGTCTGTCTTACATGTGGGGAACAGTAGGAAAAATGAAGATGTTTAATTTCTGCATTCAGTGGCAGCAAAGGAATTCTCTGCAAGAGCTGCTGCAGCAGCATCTCCTTCTCCTCAGCAGTTGTGCTCACCCTCTTCCCAAGTGAACCCTGAATTTAAAACCTCTTTACAGCCCAGGCTGTTCCTAGTGAGTGCAGTGGGGTGTGGGGATGGGGTGTGGGGCTGGGAGGAATCCCTGTTGGGGCAGTTTGTGTAGGAAGAGTCATGTGCAGGGTCTGTATCACACAGAGCAGTTCCCAACCATCCTGGGAGAAGCTGCACTGCAGGAACTCACTCGGTGCTGATGTTTTCCAAGAAGTGCCCTTGGGATGATCCTGGGAGCTTGGCAGGATGGAGCTGCTGGTTTGGGGGCACTGGGAGGAGGGCAGGGTGGCTGGAGGGAATGTCTCAGTGGCAGCAGAACACTGGTGTGCTGAGGGAAGCTGGCTCACTTGCAGCTGCTGAAAACACAGGGCTGAGGGCACATCCCTGAGGCTCCTGGGGAACCTGCTGCACTTCTGGTCCAGGAAGGACCTTTTGCATGTTAGTTGTAGAGAAAGAGGGCAAGAGAAACATGGACTCTGTCATGCAGGGCATGCTGGGCACATCCCTGAAACCTGCTGCTCCTGAAGTCTGGAATGAGCTCCTTGGCAGGGTGGGAAGTAATTCTGTTCCCAACCTCCCTGTCTTTGCCATGGAATGATGCTCCCCTGGGTCTCATTCCAGCACCAAACCGAGGCATTTGAGCTGCCCTGGGCGGTCTGGGGTGCACAGAAATGGCTGTGGGTGGTGTGGCTACAAATGGTCTGCTCAGAGCTGCCTGGAAAACAGAATCCTCTGCTCTTGGGGAGTTCCCTGTGTTGTTTATGAAGGCACCAAGCCCTGGCACTAATTGTACCTTGTTTATCCTGCTCTCTCTGTGTATTCAGAGGTTTGTCTAATTCTTAAGGGCCAAGGAAGTTGAATTGCCTGTTAAGCTGTGGCAGGCTCTGGCTGCAGCTGTGAGGAGGAATCCAGGGCTCCTTGGGTGAATGGCTGCTCTGTGCCCTGGCACCCTGGGGCTCCAGCTGTGGTTCCCTGGCCTCTGGGATCTCTCCTTGTCCACCACAGTCAAGGGAAGAGTTAACCAAGCTGCCTGTCCTGTGATGCTCCCGGGGCTGTCCCCACCCTGTCACTTCTCATCAGGAATTTGAAACTTCCCTGTGTCTTGCACAAGGAGTTTAATATTTCGAATCTCCATGCATTGCTCCTATCTACCATGTGCTCCAGCATATTGATTACACAGAGCTGGCTTTGTGGGTTGCCTTGTAAATGGAGACTTTTCTTGTTTTGCCTTGTGGCTTGGGAGCTGGGATGGGATCGTGGGGGAAACCTCTCTCTTGCCAGACACACAGGGCTTCCCTGACGTGCTCCTGCTGTAAATCTTTAGTGCCCTTAGCTCTAAGTGCCTTAGCAACTGGCTGTGGTGCAGTTAATAGCTGAGCAAAAGTCAGTGTGCTCTTAGGAAACACTTCTTGGAAAAGCCTGATCGAGTCAGCCCGTGGTGACACAGGCAACTTCAGTTCCCCAAAATTATTCTTTTTGTACAGAGTGATAGAAAAGCACATTTCTGAAGTGCCATGGGCAGTTTCCATAGGCATACTTAGGCTGCTTCAGCCACAGCCATGCAGGGTTAATCCGATAGAGGAACCAAGCCTCAAGTCCCCTCGGTTCCTAGGGATACTTGTCAGGGAAAAACCCTTTATTCCTGTGTCAAGGGAAGGCTTTAGAGGTGCACAAGCTCCTTATCTTCTCGGGAATGATAGCAAATGCCTTGGTCGTGTGCTGATGCTGCTGCTGCAGTCCCCAGGGTGCTATTCCAGGCTGCTGCACACAGTTTGTGCCTGGAGTTACTCAACAGTTTGGGCTGACACATGGCCACGTTTTCAGGACAAGTACAGGCATGCAGACAAGCTCATCACTGACTCCAAGGAAATGGCTCATTTTCACAAAAATCCTTTCTCTAAACCTTTATTTTCAGGGGAGGTGTCTACATCATGGACTGCAGGTAGCTATAATAGGAAGTTTTCTGCAGAGGTTTGAAGTTTATGAACTGCTCCTCTGCCTCCTTTTACTAAATCTGTGTCTCTGTGAGAACAGTCAGATGGGAGGACCAGGGTAAACCCTTTGGAGATCTTTTCCACCATAAATTACCTGCTTCTGCCCTCTGTTTCCAGTCTCACAAGCAGTCATTTGTCTGTGCAGAGACCTTTCCTCTCCCCCCCTGGCAGCTGGGAGGTTGTTCTGTGTTAAGACCAGCCCTGAGCTGTGCTGGGCAGAGCCTCCATCCACCAGGGAGTGGGTTTGGTCAGTGAGTTTCCCTGCCCAGCTCGAGGGGCTGGTGCCAGCCCTCCCTGGGGTGCTGTGTGAGCACAGCCTGCCTGACCCATTCCCAGCTGGCTGCTGCAGTTTCAGGTATCAGCTGTGATGTCCTTGTGCTTTCATCTCGTTGACCCAATCTTTAGACAAACCAGTGCAAGGGGCACAGGAACACAAGGTTATCCCAACCCCTCACTTTGCTCCTGTCTCACCTCTGGGATGTCATTCATTCCAGCTGAATTGTCACCCTCCCTGCAGGTCCAGCCAAGCCCTCCTGTGTTGTAGCTGAGAGAGGAGGTGTTTGGGTGACCAGGTCTGAAAAGCTGCTTTAAATCACACCCAGCAGCACTTGGCAGGCCAGCTTGTCCTGGGGGTCAGAGCAGTCCCTGGGCCTGTCACTGGGGAATTATATTGCTTGAGGAGAGAGCATGATAGAAGAAAATTAGTACCTGAAAAGAAGAAATCTGATCCCTGGTTCTCCTCAGCTCTTTGGATCTGGTGAAGTCTTGGTGGGTCGGGACCTGCTGGAGTTGCTGTGGGATGTCAGCAATGTGCTGACTCTGACTCTCCTTGATGAGATATAATTACAGGGTGGGTTTTTTTCTCTTTTAATGTCTAGAATGTTTATTTTTTTCCTGACTGTTACAAGGTGAGGATTTGGGTTGCCAAAGAGGTTCCTGTTTAAAAGGTGCAAGCACCCTACATTATCACTTGGGCTTTGCCTCCTCAGCCAAGAAGCAAATGTGATAAAGGGTGGAGAAGAGAAAAGCCACACGAAAGAGATCACTTCTGGAGCTGAGGATGCAGATTAACCCCGGGAGACTTTCAGGGAGATCCCTGGTGTGTGAGAAGCCACAGAGTGTTTGCTCTGTCATTAAAACTGCCTTGCAGGCTTTCCCACCTCCCTTTGGGAGGTGAGGTATCTGCTGACTGTCCTTGCTCATGTCGTAGGTTGGGTTGTATAAACTGGCTATTTTTATTTCTAATAAGTCTCTGTCCATGGGGACTCTTTGGTGGTTGGTCTGGGAGCAGCCTGCCCTGAAACAGGGTTGACTTTTGTTTTCTTTTCTAAATGAGCCTTCTATGATTACTCAGATTTACGCACGTTGGGCAATGTTTGCTCTGCCTTCTCTTTTCCTGGGTACTTTATTACTCATTGCTGTTCAAATCCTAGCAAATAAATAAATGATTCTTGCCATGGCAACAAGAACCTGTTGGCTGAACAGCACAATATTCCCCGAAAAGCCTGCTTTACTTTTCCCAGCATGGCTCTGATTGCTGGGCAGGGTATTAATGTATAGATATACTGACTGGTTTGTGACACAGTTGTGGGTGAAACCTTCAGCTGAGTGAAGAGTGACAAATCCCTGCAAACATCCACAGCTGAAGGGTGCAAAATTCTTCCTTGCCCCAAGTGGCAGCTGCTGCTGGGGCAGAAGTGGGGAAAGCAGTGCTGAGACACAGTGAGCAGAGCCCTCTGGCCGGGCTCCAGCGTGCTTGGCTCTGCTGGGATACGCTTTTCTTCGGAACAAACGTCCCCTCTTGCCTTTTGTGTTCCCATGAAAGCCTCAGTGGTCTGGCAAGGGGCTGCTGGCTGTGCAAACCTCTTGTCTGTGCCATTGCTGGGCTCTTGATTTGCCTTTTCAGATGGTTCCTGGCACTGAAGTGCCTGTGTTGCCAACAGCTCTGTGGCTGCTCAGAGTGTGTCTGAAGGCAGCTCTGCCCCAGGTGTCCCCTGGTTTTACCTGAGCACGTCCCCTCTCTCTTCTCTTGGGGCAGGCTGGGCTTGTGCTTCCCTGAAAGCACCTCGTGCTTGGGGAGGGCAGCTCAGCAGCTTTATGGTTTATTGCTTTGGGGTTTGGTGCTCTCTCCCTGCACAGGCAGGGCTGGCTGAGCTCCCTGCAGTCCTTCCCTGTGCCAGCACCTGGCTGTTCCTCCTGTTTGCTTTGCCTGGGTGCGTCCCAGGCTTTATGGCAGCAGCCGTGGGGCTGTGCTGGTGCTCGGGGGCAGCTCAGGGTGCACAGGCTGGGACACCCCCACCTCTGTGGGGTTTGGTGGGGCTCGCTGCCTGCTCTGAGCTTGGCATGGGCTGCTGGAGCAGCAGGCTGGCTTGTCCTCAGCTGTCCCCAGCTGTCCCCTGGGCACGTGTGGCTGCCCTGGCTGTGGTTAATGAGTGCTCTGTGGGAATGGCTCCAGCACTGCCTCCTGCACAGGTGCCTGGGAGGCTCCTGCAGGACACCCAGCCCTGCCCTGGGAATGAGAACGGGGATGAACTGGGAGCTGTGGGAGTTGGGGGCCGTAGGGGTGGTGTGGCCTCTGGGCACCGTGTGGGGAGTGTCATATCCCTGTCACATCCCTGGGTCATTCATATCCCTGTCACATCCCTGGGTCGTTTCTGCTGTGTTCTGCTCTCTGGTTTTACTCCCTGGTGAGGCTGTTTCCTCCTCCAGCACTACATGCACCTTTGGTTCAGACTGGACTCTTAAGTAATTTTTCTTAGAGATTTCCTCCAGATAACAGAAAACCAGGAACACTTAGTTCCACCTCCCAGGCTTAAATTCTAAACCCAAGGCATATCTTTCCTGCCTCCTCTGTTTTCCATGTTTAGCCAAGCACTTCCTGCCCTTCAGTGCAGTTGCCAGCCCTGGTAAGCAGCCTGTGTGCAGTGTCTGGTTCTGGGATAGCTCCTGAGTGTCCAGGAGCTCTGGGCACCTCCAGCCTCGTGGCCTTCGTGCCTGGCAGTGTGGCTTGTCCCCAGTACAGACACCACATTGTGAGCAGGCACAGCCTGGCTCGGATCAGGGAGCATCTAGGTCATCAGCAGGGATGGGAAATTCAGGGAACAGCGACTGGGGTGCTCTGATCTTCAGGACTGTTTTATTCCAATCCCTTTCCTTTGAAAGGCAATCACTCTTCTCCCCATGTGTCATCTGGAGGAGGTCAGAGTGGCTCTGAACAGGGCTGGGGCAGGGCATGGGGAAAGGCAGCTGGTTGCCCTCTGTGCTGTTTCCATCCTGCTCTCTCCTGGGAGTGTGCCCAGGGCACATCCCGTGCTGGGCTGGGCTGGGGTGGCACCCCAGGTGTGGATCTGCAGTGTGGAGGAGGTGCAGGTGCTCACCCTGTGACCCACACTGGAGTTAAACTCCCCTTGCAGTTCTGCTGAGAAGCAGCAGTGAAACACTCCCTGCCTGGCCCTGCAGACCCTGATCCCCCACAGCTCCTGGGTCCCATGGGCAGCACAGGTGACACTGTGACCCACTGGCAGCTCTGGGCCCTGGGGACTTCAGCAGCCCCAGCACTGTGGCACTGGTGCTCTGGCCCCTGGGCATGCAGAGGCAGCTGCTGTTCCAGGGAACAGATGTCCCTGGGCAGGGCCTGTGGTGCCTGAGAGCTGCTTGGGGACAGGTGCCACTTCCCAGCCTGGGGGGATTGTGTGTGAGGAAAACTGCAGATGTGGCATGAGAGGTAAAGGTGCTGCACTCGCTGTTGCCAGTCATTACCTGGCATCTGGAGAGACCCAGCCAGCTCCTGCTGCCTGTCACAAGCTACCACGTCCTTTTAATTCTGTTTATAACCTTATTGACTGGATTTTAATTGCATTTAGAAGTAGAGGGATCACAACACCCTTTTAGACAGCTGCTGCTGAACCTTGATCCCTGTTGGCCGGATACTTCCCTACTTCTGGTGCAAATCTATTCCTGGCAGGCTTATCCTCCTTGTTTGTCTGTTGTGTGCTGGCAGCAGCAGCTCTCTGCTCCTTGGAGGTTATTTAATGGTGGTTTTAAAGAGCTGTGATGCTTTTTCTCAACCTGCACTTGTCTGGTGTGGAGTTTTTGCCAGTGAATCTCCTCTGCACCTGTTGAGGTGAGCTGTAACCAGATCCCCCAAGCACAAAGGTAGATAATGATTAGGGCAGGCCAGGCTGCAGGGAGAAAACCCTTCCCTCAGCTTTTCTTTTCGACTTGGAGTGGCACATCTGGAGTTACTTCCAGCATGTGCTGGGTGTTACAGGGAGGGTGCTGCCAGCCATCCCTATTCCAGCAGAAATGCCTTGCTTCGTTCCTGGTTTAAGCAGCATCCTAATGATGATCACAGTGCTGCAGCCAAGCCAAAATGTTCTTCCTCAGTTATTCACCAGTGCTGAACTTCTCTTAGAGCAAGGGTTGGTCTTAAACACCATTCCATTTCTAGTGTTCTTGCTCTCTAGTTTTCTTCATGACCTATAAAATTCTGGTTTTTCTTTGATGAACTCCCATGTTCATCACCTTCATCCCCCAGTTACTGTGCAAAGGTGATGAATGAGAATGCTGAATAAAACTGGTTTCAGACCAGAACCTTGTCCAGTATTTTCCTTTCTCTGCTGCCACCTGTTACCATCTCCCCTTTAGCTGCCTGCACCTTCTCACTTGTGGTATTAAGCCCTGTTTTGTGTAGCTGAAGTAGCTCTTTGCCTCTCAAGACTGGAGTTCTCATCAGCAGTGTGTCTGTTTTCTGGAGCATGGGTACACAAAGGAGTTGTCAGGCATTAGAATTGTCACCTTTCCAACATGTGGATGTTTTCCTTTCCTGCTTGGCAACATTGATCTCTTGAGAGACACGCTGGCATCTCCTCCTGGGTGCTGGGCATCAGTGTGAGATGACAGTGAAGGGCAAAATGCCAGGGGTACTCTGGACCCCTCAGCCTCCTGCCTCCATCCCATCCATTTGGCTCTCTGCTTTTGGGGTTTCCCTCAGTGTGGCAAGACCAAGGCCTATGGGGAGGATTTGGGGGATATTTAATCACTCCTATAAACCAGGGTGCAGTCCTGGGGTGCCCAGTGGCCTGTGCCAGAGGCAGCACTGGGATCAGTGGGTTCCTGTGCTGCTCTCTGATAATCCTCCTTTGCTGTTGTCTAGATGAAGATCTCCTTCAACGAGACAAGTTTGCAGACTATGTTTGAGTACCCATCAGAGAGCTCCCTAGCAGAAGAGGAGGAGGAAGAGGAAGGACATGCTTCTGAAACAGAGGAGGAAAAATCTCACAGCTTGTACGTTCCACGCCCCAACAGCACTTTGCATCCCAGTACACCTAACTCAGGTGAGTGAGGCAGTGTTGGCACTGGGAGGTTTCTGGTGGTGTCAGAGCCTGACCATGTTTCCTGCAGACCTTTATGGGGCTCCACAAGGGTGGAGGTGCTAATGGAGGGGAACAAGGAACTGCAGCTGGGCAGCTTCCATTGTGTTCCTGCCAGGATCCTGCTCCCACTTCCTGCTGGGGTGGTGAGACATATTTACATCAGCTCTCTCCTTCCAGCAGATTTGTCCAGCTACACCCCAAAGCACTCCGTGAAGTTCAGCGAGTGGCAGGAGCAGAAGTATGAGGGTCCTGCTGCAGAGGGACCCCTCCCAAAGGAAGCTGATTCCCATGGGAACCAAGTCATGGTGAGGCTTTAAATAAGCAGGTCTTGGCTTTGCCCTGCCGTGCTGTTCTGTGGCACTGGGGTTGTTCTGGGCAAGGGATGGGATGTGCTTTGTGCTCACTGTCCAGGGAGTGTGTCACTGCTCCCAAAGGGCCCAACACACAGTCCCACTGCCACAACACACCTGCCTCTCCCTGTCTGTGTGAAGGAGACCGAAGGCAGCTGGCACACTCTACTCAGCACAGGAGAGGTGTGGATCTGTTGGAATGAGTCCAGAGGAGGCCACGGAGATGTCCCAAGGGCTGGAGCCCCTGTGCTCTGGAGCCAGGCTGGGAGAGCTGGGGGTGTTCACCTGGAGAAGAGAAGGATCCAGGGACACCTGAGAGCCCCTTCCAGTGCCTAAGGGGGGCTTGTAAAAAAAAAGAGGGACATTGAGCTTCTACATGCAGTTGGGAGGACAAGCGGGGGGTGGGGATGTGAAACTAAAAGAGAAGAGACTTCAATTAGATAATGGGAAGGAATCCTTCCCTGGGAGGGTGGGCAGGCCCTGGCACAGGGTGCCCAGAGAAGCTGTGGCTGCCCCATCCCTG
>JAWWEE010000037.1:6929903-6943863 GCA_035221455.1 Xenops minutus | reverse complement strand
CAGAGCCCGTGTGTGCTCCATGGAGTGCAGAGCCCGTGTGTGCTCCATGGAGTGCAGAGCCCGTGTGTGCTCCATGGAGTGCAGAGCCCGTGTGTGCTCCATGGAGTGCAGAGCCCGTGTGTGCTCCATGGGATGCAGAGCCCGTGTGTGCTCCATGGGATGCAGAGTCCATGTGTGCTCCATGCAATGCCTGACTCGGTGCCCCCTGTCCCTCTCAGGCAGCACCAAGGCCCGAGGCTGCGGGGCCACTGCAGGATGCCGAGCTCCGGGCAGCCCTGGACGTGCTGCAGCGCTATGGCCTGCACTCCGTCCTGGAGGAGTGGTTCATCGAGGTGCTGCAGACAGACCTCCAGGCCAACATCGGCCCCGAGTTCTGGAAGCACATCATCCAGTATGAGAACACGGCCGAGGAGCCCCAGTGTGCTGCACTCCTCCTGGACGCCTTCAGTCTCCTCAAGAGCCGCCTGGAGCCCTACCTGAACAGCCTGGAGCTCCTGGAGGAGTGGACCAAGGCAGGCCTGCTCCTGGGCACGGGCGCCCAGACGCTGCGAGAGAAGGTCTACACCATGTTCAAGGCTATCCTCTTCTTCTCCACCACCAAATCCTTCCAGGAAATGATCCAGCAGTTCTACAGCCGCACCTTCAGGATATACATGCGGCAGTGGAGGAAGGGAGAGGACGGGACGAACGAGTGCGAGAGCAGCATGAGTGAGACGGAGCAGGAGAGCGACACGGAGGAGGCTGGGGCAGAGGGCCCGCTCTGCCCGGGCTGCAGCAGCAAGAGGGAGCAGTGCTGGTGCCCCGAAGCCATGGAGCAGTTTCAGCAGCTCAATGACATTCTGTATGTGTGTCACGGGGGGGTGGCTGTCACTGGGAACAAGGCAGGGTGTGGATGGGGAGCAGCAGCAGGTTTATTGATCCCTGAGAACCTGAGGAGTTGTGTGTGAGGTCAGGCTCTGTCACGGTACTAGGCAGAGTGCTTAATGCAGCTGGTTGCCAGCTGGTGGTTGAACTAGGGCAGTTCTTTAGACAGAAGGTTCCTCTCTCTGGATATGAGAGTATCTTCCTCTTGCTCTCAGGCCTTCTGACCACAAAGAAACAAACCAGTGGAAGGAGTCCCTGCCTATGACAGGGGGCTGTACTCGGTGATCTTTAAGGTCCCTTCCAACTCAAACCTCTATGAAACTCTTCTAAATGAAAAACCTTTTGGTGGCTAGAGAATAATGTTTGCAAGGAGGATTGGACAGCAGTAGTGCCACGTGTTGCACAGGGAGTGCATCTCTGTGGGCTGTCAGAGCGTGTGAAGTGAGGCCTCATCTGTAGCATGTGCAGGGAGGAAGGTGCCTCAGGCTTTAGGTGTTCTTCATTTGCCTGTGCCTTTGCTCCCCCATGCTCCTGATGGGTGACTCCACGTCTGTAGCCACCGGCTGAATTTGCTGGAGAGGGTGAGCGCCGACGCCGTCACCACCATCCTGCACAGGATGATCGAGGAGAGGATGGAGCAGCGGTGCCGCGGCGAGTACGAGCACTCCTTCCTCAGTGAGTTCCAGGAGGTAAGGCAGCCAGGGCCCTGCTCTGGGCACAGGAACCTGCTCTTGGTTCAGCAGCTCAGCCTTAAGGCAGATTCCACCTGAAAACACCTGGTGCAGGGCTATGGCTTCCCCCATCCCTGGCAGGAGGGGTGGTTTGAACTCCCCACTCTGATTGATGCTGGAGGGAAAGGTTTACTCTGCCTTGTGGATCGTTGTATTTCACCTTGTGGTGGCCACAGTAAGGAGGGAATTTCTGTGGTTCCAGTTTACAAACTACAAGATCCACAAGTGCCACATGGCCTGCAGAGGACCCTCCCTCTATGCAGGCGAGCCCACAGTTTGAATTTTTGTGGCTGTTTTCTGACCCCTTTCCAGTTTCCATGTAAAATAGGAAGCAAGGGTGGGAGAGGATACTCTGCTATTGATCTCACCAGTGGCCACATAGAGAATTAAAACCTTTCTTTGCAATTGCCCAGTTGCTACTTAAACCAAGTTTGTGTGGGGCTGTTTACCAGTATGACCTTAAAATTCCATGGGTTGTGTCTCTTCCAGGACACAGTCCTGTGCTCTGTGTCCCTTGATCATGACCTTGCCTTTGCCTGTGTCAGAGCATAAGGTGTGCAGCCAGATTGCCATGCAAGCAGGACTCTGGTGCCCGTCACTGATTGCCATGCCCACTGTTTTTGTTGCCTGCAAACATCAAGAGTCATTTTGTGTTTACTTCCCTTTAGTATCCGTGCAACACTTTCTTTATTGCACCTCATGTGAAAGGCTTTTGATGACCTGGAGGTTCTTTAGGGATATTTTAAGGGCACCAGAGAAAATGCAGCTGCATTCTGCTCCTCAGATGCTACAGAAGGTCCCCTTGTTCCCACCTCTTCAGAAGGGTCAGTGTGTTTGGCCACAGAATATTGGAGCATGTCAGAATTAGGAAGAGATAATTTTAAGAAAAACAAAAGCACAAGCCTGGCAATCCAAAGATAAATTAGGAGAAGTCTGAGAAACAGGTTGCTGAAAGTACAGGTGCTGTGGGCAAACCCCCTTTGCAGACACAGCAGCAGCTTCCTACAGTGTCAGTTTGCAACCAGGCTGTAACAGGAGCACTTGGAGAACATAAACCATGGAGAAGAATGGGTTGGTTTGATAATAATTGCTTAAAATCAAGTTGCTTTGCATCAGTCAGAGTCCTGTCCTTTTGTCCTTTATGGAATTCTTTATCAGGTTCTCCACAGCTGTGCCCTGGTCCATGCCCAGGTGTTTGTAGTTCTCAGGTTCATCCTGCCTTGTCATTGGCAGCACTTCTGCATTTCTTCAGTGTTTCCTCAGTCAAGATAATTAAAAATGAGCATCAGCAAAACAGACCTTGACTTAGCATGTTTCTTTCAGGCTGTCAGAATCTGCTTATCAAAAAAAATATTAGTATCTAGTAGCTATTAATACTCAAATACTATCCCAGGAAGTACCATATATGTGCCACCATAATGGGAAAAAGCACATTTCTTTGGAAAGTCTGGATGTTACAGTTGAATAGCTTTGAAATTTGACAATTACATGTTTTCAGTAAAAACCTAAATCTCAAATACAAAAAGATAACCTTCTAATGCTCTCTGTACAGGTTTTTATTTTATTATTCAGTGACTAGGCTGGTATTTGAGGTATCCAGTGCCTGGGTTGGGTGTCTGTGAGTCCTTGGGATGGCTTATTTGCTTTTCATTGATTTCAGGAACCCCAGAAATTTTGGGCCAGGGATGGTGTGATAGGTGACTTGTTCATTTCCTCATGAATGGGATAGTTCTGCATGCGTAGAATGGGATGGGATTGTGTAAGAATGGAATAGTCTGCAAGTTTTGGAATATACCCTGTCCTTCTCAGAGCCCAGTGCCTGTGTGCAGTCCTTGGCCACCCCTTATCTTCTCACACCCACCTGCACAGTCCATATCCTCTATCTTTATTTAAGTCCCAGTTCTTTCAGCTGGGCTTTCCCCAGCTATAACTGAGGCTGGGGTAGATTTGGAAAGCAGCTGGGGGTGATGCTGTCCTTGTCCAGCTGCCCCTTTGTGCTGCCTGGGAAGGGTCACTGTGGGACATGGTTGTGGTGTTCACGTGTGTGTCCCTCTCGTTTGCAGTGGATTGAGAAGGTGATCGGCTGGCTCAGCAGGGTGTTCCTGCAGGATGGGCCCCTGGCACGCTGCTCCCCCGAAGCCAGCAGCACCCTCAAGCGCTGGAGGTGCCACGTCCAGAGGTTCTTCTACCGCATCTACGCCAGCATGCGCATCGAGGAGCTCTTCAGCATCATCCGAGGTGGGGGGCCCACTCAGTCTCCCTCACTTTTGGGCTGGGGCTGGGTGGGTGACAGCCCTGTCTGCAGCCCCTGGTGGGCCACGCTGCCTCCTCGTGCCTCCCCTCGGAGCGTGGCCCTGCCCCTGGTCACTGCTGCCTTTGCAGATTTCCCGGAGTCGAAGCCGGCTGTGGAGGACCTCAAGTTCTGCCTGGAAAGGACTAACCAGAGGCAGCAGCTGCTCAGCTCCCTGAAAAGTGCTCTGGAAATGCGACTTCTGCATCCTGGTGGGTTTGACAGCCCTGCCTGTGCCCTGACACTGTGGGAGCCTGGGCATGAGCAGGGTGTGCTGGGAGTCTGGTGGCCTGTTTGGTGAGAGAGGGGCAGTCACAGTGCCCATGGCACACTCTCCATCTTCCAGTGGGCATGGGCAGCAGCAGCTGATTGTATCCCAGCCCCCTTTGGCCTCATTTTTACAGTATGGTCAGGAGCTGAGCTAGCAGTTTAGCTTTGGTCCACGTGGGCAAAGGCTTCTTTGCTGTGTGGTCTGAGCTCCTGACACCCTGCCAGGGCTCAGCTCTGAGCTCTGTGGTTAGAACTCTTTCTCAGACACATGGATTCGATCTCTCCTTTTGCCTTGGGGCAGTAGGGCAGGAAGCCCTTCTCCTCTGACACCACAGGTCAAACAGAGGGTCTAGACCATCCCAGCCATTAGTCTGTGCCTCAGGGCTCTGACCCCCTCTGCCCCTCTCCTTAGGAGTGAACACATCCGACATCATCACTCTGTATATCTCGGCCATCAAGGCCTTGCGGGAGCTGGATCCTTCCATGGTTATCCTGGAGGTCGCCTGTGAGCCCATCAGGAAGTATCTGAGGTAAGAGGTGTGCTGGGCAGTCTGACACAGCCCAGTTCCCTGCCCTTCCTTCACCTGCTCCGTGTCTCTTGCTGCTGGCAGGACTCGGGATGACACGGTGCGGCAGATTGTGGCCGGTCTCACCGGGGACGCCGAGGGCTCCGGTGACCTGGCAAATGAGCTCTCCAAAGCTGACCCAGTGACCCTGGAGAACGGCCAGGAGAGTGATGATGACATCTCAGAGCCAGGGGACTGGGTTCCTGACCCGGTTGATGCAGATCCAGGTGAGATGCCAAGCCCAGGAGTTCTGGCAGTCAGCTGGTTTCCCACGTGGGCTGAATTCTCAGGCAGTTCATTTGCTGGTCCTGTGGAGCTGAGCTGGGCTGGGGCAGGTGTCTGTAAACCTCACACTGCTGTCTGCTGGATCCCACCAGGAAAATCGAGCTCCAAGCGTCGTTCCTCGGACATCATCAGCCTGCTGGTGAGCATCTATGGCAGCAAGGACCTGTTCATCAACGAGTACCGCACACTTCTGGCCGACCGGCTGCTGCATCAGTTCAACTACAGTGCTGAGAGGTGAGGTCTCAGTGCCCAAAGCAGGGCTTTTCATGGAGAAACCACCTGGGCTTTCTTTGCTCTGCTGTCTGAAGGACAGCTCCTTCAGACTCAGTCCTGCCAATGGCTGTTTGTGGAGCCAGAAATGTCTTTGGCCATTTCCTCTGCAGCTTTGTGTCTAGAATTCCATGTCTGGAATTCGGGCTGCTTCCTGCCCAATCCTGCCCTTGGCTTGTGCTGATGGGGCACCAACACCCTCTTAGCTCCCTCCCACATGTGGTGGTGGCCATCCCAAATGGAAGGGATGGGAAGGTCTGTGTTTCTGAAACACAGGGAGTTCCACCTGAACACCAGCAAGAACTTCTTTACTGTGAGGTGACTGAGCCCTGGAACAGGCTGCACAGAGAGTGTGTGGGGTCTCCTTCCCTGGAGATATTCCAAACCCATCTGGACACAATCTTAAGTGACTGCTCCAGGAGAGACCCTGCTTGGGCAGCAAGGTCAGACTGGGTGACCTTCCAGTCTAACCATTCTGGGATTCTGTCTTCAAAAAGCTGCAGGCCTAGAGAAGGTGCCTGTTCCTCACTTAGGTACAAGGAGCCATCCTGGTCAGATAATGTGCCTTGCAGGGCTTCCCAGGAAGAGCAGCCTTGTGCCAGGGACTCCCTTTTCTGGACTGTGTGTCAAGGGGTGGAGGCCAAGCCAGGCTTGTCTGTCCAAGAGACCCATGTCTGACCTGTTGTGTCTCTTGCCAGGGAAATCCGTAACGTGGAGCTGCTGAAGCTGCGGTTTGGTGAAGCTCAGATGCACTTTTGTGAAGTCATGTTAAAAGTAACTTTCTTTTGTCTTTTTTAAATTCATCTCCTGGCTATTTGAGTCCATTGGGGAAGAGGAGGGACTTAAGGAGTGTCCCTGAAAAGGTCTTTGAGGAAAGTGGAGGTCCCAGAAGGCCAGTGATGGGGCTGATTTGTCACAGGCAGAAGTGCATTGAAATCAAGTCTGGTTTTTAAGCCCTGTGGGTTGGATTATCCACTCTGGGGAATGGTTGCTCTGGTGCTGTTGTCTCTTTTGCCCTTCTTGCAGTGCAGTATCCTGGCATTGAAGAGCTGGGCTCTTCCAGCTCCTCTGGGGTTGGGACTCTGCAGTTTGATTCTCTTGGAGCACTGTGGGAAGAACCCAGGCCTGAGGGACTCAGTGAGGGCTAGTGTGGCATTGTAAGCCTTTCCTCTCACTCCCCACAAGTGTTTCTGAGTACACAGCAGACTTTCTAGTAGACACACATGATCATGTCCTTTCCATTGTGGTTTGGTCACTGTTCACCTTGTCTAAGCTTCTCCTTTCCTAAGAAGAGAAGGAGCCACCTCAGGTTCCTCTGTGTGTTCCAGGACATGGCTGACTCACGGCGCATCAATGCCAACATCCGGGATGAGGAGGAGAAGCTCCCCGAGGAGGAGAGGCCGCCCTTCAGCCTCGTCGCCGTTATCCTGTCGAGTGAGTTCTGGCCACCGCTCAAAGAGGAGAAGCTGGAACTTCCAGAGCAGATCAAGGAAGCCATGGAAGCCTATTCCAAGAAGTATGAGAAGTTAAAGGTGAGGCCACCTTAACTCTCCTTAAAAAAGCTGTTCAGATTTTGTTATGTAGCGTGGGTTTTCCAAAGTCCCCTTCATTATCCTTTAGATTTTGGCTGTTGGTTTCCCCATCCCATTATGGCGACATTCTTAGTAACCCAGCACTTGGTGGTTCCTGCTGGGAGATCTGCTGTGAGCAGCTGCTTCCCCCTTTTCCAGGCCATGAGGACCCTGAACTGGAAGTACCACCTGGGCCTGGTGAGCCTGGATGTGGAGCTGGCCGACCGCACCCTCTCCCTCTCTGTCTCACCCGTTCATGCTGCCATCATTCTGCACTTCCAGACCAAGAGTGAGTGCTCTGCCACCCCTGTCCTCTTCTGTGGCTGGGAAGGCCACATTCCTTGGCTGGCTGAAGGCTCTGAGAGCCCTGGCAGCAGGACCAAGACCTGGTCCATGGGTTTGGATGTACCACAGGGCTTAGCCAGGTCTCCATCACCCATCAGGGCTGCAGCTCTGCACCCACCTCCTTTGGGCTGCTTGGTCCTGGCAGTGCCTCCCCAGCCTCTTAGCAGGTCCTGGCATGCTGGGGCATGGGCAGGTGTCCTGTTCTCTGATCTTGGTGGTCTCTGCAGGCACCTGGACACTGACAGAGCTGAGTGAAGTGCTCAAGGTGCCTGTGACGTCGCTGAAGCGCAAGATGACACTGTGGCTGCAGCAGGGAGTCCTGAGGGAAGAGCCTGAAGGCACCTTCACTGTGATTGAGGAGGAGCAGAAGGACCAGGTGGAGAAGGTCGTTCTGATCGACAGTGATGAGGAGGGAGACTCTGCCATGGCCTCACAGGCTGACCAGAAGGAGGAGGAGCTGCAGGTACCTGTCCCTGTGTCTCTGCTGCTTGCAGAGCTGGTGGGGCAATGCAAACATCCTGTGGGTTTGGGTTTGGGGTGTCTGATTAAGGCATCGATTCAATCTGCACTTTTGATTTGCATTTTCCACTGCAAGTGGCTGAGTCCAGCATGAGGGTTTGGGTTTTGAAGTGGATATTCTTGGTTAAGGCTCACTGGTGCAGGTGCTGGATTGCAGCCTTTCCTCAGACAAGTGTCTGGCTGCTGAGTCAGGGAACCACTTGGACATCTCTAGATCTCTTTCTGCAGTTAAAAAAAAAAATCTGAGACATGATTTCACTTTTGCAAATAGTCATAACTTGTTTGGATGCACTTCTGACTGCCCCAAAGGCTTACCCAACACTAACAGCTGGATCTGTGCCTTTTCTGTGTTGTGGTTCCTGGACACTTCCAGTGCCTTTCCTGCCCATGAGTCATGTTTTGTGTATTGTGCAACATGGGGGTGTCATACTGGTGTTTATCCACGGAGGGTCATGCTTGTGCTGCACGTCAGATCCTCCTTTCAGAGTCACAGAATCATCAAGGTCAGAAGAAACCTTCAAGCTCATCCAGTCCATCCAGCTGTGTGTCCCAACACTTGCTGTTCCCGGGTGTTCCCTGTTTAAAGACCACATGCTCATGGCTGAAGGCAGAACTTCCTGCCAGCCACCCCTGCCCTGCTTTTGGGGTATGGGACATTTGCCTTATGGTGGAGATGTCAGTGTGAGTCACTGTTGCTTTTGTCCCTCCCTCTGCAGCTGTTCTGGACGTACATCCAGGCCATGCTGACCAACCTGGAGAGCCTGTCCCTGGAGAGGATTCACAGCATGCTGAAGATGTTTGTGATGACAGGCCCTGTGGTCACTGAGATCGATATCCAGGAGCTGCAGGGTTTCCTCCAGAAGAAGGTCCGGGACCAGCAGCTCATCTTCTCTGGCGGGGTCTATCGCCTGCCCAAGAACTGCAACTAGACTGTCAGTGTCCCTGCTGCCCCCCAGCACCCTGCCCTGTGCCTGTGCTCCACTCTGGAGTGCCACCAGCCCCTCGTGTCCTGCTGGGGGTTTCCTCTGCTCGGGGGGTTTTGCTGTGCCCCCTGCCCCAAACTGGTGTCATTTTCCACATGGAGGCAGCTCAGCAGCAGCCTGGGTTGTGCACCCCACAGTGCCTGGGCCTGCTCCTCACATTCCTTCCTGCTGTCTCTCAGTGCCTGGGCCCACTTCACTGGTTAATAAATAACAGCAGTCTTCTTTTTCCAGTGGTGCCAACTCTTTGCTTTCCTCTTGGCATCAGCCTCCTCACACAGGCAGGAAACTCCCCAGTCTGGGGCACCAGCTCCCTTTCCTTGGGTCTCCTTCTGCAGCCCCTGGAGTTTTTGGCTCCAGCTGCTGTCTGGGGCTCTGTGTGTGGCTAAAGCAGTGTCTTGTAGCTGGGTGTGATGAGCAAGACCCTGCCCAAAAGCAAGTGTTGGTGCTGCCTCCTCTGGCTGATGGGGTGGGGGGCAACTCCAGAGTCCCCTTGTTTGGGACTCTTAAGTGGTGTGAAATAATTTTGTTGTGGGATGAAGAATGCTTTAGATGGGTGAGATGTGGCAGTTCCCCAGGGCAAGCTGGTTAGTCCTGGAGGATAAGTGAGTGGATTATGCAGGCACTGGGAGGATTGCTTTGCCATGGCACACATACCTTTCTGCCTCCCAGCACCAGGGCAGCTGCCCTTGGGCACATTGTCCTGGTGAGCCTCAGGGCTGTTGGCACCACTGAGGCTCCCCAGGCAGTTGGGTGGGATAATCCCTGAGCTCCTGGTTAAACATCCTGCCCCCCCACCCCGGGTGGATTTCAGGATTGTACTCCATAGTGTTCTGGCTTCCTCAGTCCTGAGTTTTGCTCATCAGGAGGAATATGCTGTGGAAATATGGCTTTTACTAAAAATTTGCTTTCTATAAAGCAAACAATGAATTTCCACAGCCCAAGGAGTCTTTCCCCTCCTCTGCTGAATCTTCTGTTCCAGCCTTGGGTGCTGCAGCAGCAGGAACTGAGATACCAAAGGGCCACAGTGGAAACAAGGGAGCAGCCTGTGAGCCTGGCCTTGCATCCAGGGGCATGAGGGACTTGTGGAATGTAGAAATGAACCCCTATTTAACACTGAACCTTGTTTTTCAGTGCCCAGAGGCCCACAAGTTCCACCCTGTGGGCACCTTCCTGCAGCCACAGCACTTCTCTCCCCTTTGGGCATGCTGATGTTTTTCCCTCCATGGACAGCACGTTCCCAGGTTGGCTCCAGGCTGGTGGGGCTGTGGCACTGGGAACTCTTTGGTGTGTTTTATTGTGAAGATTAAAATGTTCCTTGTGCTGCAGGGGATTTGGTAATAATTGGATAAAGCCCAGTGTGTGAACAGGTAGGATATTACAGGTAGGATATGCCCAAGGAGCCCTACCAGGCCCTGCTAGGACACTGGCTGGATCCTTTGATGTTGGGTGGGGTGTCCAGGACACAGCACTGGCCTCATCATTGCTGTGCCCAGCGTGGGATGGGGCAGGGCCATCCCTGGGACACACTGTCGAGGACCACATGTGGAACCACAGCTGGTTTAACCCCAGGCAGGTCCTGCAGCAGGTCCTGGTGGCTTCCCCTTGGAGAAACACCTCCTGGGGACTTCATGTTCCCTCAGGCTCCTCATGCCCTTGCTCAGCTCTTGCTTAGACTCTTACCCATCACAGAATAAACCCCAGCAGCCACAAATGCCCGGGCTCCATCCAAACTCTCCTGGGAGGGCAGGAGGGAAGGAGACATGGGCAGGTTGTGCAGAGAGCCCAGGCCTGACCTCTTCTCTGACGTGCTGCAGGTGCAGAGCCCCCAGGCTGCATTCCACATGTTATTTTATTTTATCTCATTTCACTTTTTCATGAATGAGCACTATTTGAGCCCATGGAAGCACGTGGAAGGGCTGGCACTGGGGGTCAGCAGGGTCAGTGTCTGGCAGCCTGGGGTGTGCCAGCCCACGTCTCACTCCACGCTTGGTCATTGCCCAGCAAGTGTCTGGACGTGCTGTGGCCACAGCGGGGTGGGGAAATGGCTCCTTTTGATCCTTGGAGATCAAAGAAGTCACCAGTTTGGAGCAGGGCTGTCCCCAGGGCCAGCTGTAAGGGAGGTGACCGTGGGTGACTCAGGGCCTTGTCTGTGTCTGCTTTGCTTACAGATGCAAGAATATTGATTGATTTATGTGTGTGTGCAGGTGGATTTGTTGCTCCTCTCCCCCAAGGCAGGGGTGTGGGGTGCTGAGCATGTCCTTGCTGTGCCCCATCCCAGCAGCCTTCCAGCCCTCACCATGCTGGGATGAGCATCTTTCCTGCCCTGACTGCTCCCAGCTGCCCTGATGGGATGGATCCGTGGGGTGTGATGAGTTTGTCCATGCTGAGCTGGAGGATGAGCACTGCCCCAGCTGAAGGGACCCCGAGTGTCTCCTCTCCATGCTGGAGGTCCCGGCACGGCGGAGCCAGAGCCACCAGCCAAGCTGCAGTGTGGTCGTTTCAAAGTGTTACAACAGGAAAAACTCTGGTTTAATGACTGCTTTGGCTTTTATAGAATGTCAAAGTCTTAAAATTAATTGAAACAAGCTGGAAATGTGATTTTTTTTCAGCCTGGTGGAGGAAGCTGGGGAAAGGAAGAAAGGGCTCTGGGCTCTCCCCTGTGCTGTTTGCTGTGCAGCCGCGTTGCTTCAGGCTGGAGCTGTGTCTGCTGGCTGAGACAAAGCCCTGTCCCACATCCCTTGCCTTCACAAATCTCCCACTTTAGAAGAAAGAAAGAAAAAATCATTTCCAGCTAAAAAATGCTTGTAAAATCATAGAACCAGACTCATAGAATGGCCTGGGTTGGAAGGGACCTTAAAGATTGTCTTGTTCCACCCCTCTGCCATGGGCAGGGACACCTTCCATTAGCCCAGGTTGTTCCAAGCTGCCCTTGAACACTTCTTTACTCTTTGGATGCTTGGGAATGGCTCCAGCACCTCGGGGGTGTTTTACAGACCCCCTTGGTGAGTGAGTCAACCCTCCTGTGAGCTCTCTTTCACATGGGAAGGTGTCACAGTGATTTTCTCTGGTCACCACTCCTGAAACGAGTCCACAGTGGTGGCACTGGGGGATGCTGATGGAGGAGCACTGTCGGTGACCAACCCACCACTTCAGGCACTTGCTGCTCTCCAACACTTTCCAAATTATTTCCTTTTTTTCTCCCTGATGTACCACTTCTTTTTCCCCCAGTGAAAAGCAGTGTGAGCTCACAACTTCCCAGGGGCAGCAGTGCTGGTCCCTGCCCTCTCCCACTGCCACCGTGGTGTTGGCGCAGATGGTGCCCCATGGCATGGCCATGACCTTCCCTTTGGCCCCACCGTGGCTGGCACATGAGGGGCTGAACTTCCCAAACATATTTTTCTTATATTTTTATTATTTTCCTGAGGTGGGGATGAAGCTCAGCTGGAGGAGAAAGAAGCAGCTGCTTCAACTTGGGGTTTAGGATCCGCCATCTGACCCGGCGCCCCTTGAACAGCCTTAAAAGAAGAAATGAGATAAAAAATCCTCTCTCAAAGAGCGCTGGCCCTCATTTACCTTGGGCTATTTATAAACTGTTTAGAAGGGCCACGATGACCCAAGCAGGATGCGGTGTCCCTGCAGGGGACATTCCCTGGCCCACAGATAAACTGTTTGGGTTATTTTGGACGTGTTAAAGCGGGGCTGCTTCTGCAGCCTGGAAATTTGTGCTAAGAGTGAGATTGGGAAGAGTGAGGGGGTCCAGCTTGATGGCCCTGGGACTGCGTCCTGCCCAGGGAGCTGCTGAGCTGCTGCTGGATCTACACTGGGTTTAGGATGCAGAAGGGCTGATGGCACAGAGGGACCCCAGGGCAATGAAGGGTTGGAGCAGCAATTCAGGGCAAATTGACACAAGGAGGGTGATGAAAAAGGCAAAAACCTCACCCAGCAGCCCAAGCCATTGCTTAGGTGTCCATGGAGCTGGTGGGTCCCACTGCTTGGGAAAAGGACCTTTGGGTCTGCGGATGACCCTGCAGGGCTGGACCCTGCACCTCTGCCAGGGGCTGCTGAGCCACACCAAGGACCTGCTGCCCAGCAGGGATCAGATTATCTTACTGTATCCTCTTAGCTCTTCCCTTTTTGGGGCCACAGGGCTTCTCGGGGGTTTCTGTACCCTCACTCCAGCCCCGTTTCCTCTTCCCCACTAGCAGCCTCTCACTTTTAATTTTGGGGCTCCCTGCCCACTCCAGGCTGTGTTTGTGAGCTCTACATCCATTTCCCTGGCATCTCCAAGCCCGTGACCTTTGCAGCTGCTTTTAGTTTATTTTTTGACAGATTTCCTCTTTTTTGCAGAGTTTTCCTGGGCAAGGCCAGTGCTGTGGGTATGGGACCTACTGTCTGTCCCAGAGCTGCCAGGGCTCACCCTGGACCCGTTCTGGGCTCTGGGCACCCACAGCCCCCCCAAAGGGTCACACTGGCCCTGGAGGGTTCATTCACCTAATTTTGGCTTCCTGGGGTGCAGAGGGGTTGGGGAGGTTTGTCTCTGCCTGGGGTTTGCAGCTGCTGCTGCTCAGCTCTGGATGTGTTCAGGCTAAACAAGTGACATGCCAAAAAATGGAGGAAAACCCTAAAATTGTCCTATAAGTCTGTGCCCAGCCATATGGCCACCCACCCTCTGGAGATGCATCTTGGTGGGTACCAATCCAGGTGCACATCCCTGGGAGATGCCCATCACCTGGGGGTGCCCAAACCAGTGTGTACCAGTCAGAGACTGGTACCCAAATCTCGGCTCAGAGTTACCATCTCCCCCTCCCTGGGGCTTCCTTGCCCCGTGTCCCCTGGGTGCCCTGGGAGAGGCTGTGTTTGCACAGGATTTGCATCCGTGGCCGCAGGAAGGGCTGTGGCACCGTGGCTGGTCCCCATCCCACTGTTTCCTCCCTTCGTGGGGCCCCGATGGGGGGATCCTGCCTCGTCCCCAGCAGGGACATGGGGGACAGGGCTCGTGGTCCCAAGGTGAGTGGGGGGTCTGGGGTTGGGGGGAGAGAGGGCTGGTCCTGCTGTGCCCCTTCTGTCCCTGCAGAGACCCCCCTACATAGGTACAGACCCCCTGGGCACTGCCCCCATACATGTGTGCAGCCCCCTGGGCACTGCCCAAGGCACAGCCATGGCCCCCCAGCAGCTGCACGACCCCCCTGCACAGATAACCCCCCCCCTTCTCCACTGCTCTGCTCACACATGGACCCCCAAAGCACTGCCCCCCAAAGCACTGCCC
>JAWWEE010000037.1:6902333-6925178 GCA_035221455.1 Xenops minutus | reverse complement strand
GAAGTGTCCAAGGCCAGGTTGGACTGGGCTTGGAGCAACCTGGGCTAGTGGAAGGTGTCCCTGCCCATGGCAGGGGGATTGGAACAAGATGAGCTTTAAGGTCCCTCCCAACTCAAAGTGCTCCCTGATTCTACATTCCTTCTGTTCCCTAAAACATTTCCTGTGACTTCCCACAGCTTTCCCTCTGGCATTTAACCAACCCTCTCTACACCTGCATGGGTTTGGGGCTGAGAAAGCTTCCCTCTGTGTGTGTGTGAGGGTCCAGAGGGTTGTCTCAGTCCCAGGCTGAGCTCTGTGGTGTCCCTGCTCCCTGGGGACCATGGTCAGTGCTGGTCTGTGCCACAGGGGCTGCCCCCCAGCTGCTCTGGGGACAGCCATCCCTGTGGGGACCTTCAGGCACTGTGTGAGCAAGGCAAAGAGTGCAGGATGGAGAGGAGCCAGGGTGTGATGCCAGCATGGTGTGGGCACAGCCCTGGGCTCCCAGTGCCATCCTGGGTGACAGTGGCATCCAGCCCTCCTTCCTGGTGCTGCCTCAGGGCCTCCTCCAGATCTGGTCTGGCTGGTTTTGCCTTTGCACACCAGATCCTGCCCAGGGTCAGGAATTAGGTCAGCAATTAGCACTCAGGGTTAATTGCTGCACAGCAATGGCAGGCCCAGCAATGAGTGCTGGACTCACCTGGCTTGGTTCAATCAGCACTTGGTCCCAAAATCAACTTGTCCCTAGAGTGGGGTAAAGGCATCCCAGGATTTCAGAGGAGCCAGGAAAGGTGCAGGGGGAAACAAGGAGGCTCAGGGAGCATTTCCCAGTGCCTTTGGCTCCCGTGTGGCTCTCTGGGTGCCCTCGGGCTCGGAGCGTGCCGGCGTCAGCCTCGCACGGGGGAAGCAGAACCTTTGCCAGAGCGTGACTTTGTGCAGGTTGGTGGCTTCCTGCTGAGCTCAAACGAGTTAATAAGAAACCTTTCAGGTCCTCCTCCTCCTCCTTCTCGGAGATGTGGTGCTTTGGCAGGACCCAGGGGTGATTTTTCTGAGTAGCTGATGAAAGCGACTTTTCCTGCCCTGCCTGTACTGGTTTCCTGCTCTGGGGGCTGGTGATGCCACCGCAGGGAACTGTCCCTTGCGTCAGTGCCACTGCGGTCCAGAGGGGCAGGGGAAACACCCTGCCAGCCTGACACAGCCTCTGCCACCACCTGCTTCGTGCCAGGCAGGGGCAGAGCCATGCTGGGTTTGCCCATTGAGGGTTGTCCATGTGTTCTCCACACAGATGGATATTCCCAGGATGCTCATGTCCCTGCAGCTCTGGGGTGACACGTGGCGGGACACAGTGGCTGCTGTGTGTGCAGGGTGGGGGGGTGTGGGCACACAGGGCAGGGAAGGGCTGTAGGGGTAGCAGGGCCACAAAAATCACAGAATCAGATGGGTTGGAAAAGAACTCTGAGACCCTCGAGTCCAACCTGTGACCCAGCTCCGCCTTGTCAACTGGACTATGGCACTGAGTCTTTCCTTGAACACCTCCAGGGATGGTGACTGCAGCACCTCTCCGTGGGGCAGCCCTGCTGCTCTCCCCACAGCCGTGTGTTCCTGGCAGGTTCAGTCACAGCCACATCATTTCTCTGCAGCCTTTCCCATGCAGGGGCAGCTCTCCCTGCTGGCAGGACTAGTGGTGCTTGGCATACCCATTGGAACAGCTGGGAAAAATCCTCCCCGTGGGAGATGCTGTGCCACCACAGCCAGCATGGCAGGAGCCCTTCCACAGCCCGAGAGGTCTCCGTGGGTGTAGGAGTGGCTGTTCCCCACAGGGTGTGTACCTGTGTGTGTGTGTGTGTGCTGGCACAGAGGTGTGGCTTTGGGTCTTCCTTAAATTTAGCAGGTGTAGGGAGAGAGGACTGGGCAGCTTTGGTTCAGAGCACGGGTCACTCTGTCCTGCTGTCCTGCCTCTTCCTCACGGCAGAGCCTCCAGCTTTAGCCTCAGCCAGCTCTGACCTTTCTTTCTGCATCTGAAGGCAGGGTTGGCTTTGTGTTATACATCAATTTGCATTGATTTACACTGAATTTCATCTGAAGTTCTGCACATCTACATCACCTTCCAGAAAGTTAATCTAGGTCTGAAAGTCTCTGCCACTGTGCCACTGCTGATTGCTATAGTTCTGCTGATTAGAAAGTGGGATATCTGTCTAATTTCACTGTCATTGGTCACTTCTTGATCTGACATTGACTTTACATAATTCTTTTCCTTTTCAGAGAGAAGATGATGTGAATGGACTGTAAGAACCTGACGAGATGGATGGAGAGCTGCCCTGTGCTGAGGTGGATGGAGAAGCATCCTCTGCCACGGCGGTGGATCTGGCAGGGGAGGTGCCCTGTGTGGAGAGTGGTTCTGAAGGAAATATGTCCTGTGCCCAGAGACATGCAGAAGGAGAGATGACCAGCATGAAAGAAGAGATTCCTGGCACTGACAGTGATGGGGAAGGGGAAATGCCCAGCACTGATAGCAATGGGGAAGGGGAAATGCCCTGTGCTGAAAGTGACGTAAAAGAAGAGGCATCTTGCTCTGAGAGCGACGGGGAAGAGGTAGCAGATGCTGCAATCCCTGCTGCTTCAAGGAAAATGGCCTCTCTGTCTTCTCCCTTACGGGCAATCATCCGCCTGCGACGGCGATACCGCGTGCAGAAGAAAGGCCGCCTACACTTACAGCTCCCTCGGGAAAAGCCTGCAGAGATTGTCCACACGAGGCTGCTCCAAAGGCAGCTCTCCCTCAACAGAACTGGCATGTACAGCCCTTCCATGGCTTTCTTTAACCAGACCAGCTTCGAGAGCTCCCAGTACTTCACCTTCGACACGTCGGTGGAACAGTACGCGATGAAAAAGTGCCGGCGGAAAAAGAGCCGAAGGAAATCTAGGATGGTCCTCTATCCAGACAAAACAAAGAGATACCTTCCAACAGAGGAGAAGAGCAAGGCAAAACGCTGCCTCTTCTTGCTCATGGCCATTATCTTCTTCCAGATTCTCAATGCAATAGAGAACCTGGATGATAACCTCCAAAAATACGACCTAGATGGCTTGGAGAAAACAATGCACCGGGAAGTATTTGGGCAGAAGGCTGCTGTGGAAAGTATTGTGGAATTACTGAAAGACTATCTGGCTACCCACATCCACAACAAGCCTCTAGTCATCTCTTTAAATGGCCCGACTGGCGTTGGGAAGAGTCATGTTGGCTGGCTGCTGGCCAAGCACTTTCGTTCCGTCATGGACAATGACTTTGTGCTTCAGTACTTTGTCATGCACCACTGCCCCAATGGGGTGGCTCCTCTGACATGTGAAATAGATCTGTCTAAGAAGATTTCTGACATGGTTACAAGAGCCGAAATAGAGGAGAAGACACCGTTGTTTATTCTGGATGAGGTTGAACTCATGTCTCCAGTCCTCCTGGATACCCTCAGCCGATTCTTTGAACCCAATCAAACCAATGAGTTCCTCAATGCCATCTACATCTTAATCAGCAACATAGGAGGGGGTGAAATAACGAGGTTCGTTATCCAGAATGAATCTGCTGAGCTCCTGCATCAGCACCGGGGAGCTGAAGAGCTGCTGAGCATCATCCAGCCAGTACTGAGGAATGTCCACCCTCTCTGGAAGGCTGCAGACATCATCCCATTCCTTCTTCTGGAGAAGACTCACGTCATAAGCTGCTTCCTAGAGCAGATGAGGAGGGAAGGGCTGTATCCTGACCAGAAGCATATTGAGCATTTAGCAAATCAGCTCAGTTACTACACTACAGGGGACAAGCAGTACTCCAGGATGGGCTGCAAGCAGGTTGTGGCCAAAGTCAACCTTCAGTAGGGATTTACTGCAGACACCAAGCCCTGCTTTCAGGATTGGCAAAATTCTGGGCTTGGGAAGGGCTATGTTCCATCATGCTGTGGTCAAGGTGTCCTTTCTCAGCCCTGCAATTGACTCTGTCCTGGTCGAGGTGGAGGGATGGCAGCCTGGACAACATGGTCTCTGTTCTCCTCAGGCTTCGCTTGTTCCTGATGTTCCGTGAATAAGGAAGGGCAAGGAAGCCCAAGTCACCTCCCAGTAATTGTGAGATGCTTTGTTCTTCACGTTCTCATTGGGAAACTTTTCATTAAGGAGTTGTGAGATGGCTGCAAAAGCTGCAGTACCTAAATAGGAGGAGGAAACAACTCCTGGGTCACTGCCCCTGTAGAATACGTCACCTCATGTGTCTCACTCCCTGCCAGGCTCACAGTCACCAGCTCCTTGCTGTTCTTGGTCCTGGCTGGTGTGTGCAGGGCAGAGGCCAGGCTGGATGCCCAGGGGACTGAGACAATTTGTGGTTCCTGCTCCCCCAAATGCATGGGCAGCTCTCTGCACCTCCGACGTGAGCACATCCTCTGGAGAGCGCTTTTTGGATCTGCCCCTGGGCTGCTGCTCCTCTGAGCTCATACCTGAGCTCACCTTTGGCACCTCCAGTGAGATTTCTGCCCTGCAGGTCTGTTTGGGCTCGCCTTGGAGACTGCTGGGCTGTGCCAGCTTGGTGCAGAAATAACCTCTGGACTGTTTCAGGTCTGGTGGTGACAACTCATCCCCAGAGCTCTTCTGCTTTTTGATCTGCGTCTGCATCACTGTGCTCGTTATCTGGAAAGCCCAAAATAGCAACTGACATGCAATGAAGCAACACACACTGGAAAAGACAGTTTGGGCTGTGGGCCAATGCAGTGGGAATTCTGGGCTTGTTCCCAGTCCTGTGAGGCCAAGAAGAGGCTCTTTGCCATCATACCCAGGTGTGAATTCAGCCTGGGAGCACCTCGGGAAGAGCACATGTCCATGTTTTCAGCATCAAACAGGTATTTATGACATTGGGGTTTTTTCAGGTTTTGGTTTTGTGCAAGGTTTCTACAATTTGCTGTGAATTGCCACATAGGTAACCCTGTGGATGTTTGCACTGAGAGTTTGATTCACCTCTTGGTAATTGTTGGTCTTCACAAACTCCACCACGAACTCCTGCTTCCAGAGCTGTTGTCAGGAATAAACCCAAACTATCCTGAATAAAAACAATTCAGAGTGCATTTCCTTTATTTGACTGAAATGTGGTTTTCTCCTCAAATTTCTCTGGCCCTGCCATGCCTGTGATTCCTGGTGACTTGGACTGGGAGCAAGGGCTACAGCTTTGCTGCATGTTTTTTGCAGCCCACCTCGATGCAGTGTGTGTGCAGCACCTCGAGGTGCCCCTGGTGAGCCCAATCCCAAACCTACCCAGTGCAGTAGTGCCAAAAGCTCCTCCATTTAACCCACCTCCTAAATTCAAGTGTCCTCAAAAACTGATGCGTGTGAGCTGGTTTTATCATAGCTTAGAGAGCTTTTACTACCAGGACAGTTGGGATGTTTTTAGCCTGGATAATACACAACTCAGGAACCAGGATTCTCCTCCTCTTCCAGCTGGGAGAGGGACAGATGTTAGTTCTATTTTTATAGCCAAGGTCTCTTGTTTCTAAATACCCACCCATGGGATGTTTAGTTGTGCCAGAAGTCCCTGGGTGCCTCCACACAAACCCTCACCCTGTGAGAAAGGGGAGGGTGACTCCAAGTGGAGCTGAGCATCTGCAGAGCTCCTTTCCAGCCCCCTAAGACTCACCCACCCTAATCCAGGGCTCCCAGCCCTTCCCTGAGTGAGCTGCCTGAGTTTTGCTGAGGCACCAGCCCATGGCTTTGTACCCACCAGAAGCTGCACACTGAGTGGCTCTGGGTCACCACAAGCAGCCCAGCACCCTTGGGTGCAGCAGCATAAGGCCCCTTGTGCTCTGCTCAGGGACACGTTGCGTTATCTTGCCTCCCACTCTATCCCACCCCACTTCTGCACATCAGTTCCCTCTCAAAGCAAAGCTGTCCTGATTACTTGGCATGAGGTTTTGGGGCACCTTGAAGAGCTGCCAAGGTCTTTGCCTCCCACAAAACTCCTCTCAGTGCTAAGAACTGGGGCTCCATCCACACCACCCCATCCCTTGGCCAGCAGAGAGGGAGGGCAATCTGGCCAGTGCTGCCCGTGTGCCAACCCTCCCCATGCTCCCAGCTCACACAGAATCACAGAATCATTAAGGCTGGGAAAGACCTCCAAGATCATCAACCTTCAGTGGATTGCCTGGACCTCTGGAGGCCCTCCTGAGAAAGCACAGGAGCCTCCAGGTCATGGAGAGGACTTTCCCTGCCAGGAGATAAGGATGTGTGGACTGGTTGTCCCCAGGCTCAAGTTGCCCCAGGACTTGAATCCCAGGTCAAATGGCATTTCAGGTTGTCCCCTAGCCTGGTCTCCCCCAGGACCCCAGCTCAGACATCTGTCCATGCTCTCCCTGGCCCTAACCTGCCCTGAGATCCTCTGCAAAGCTACCAGCCCTGCCAGGGCTTTGGAGGCAGTGGAGCTGGCACGTGGGTGATCCACTGAGCTGGGCACCAGGAGCCCAAGGGCTCCTTCCTCAATGCTGTGTGCAAAGGGAGCTGATCCAAGGGAAGGGAATGCTAAGGAGACTGAAACCTCCTCATGTCCCATAATGGCTGGCTGGGCCTGCTGAGGTTCTGCACCTTTGCTCATCACAGGAGCACCTTCCTGCTGTGTCAGAGTCACGAGAACCTCTGCAGGAGTTGCTCATCAGCTCCCACACTTCTCTACCTGATCCAGACCGTACCCTGGCACACCCACCGAGGGCCAGGCTGATGAGCCTGGGTTAGGAAGTCAACATGTAATCCTTCAAATTTCAAGGCTGGAATTTGGGGACTAAAGCACAAAGTGGCTTGTTCTTGGTTCCACTCTGTCTCTTGGAGGTTCACATGCTCCCAACACAGGACCCAAGGCTCTGCTGGAGAGCTTTTGCTCCGTGGGCACAGCTGAGAGGCCAAGTGTGAGGTAACGTGCTTTTGCCATAGACTTTGTCCTCCGTAGCCTGGCAAGAATTTCTTTCTCCAATTAAATTTTCCAGGGAAAATGCTGGTTGAGCTCAAGGATGGGATTGAAGCTGAAAGATGGAGAGAACAGCCCCCCCTTGAGCTGCTGGTCCCACTCTGCCCCTGCACAGCCGAGCTGTAAATTGAAGGGCTTTTTTACTCTTAATAGCTTCTTTTTTTTTTTGTAATCAAAACATCTCGAAATATGACTTTGCAGGGAATATTAGGCTTCCTCAGCTGACTCCTCCCAAGTCAGGGCTGTATTTCTGTTGTGCTTGGAGCAGTGATTTATGGCAGGCTGTTCCCACACTGCTGCAGGCACTGCGTTTGACCTTGCTGGTTCAGTAGTTCCAGCAGCACTGGGAGAGCTGTTCCTGGGGGCTGGCTGGGGCTCATGGGGGCACCAGCAGGTACCCTGTCCCCCACCACTGCATCCCAAAGCCAGACTGGTGTTTGGACCAAATGCTCCTTTTGCATTTACGCTGGGGAAAGTGATTCCAAAGAGGTGTGTGGTGAGGATGTGGGAGCAGCTGCTGTTACTGCCTGTGAGAGCACGGCAGTGATGGAGCAGTTAAAAGTAGGCATGAAATAGTGCATGTCTTGCACAGTGTGGAGTCTGTGACCACATTGGCCTGGTCTGTGCTGAAGGCCAGGAGGTTCTCTGGGCAGGAGCTGCATTCCCATCACCGTGAGACCTCGATAGAGCAGCTGTATCACCTCCAGGAGCACCTCCCAGGGCCAAAGGCTCACTCATCTGGAGCGATAATGAGTCTTCCTGTCACAGCCTCTCCTGATATCCCCCCACACTCAGGAGTCAGTCCTGGACTGATATTTAAGCTCAGAAACCTTGCTTTAGCACAACTGGAGGCATTATCCCTGAGGCAGCTGTGTTGGAGGAGTGCTGGTACCCAGCTCAGCTCCATCCCTGCCAGGACCATGGGCTCTGCCACCCCAAGAGCTCAGCCTTTAGCCTGACACTTCATCTTGCACCATCACCACAAACCTGCCTGGCCACTGCTGGCCCTGATCTGTGCCTTTCCTTCCTGGCTTCCCCCTGCACCCATCTCACCACTGTGGTGTTGTGAGATCTGGACATTTGAGTTGCTTCAGACTCTTGGTTGGACCTGGCCACCACCTCAGACCTGGCCACCACCTCAGACCTGCTCTGGTCTTCCACTCAAGTACTGTGTGAGGGCTCCTGCTGGACCTGGGGTCCCACTTGCTCTCTTTCCTGAGAGATCAGCCCTGGTTTGCTGCCCCCTGGTATGGGGGGATGTTGGTTTGGGGGACCAGGAAAAGTCATTAGGCCAAGTGCAGCTGGTGGGAATTTCTTATGTCCAAGGCATCAATTGCCTTCTCACCATGGGTACCTAAAGCTACAGTGGATGGTGACATCCCTCCCTTTGGTGCCAGCTGTGTCCAGGGCAGGACCCGTGTTGGCAGAACCCCTCCATGGCACCAGAAGAGCCCCCTGAGCAGGAGGACATGTGGTTCCCAACATCTGCACCTCCTTCCCTGCCAAGCAAGCTTTGCTCTGGATTGCAGCAGAAACTTCTGGGGCTGCCCAGAGAAGGTTGCAGCCTGGGGTGGTGCAGCATGTGAGTGACCTGGCTGGTGGGGGTGTCACCTGTGGTGTCCCCTGGGGTGGAGGATCTGCTGCAGACTCACCCCTGGCTGCCTGGGTTGTGCTCCATCCCCATGTCATCTCTTTTCCATGCTGGTGTTGGAGATGCCCCTCTGGTTCCTGACAGATAACCCACTGTCACACATCATGCCCACACGTGGGCTGAAGCTGCTCCCTCCCACCAGGCAGGAGCATATTTGTCCCCACCACATCCCCTGACAGGGGTGGCACTGGGGGTCATGCCAGTGGGAGCTCAGGTCAGATGCCAGGCATGGGAACCCTGAGGTCTGGATGGAGGGAGGGCTGCTGAGATGTGGAAGCAGCAAACTCTGCCCTGCAGGGATTGGCACTGATGCACCCGATGCCTGTGCTGGTGCCTCTCCCAGTGCCCATATCCCTGCCCACCTGCAGGGCTCCATCACCCTGCAGTCATCAGGCTCTGGGGTGGGGTCCTTGTTCTACCTGTAGGAGCATCACCAGTGACGACCTCTCAGCCAGACTCTCCCACCTTCCAGTGCCAGGAGGATCCTTAGTGGTTCCTGAGAGAGGGATGGAAGCTGGAGAGCAGCTGGCCCTCAGATTGTTCCTACATGTGAGTTGGAAGGGTTTTATTTTATGTTCAGAAAGTGTTTGGATGATCCTCTCAGGCACCAGGTATGACTCTTGGGGATGGCCCCATGCAGGCATAAGGGTTGGACTTGAGGATCCTCGTGGGTCCTTCTAGCTTGGCATATTCTGGAATTCTGTGATACAGTGATAATGAACCACTTTCACCAAACTTGTGGGCTTGGAGCACTTCAGGCAAGAACACTGTGCTCAGGTTCCCAGGGCACTCCTGTACTCCTGCAGGGATGTGGCTGCCCCCTCTGAATGCTCCAGGGCCATGGAATCATGAATGGGATGTGCCCTGTGTTTCTCCCTGGACCTGGCCCAGCTCCAGCCAGAGGAAGGTGGGTGCACAAACACGTTCTGCACGAGCTCTGGATAACTTCAGCTGCCTCCGGGAGAAGAGGTTTGTATTGAAATATTCCTAAAAAGGCCCTAATCCCAGCTGCCTCTGTTAGTCCAAGCAGCCTGTCTAAAGCTGCCTCCAGAGGTGGGTGCTGGCTGGGAGGCTCAGTCCTCCTGGGATTTCCCCCTGCCACGGGGAAGATGCTGCAGGGATGACAGAGCGCTGGACCAGAGCTCTCTGTCCCACCACAGCATCACAGCAGCCTTGCTGGGCTTGCCAGCTCCCTGAGCTCCCTGAGTGCTGCTGGAGCTGCTCCCACGGGGTTGTGCCCACCCAGCAGCACCTTGTCCTCACTGCTGGTGCCTCTGGCTGTGATGGGGCTCACAGGGGATCCCTGGTGTTGGCCCAGGGCACCTGAGCAGAAGAGAGAGGCAAATGAAGGTGCCACTTGCAGGGGGTGCAGGGGGGACAGTGAGCATATCCCCACGTACACCAGTGACTTCCCCTTGTGCACAGGGCAAGGAAAAGCTGCTGCCAATCCCTACAAGGATATGTGCCTTTCTTTCCAGCTCCTGTGGTCACCACTAAATAGATGAGGTGCCACCAGGAAAGCAGATTTTGTTCCCAGTGACAGCAGGGAAAGGTCATGGGCTGCAGGAGGGAAGGAAAGAGCTGGGACAGCACAGGTGAGTGAGGGCTCTCCCCATAGTTCTAAACAGTGCAATTCATCTGAGGGTGCAGAGGGAATGTCTGCAATGGCTTTGGAGACACACAGCAAAGGGCTGAGTCTTTGAAAGGTGGAGAGAGGAGAAACACCCCTTCTCCTCGGGAATAAAGGCAAATATGAGAGTGAATGCATTGCCTGTGAGCAACTAGAAGAGAGGGGAGAAATAACATCCAACATTTTCCAAGAGGAGTTGCAACCATAAAATCTAATTTCCCCTCTGACAGGATATTCAAAGAATAGCTGTTAATAGGATGAACTGGAAGGAGTTTTCCAGAGCTGGGGACACTAAATATTCCATAAATGGTGGGGAGGTCAGAGTCACAGAACCAGACACAGTTTGTCTGACCATAGAATTTGGAGGGGATGGGGATGAGAGGGTTGAAAAGCATAAATGGGATGAAAGGCATGAACTGGAGGAAAGGTCTGGGATGAAAAGTCTGAACTGGAGGAGGAAAGGAGGTGCTGCAGAGGAGGATGAGAGTGAGCAAATGCACGTTCCAGGATGGAGAGGGTGAAGGAAAACAAGCCTGGGGGGGATCGCAGCACCCGCTCTCCGCAGGAGGGAGAACACCCCGGGTTTCGGGAATGGCAAACATCCATTAAAATGTATAAATAGGTGTGTTGCATATGCAAGGGATGAAGTAATGTGGGGCCACACTCAGGCATTGTGGCCTTATTTGGGCACCTCGTGGGCAGGGAGACCTCAAGCCCAGCATCCTGCCGGGAACAGGGAGCCAGGGATGGCAGCGAGGAGCCCCGGGAAGAGTTTCAGGTGAAGAGTGATAAGAGGTTTCAAATATGCAAAACCCTGGCAGGAAGGAGACAGTGGTGCTTGGTTTTCCCAGCCTTCCTCGGGCAGGGTGTGCAGTTGGCTCCAGAGGAAGAGATTTATGTAAAACTGGTGGGAAATTGCTGTAGCTGCAGAGGTGAAGAGCCCAAATTGCATTGATTAGGGAGGCTGCAGAATTGCTGCCACTGGACCCAAAGGCAGAGGAGGATGGGTTGGCCAGAGTCACAGCACTCTGCCCCAGTGGTCCCCTGTCCCCTGTCACCCCTAGTGCCTGTCAAGGGTTCAGCTGGAACTCTCTCCTGCCCAGCTCTCACTTGCAGTGCTTGGTCTTCAGAGATTACACCTGTTTAACATCACTCCTCTGCAAGGGATTTGCCTCAGTTCCTAAAATGCCTGGATTTATGATCAAAGTTTCGGGCACCTGCATCTGAAAACTGTCAGTGTGGGGAGTGTGGTGGGATCAGCAATCTGATCACTGCCTGAATGGATTGGTTTTCCAATGGATGGGTTAGAAGGACAAGGGAATCAGTCAGCATTGAAACTAGAGGATGCAGAAGAGTTAATCATGTCATTAACTAGCCTGTTAATTCATCTTGGCACTTTCCCCTTATCAATTCAGTTTATTAATATATATTAGATTCTATTTTAGGGTCTATATTTAGAGCTGCCTCAAAGGACTCGTAGCCATCCCCAAGAAATGCCTGCAGAGGGACAGCCCTCCCCAGCATGGCTCAGTATCTATCCTCTGCTTACAGATGTGCTGGTGTCTCCCTGTGCCACTGGGCAGGAGCAGAGCTCTGCAGTGTGGGACTTGGCATCAGCTCCTGGAGATCACAGCACAGAGCCACTCACTGCTCCCTGCAGGGTACACACAGCCCAGGATCTTCTGGGGCTGCTAATTTGGGTGTACTGACACTGTGCTTCCTGGGCTGCCTTATCAACGGAGCCCTCAGGCTGCCATTCAGCTGTCCTAATTTTGGTGTCTTGAGGAACTCTGAGTAAGTCTCTGCCCGGGATTTCCCCGTCCCTGCCTCCTAAAAAAAGCCTACCCAGGAATCCAGGCCTGGGAAAAGTCTGCCTGGAAAACCCTCCCTGAGCCACAGGGCTCTCTGGGCAGGGTTGGCACCCTGAGCCATGTGGTGCCCGTGCAGCCCCCAGGTTATGCCAGCCCAGTGCAGCTCTGGAGCCCTGGTGTGCCAGCACAGTGCTGAGGGAATGTACCCCTGCCCATGCCCCCCTGCCCATGCTCCCCTGCTCATGCCACCCTGCTCATGCCCCCCTGCCCATGCCACTCTGCTCATGCCACCCTGTTCATGCCACCCTGCTCACGCCACCCTGCCCATGCCACCCTGCTCATGCCCCCCTGCTCATGCCCCCCTGCTCATGCCACCCTGCCCATGCCACTCTGCTCATGCCACCCTGTTCATGCCACCCTGCTCATGCCACCCTGCTCATGCCACCCTGCTCATGCCACCCTGCCCATGCCACCCTGCTCATGCCACCCTGCTCACGCCACCCTGTTCATGCCATGCTGCTCATGCCACCCACCCACCCTCAGCCAACACCTCCCAGCTAGGACAGAGGGAGTTCCTGCAGGAATTCCTGCAGGACACACTGGTGCCCAGCAGCAGCTGTGGGACAGTCCAGCTTGGTTTGGGATGGCAGTGTGGAAGCCTCTGCTGCCCTGGCTCCAGGGCACCTTTGTGGGTGCATCTTGCCCTGCACTTGGGTTTATTGGTTATAGTGCATCTCCCTGCTGGGCCTTTTCCCTGGGGATGTGCCTGCAGGGAATACTGTGTTCTCCCCAGCTCCCACCCTGGCTGCTCCAGCCTGGGACACCTCACCAGCTCCCTAGCTTTTGTTAACTTTGGGCATCAGCTCCAGCTTCCCCAGAGGGGCACAAAGGATCTATCTTCCCCAAGGTTGTGGCACCCATGAGGTGAGGGTTCATTTTTGTGGCCAGCAAATGATATGTGAAAGAAAGTAAAGCATTAATTGCAGCCAAACCCCCTGTTCTCACCCACACCTTTGCCCCCTCTTGCTCCTATAATGTGCTGCACTATCCAAATGCTCTCAACCCACACCACACTTACATGTTATCTTGCCTGCTCTTCCAAGCAAAGATAAAATAAATTCAATACCCTGGAGAAGTACATTCCCAGAATTGATGGTTTCCTTTTAAACTCCCTGATCCACCCAATACAAGATGTGTGCAGTAGGAGTTGCAGGTATAATTGTCTGAAATAGGGAATAAATGCCCCGTTCCCAGCCAGCCCTCCCCAGTTTTCCAAGGCTGTGCTCCAAGGGGGATGTGCAGCTCTAGCCTGGCACAACTTGGTGTTTCTATCACGTGCTGTTGCCCAGTCCTTCCTGAGATGACTTCATGCATTCCCCCTGTGGGATTAAGGTTTCTGAGTCATGGGCTTGCTTTGCCTTTGACAAGGTCCTGCCATGTCTCTGGGTGCCGTGGGGGCCTTGGAAAGTCAGTTTTGAGCTTCTCCTTCGAGGATAAGCTGGTCCTTTGCTTCAAGGTTGTTGCTTCTCCCTTCCATATGAAGAAAGGCTTGTGTGCCTTGGGTTTGCTCCAGCCATGCTGGGTGATGTAATGAGGTTTCTGCCCCTCCCTGCAAGTCTCTTCAGCACAAAGAGCACAGAGAGCCCTGGATTCCTGGGTGGCTCGAGGTCAGAACACAATGCTCAGTGTTGCAGAGCACCTTGGCCTGACGTGACCTGGTGTCCTCAGCTCCATCAGTGCTCATCCTCAGCTGCAAAAGCCACCCTGTGCTGCTCCTTTTGTTCCCATAGCCCATTCAACCTTCCAGGTTGCCCCTTTATGCCAACCATCCAGCACCTGCACCTCAGAGTGCTGCTCCTGATGCACCCACAGCTCGGGTTTTGCCTTTGGTGATGGGTGAAATGCACTGAAGTCTCTGGGTTAGAGAGGGTGGATGAAAATCAATTCTTTGGATTCGGCTCAACAGATATTTTTTCTTCCCCTTGCACCTGGTGGGCAGAAGATCTGCTTCTTGCAGTGCTGATTCATTTTAGTTCTTCTCACTTGAGGAGGCTCCAGTGACCTGCTTGGACAAGCTCCCCTGGGAGTTATAAATACACCCCTGTGCAATCCTGACATGACAATACAGTAATGGGGATTGGAAATAAGAACAGGATTTGTCCCTACAGGTAGAGCCCCCTCTTGTTGGGGCTCCTTCTGAGGCTGGATTATTACTCTCCTCCTCACTTCCAGCTGGGTGTTGGGCAATGCTGGTGACATGGATCAGGGCTGTGAGAGATGTAAGATATGGACCAGCACTGAGAAACCTCCACGTGATTCACAGCAGAGCTGGAGTCACCTCCCAGACAGGCTGTGTGCCTGTTACCTGCACCAGGGTGACACAGCTCGAAAAGATTGATCTGTCTTTCTCCTTAGACATGATCCTGATTGAAATAAAGGCCATAGTGGGATGTAATACTGAATCTTTGATTTTTGTCCTTTAACAGCCACCAGTCACCCCACATCCAGGTGTCTGGTTGGGGAGCTGCCTGTGACATCTTCTCCTGTGAGCTGAGCCAAGCAGTGCTGAAACCCCTGGCTGGGAGTGGAGGATGTTACTAATCCCCAGCCTGACTCACTCAGGTGCTGGGACTGGGGTGGCTTTGAGGGCTCAGACACTGCAGGGCAAAGCAGCAGCAATCCTCATGAATGATTTCCTTGTTGTGGGCTCCTTTGAACCCACTGACACGATTTAGGTGCTGCTGAGAGCATTGCACCATGCAGCCAGGGGCCAGCACTGAGGGCAGCTGGGACAGGGACACTGTCACAGGGCTAAAGAAGGAGCCTTTTCACCCCAGCCCAGCCAGCCATGGTGACTCAAGAGGCTGCTTGGGCCAGTTCTTTACATCTTAGGAGCCAAGAGGCTGCTTGGGCCAGTTCTTTACATCTTAGGAGCTGCCTTGCCACGAGTTGCCAATGAGTGGGTGATTCTGGAAGCAGCAGCTTGTCTCCCAGCCCTCTGGACTCGCAGCAGTGGGAAAAGGTTACTGAAGCCCCCCAGAGTTCTGCCTTGAAGCCCTGCCTGAGTCTCAGGGCTAAGCACTGACCTGGGCAGCACAGGACACTGCCCTGAGGAAGGGGTTATTCAGCAGCGAGTGCCTTGAGGTGACCCACAGGCTCCAGCACTCAGAGTGGGCATTGGGGGGGATTGCAGAAGCCACCAGCAGTGTTGCCATGTGAAATGAGTGGCCCATCACCTTGGATGTGTTGGGTGGTGCACACCTAGAAGTGGCACTCCTTGGGTTTTAGTCACTGTGTTAATGGCTATGTTTTATTTTTGCCCAAGACTCAGTTTCCAGTGGACTAAGCCTGGACTAAACAGTGGGAGTTTTCCCATCCTGACAGCAGGTGACACAGTGCTGATTTGCTGGAAGCACAGAGGTTTGATGCCTTGTGACTTCAAGATAACATCACTTCAGTCTTCCAAGAAGCAGAAAGCAAGCAATGTTAGGGAGTCCAAAGGGCAAGAAGAGATGGCAAAGAATAGTTTTAAAATTTTAATATTTGCCCTTTGCTGCTTTGTGATGACTAAAGGCTGTCTGAAAGGACTTAGCAGAAATCAAGTTCTATTTACCTGACTGGGTGGAAGATGTCCCTGCCCATGGCAGCAGGGTTGGAACCAGATGATTTTAAGGGCCTTCCCACCCCAAATCAGTCTATGATTTTATTATTCTATATTTTGATTTTATACTGGATGTCCAGAGCTGACTGCCCAAGGCCTTTTTACAGAAAACCATCTTTCATTCCCCACTCCTGGGGCAGATGTGAGGTGACCCACAATGACCAAGATACATGAAGTTTGCAGCTAAATCTTCCAAGTTCATGGCAAAGATCCCACAGACTTCTCCAGCAGGTTTGTGGGCACTCAGCCTTTTCAGGCCCTGTTTAGTCATCATAAGGCATAAAGAATTTGAACATGAGTGTTGGTTTTTTCCTTTTCTGGGCATATCTGAGATGGAGCTTGCCAGAGCAAGTGCTGAGGTTGCTCATTTTTCTGGGGCAGAGTGCTGAGACTGCACAGGGTCATAATAGAAACTGGGGTCTCCAGCTCGAGGGTGGGGATACTGGTGGAGGGGAAGGTGGGGGAGGACAGGTCCATCTGATTCTGTTCTGCTCTTTATAGCAAATAGGTGAATTTAAACGAGCAATACCCTCTCAAAAGCACTGAAATGTCTCGAGGCAGAGTCTTGTGGTAGACAGGAGTAATAAAGGAGCATGGAACTAGGGGGGAGAAAACTTGGAGCATGATCTTACATTGCTGTTAGCAGCCAGTGCCCGTGGGCAGATACTGGGCAGATATGTGGTGCTGGGGCAGAGACATTCCAGAGTGATTTCTGAGTCAGCTCAGCTCCTCCCATCATCACTTCACTCATCAAAGTAAGTATTTATAGCACAGGTAGGAGCAGGGAGAGAAATCAAAGAAGAGCTTCCCAGAAAGACGCATAAATCACTCCAAGAGTTCAGCTCTGGGGCTCTGCATTTTTTGCTTTAATGAGAAATGAATAAAAACTCTGGTGTTATTACTGACATTTCTTAATATTATTTCACCGGTCTGCTTTTTGAATTACAACCATCTTGGAGCAAAGAGCTGTTTCCATAGAATTCTCCCAGCTTTCAGAGCTACACCTGCAGACTGCTAAGGACATGCTGTCTCACACCAGAGAAAACATTTTCTCCAGCACAGACCTGCTGAAAACCAGCTCAGAAAGTCTGTCCAGGCCGATGTTTGCTGCTCGAGCTGTCAGGAGAGCTCCATGCCTTGCACCAAAGAGAAGCAGGAGAGCCAGGAAGGTGCTGTACCCAGCCCATGGGAGAAGGTATTTGCCACGTCAAGAGAAAGACCCGGCCAAGCGGTGGCTGCTCTTCTGTGCCAGCATCATCCTGCTGCAGGTGTGGAGTGAGGATCCTGGGCAAGAGGGACCAGCTGGGGGGCAGAGCCTGGGGGAGCAGCCACTCTGTGCTCCAGCATCCCCCGTGTCTGCAGGGAACCACTCCAGGGAACACGGAGCTCTGTCTGCAATCATGTCCTCAGCTCACCAGTCCCTCAAGCAAAGCACAGCTGGTGGGGCACAGCAAGCCCAGAGCCAGCCCCATGCCTTCTGCAGGCAATGCTGGAGCATCTCCCAGGCACAGCACTGAGTGGGGTGTGAGGAGCTGTCCTGCCCCTGTGCTGGGACAGCATCTTTCTGACAGCTCCTGCTCCCCTCCAAGGGGACCCCAGGACTCTGGGTGGTGACACGGGGCCAGCAGAGGCCAGAGGAGGCACTGAGGAAAGCCCAGGGCAGTTTGTACCATTGATCCATTTGTGACTGATGAGAGATTGTGGTTTCCAAGAGCTGTAACAAAAGGCTGCTGGAATTGGAATTACCCTCCTGGTGCTGTGCTAACAAACCCATCACTGCTGCATGACTTTTTTCGGTGCCTGCATTTGCATGTTGTAATTTAGTGTTGTCAGTTCTCAGAAATTAAAGTAGCTCAGCTCTGGAAGTGACAGGAGTGCAAAGCTCCTGTGCACTGTTCTCCTCCAGTAAACCCTGTAAGAATAAACTGCTGAGATCAGACTTTCACAGCGTGGTGTACAATTTAGATTTCAAAATTAAGATTTACTGACCATCCTGGGGAAATAAAGCTGTCCAACAAGCAGATATAGTGGGGTGAGAGACATGCCATGACCCTGATATACCAACACACTGGTGGCCAAGCACTGGGAGAGGGGTTGTGGACCTGGGGCAGATGCTACAGCTTGGGTTAGGGATATGGGGCACAAGAGGGACCCAGCACTGGGATGAGACATCTTCTTGGGGGAATACTGGGAGACCCCTAAAAGAAACCATAGGACATGCTGGGAAAAGGGCTGCTCAAGGAGTGGTTGAACTACAGGTCACCAGTGGTCCCTTCTCACCAACACATCCCCCATTTCTGTGTTGATAGGGGGTTACTGGGAGTCCAGCAGTGCTTTGTGGTTCTGTGCATGAAATATGGGATTGGCCCTGGCCCTGGGGTAGTCTGGGTGTAGGTTTTTTGCTGTCTGGGGGCTGCAGAGCCAGGGGCAGCTCAGAGCAGGACAGCTGCCTCCCAAGACACGAGCTGCATGAGTCAGGAGTAAAGAAATCTGGCTCAGGACCTGCTGCTGCTCCTTGGGGCTTATTGCAAAGAGCCACTCATGGCTCCTTGCAGGAAATGCAGAGTCCAGGATTTTCAGTGGATGATATTTTGAGCTTATTGAATTTCCTGGGCTGTTTTATCAGCCAGCCCCTGAGGCTGGGATTCAGCTGCCCTAATTTAGGCATCCTGAGGAAAGTCTGAGTAAGTTTCCCTGGGATTTTCCCAGCCCAGTTCCCTGGGAAGAGCCTGCCTGGTGAAAGGCATCTGAAAACCCTTCTCCAAGCCATGCCCATGCTCTGGACTCCTTTATATCAGGTACCAGGGCTCCCCCTCATGAAGGTTAGTCCCAAAAAGCCACAGGATGCCTGTGCAGCCCCAGCTTTGCCCTGCAGGTCTCCAGTCCAACCTTCCATTCTGCAGAACAACTTCAAACCTTTGCTGGGTTTCTCAGGGCTTTGTCCAGCCCAGTTTTTGAAATCTCCAAGCACGAAGATTTCCCCACCTCCTTGGCCAACCTCTTACACTTACCTGGGATTTAATTCCGATTTTTTCCATGCCACAGGGGGACAGAGAGCTGGGGAGCCTCAGGTAGCTGTTCCCTGAGTGTCCCAGGAAGGAGGTCTTTGTGTGGGAACAGCAGTTATTCCCCCAAGCCCTGAAAAGGGCTGAACTCAGACATTTCATAATGACCCAGGGATGGAAGGCAGCTGGATGGCACATGCAGAGATTGCAGAAGAGGTGTGGGAAAGCCAAGTGGTAGCACTGCAGGCCAAGGCAGAGAGGAACAGGGAGCTGCTGCAGCCCTCAGTGAATATAGAGACCTGTTCACTTCAAAAAAGAGGAGCTGCTAAAGGTGAATCACTAACAGAATTTAGCTACTTAAATTCTACTAGGGGAACAAAAAAAAAGGATCAATCTGTCCATGTGCAGCCAAGGAACTGTCTGGAGTAAGGAGCAACTGGGACATGACCTGGAGTGGTGATGCAGGATGAGCTCCCTTGTGCCAGTGTGGGGACAAGGGACAAACACAAGGAAGAACTGAGTTTTGTCAAGCTCAGGAATGATAAATATCGTTGAAAATAAAAGGATCTCTTAACAATGGTGCTGGTGCTGACTGGGGAAGCAAGGTCTTCCCCCCAAAGGCATCACGAGAGGGCAGCAGAGACAGGAGCTGAGCAGGACACACAGGCAGTGCCCTGCAGTGTTCCAGACACCCAGACAGGCAGCTGCCATGGCACAGGTACAGGAGATTGCTGAGGATGCTGCCAGTGCCCTGCAGGAGCTGAGCTGCTGGGAAAACAGCATCTGGCAAAATAAAGGAGTGTGCTGGGGCATAACACAGCAAAATAGATAGGGATGCCTTCAATATAAGCCCCCATGGCTGAGCTTTAGGGGAGAGAGGTTTTATTGTTCCTGCAGCTCAGGATGGGGAGCTGAGGGAATGCAGAGCCTGCCACCACCACCTGTCAGGCCACACATTGAATATGACCTCTACAGTTCCTGGAGGAGCTCCATAAAAAAGGGACCTTTTCAGTCAGGCTGTGGCATAAAGCCTGGTGGTTCCTGTCATGGTCAGCCCCTCCTGCTGCCTGTTGTGACCCTGTTTGCTGTAACACTTGCTCGTGGCATGATGAATCGTGGGCAGGAGAGCTCAGGTGAGGGCAGGGGTGGAGGACACTGCTGGCAGTGCCCACCCTGCTCCCCAGCACCGTGCTGGGACTGAGCCCACCCTTGCCCAGTCCTGTGGCAGCACCCCCAAGACCATTCAAAGATATGTGTGCAGCTCCAGCTGGGCTCACAGGGGCCGAGGCAGCCTGGCAGGATGGCTTTGGGAGCCCTGGAATGCCCTGGATGGATAATCCATCTGCACTACCCCTCAGTGGGCAAAGCAGCGCATCCAAAGGGGCTCTGCATGGCAGTGGGGCCATGCCAGGACCCACCCTGTGCTGGCACTTCCAGCCCCATGCAGGGCTTGGGGCTCCTCCTGGCAGCTGCCTTCTCTTTGGGGAGCCCCTTGCACGCCAGCTCAGCTGCCCCAGAGAGCTCCAGTCCCCCTTGCAGTCCTGTCTCACTCCTGCATCTCCCAGAGCTCCCAGTTCCCTGTTCCATATCCCAGAGTCTTCCCCATCCATGCTACAGCTGCAGTCCCTTCTCTCCTCATACCACCCCTCCCTCCAACCCTTCCCTCACCCAGTCCTCCTCAGGCCATGTCATCCTGCTGCCCCAGAGCCTCCCAGTCCTGCCACTGGGCACAGAGACCTTTGCTCCAGCTCCCATCCCTGCTGGGAAAATCTCGTGGTCTTTAAGCAAACAGCATCCAGTTGTGTACTGGGAGCAGCTCCTGGGACGTTCCCACCATGTTCCCTGCCTAGAAGTGTCCCTGGGGAGCAAGAGGGAGGCAACACCCCAAACCTTGCCCAGGGACTGTTCTGGCAGATTGTTATTACACATGATCACATTCCTGCACCCAGCAGTGTCCCCAGGAGTGGCTTCATTTAGTGCTATAAATGTGTCCCATGGGTCGGGGCACACTGGGAGATCCTAATATCAACTTAGACTGGATAATAGGAAAGGTTTCTTCTTCTGTGGAAGGGTGGTCAGGCATTGGGACAGGCTGCCCATGGCAGTGGTGGAATCATCATCCCTGGAGGGACTTAAAAGGCATGAAGATGTGGCACCTGGGGACATGGTTTAGTGGTGGATGTGGTGCTGCTGGGTTAACAGTTGGACTTGATGATCACAGAGGACTTTTCCAACCTTACTGATTCCATGATTCCATCAGCACTCCAACGATGCCCCTCAAGGGGCACCTCTCACCCTATTTCCCTGATCCTACAACATGAATACTCGACTGTCCCCATGCCCATCCACCGTGGACATGAAGCTGCTTGGCATTTTTTCCCAGGGACCTGTAGGATGACTGCCCATACCCTCCCTAGCAGAGAAAGCTCTGTGGCAGCTTTTGGACTCCCCACCAAACTCTGGAGCTGGCACTGCCTCCCCTCCTGCGACACAAGGGCACCAGAGCTGCGCCCTGCCGAGGCGTGCCATGGGAATTATAAACACAGCTGCTTTCAGGAGGTGTGTTATTCACCCTCTGGCTCACTCTCAGTTGGACTGATGATGTCTTGAGAGCATAATGGAGAACATATTAAAATGTTTTGGTGTTGCATTGCCTCACCTAGGTATTTCGTGCTGCACCGCTCTGTTGCACAACTGGCTGTCTGAAAAAGGGGAGCCTGTACGGTAAATAAGACTCAGAAAGAAGACAAAAGACAAGGAAATGGTAAGAAATAGATAAATCAATGTGCAGTCTGGTGAAGACATACCAGGGTTTGTACCTTTCCTTGTCTTGCAGCAACAAAGAGCCACTCGACAGAGCTAAACCCCATGCTATTGAAAACTGGTTTGTGTTCACTTACATGGCAAAAAAGGAGTTACAATTCATTGTGGGAGACAGAAAGTTTGATTATTAGTCACACAGGATTACCTGAACACCCAGTGTTTCTGCTTTCTGGAGCAAAGCAATGTCCTTCAGAGTTATTTGCTCTTAAGAGTATCTACAAAGAGCCCATCTACTTTACACCCAGAGACGGTGTATCTCCACCCAGCTGGTCACTAGTCCAATGCTTTGGCTCTCTTTTCACCTGGTGTATTGAAAATCTCTTCTGAGCACACCCTTTCCCTGGTAAACCAGTGTTTTCCTTCTTTTCCTTTCTCCTGCTTGGCAGAGTTTCCTTCTTGCCTTCTCTCTCTCTCTGGCTTGTTAGTGGCCACATGTCTGGACAGATCCAGGGAAGGGCCCAACTGTGTTGGCACTGCCATAAAAAGTAGCTGAAACGATGTCATTTGTTCAGAAGGACCATGTGTGGGAGAGGCTGTTTTGACTCAGAGGCCACCACCAGCACATGCCAGCCAGTGGCCAACAATGCCAAGTGCCTTCAGGGCTCTGGGAGGGCACAGGGGCGGTGGGAGGGACCCCAAAACAAGAGCAAGACTTCAAGGAGTTAACTGAATTAGCAAAAGTATTTTGCTTTGCTGGGCTAGGAGAGAAAATTTTCTGATATTATGTTTTAGCTCGTTATTCTGTTCTGCTCAATGTCCTGTTCTGTCCTGCTTAGTAGACCAGAGTCTGTTCATTATAGAAAGAATGGCAGGAATAAACCACAATAGAATATAAGGCCATAAATCTAGTAGATTTTGATGTTTAAAGGAGATATAGGAGACCCAGACCTTTGTATGCTTGAAGAATCTGGGCCAGGCCAAGCTGATGAAGAGTATCAAAAACAACCACCAGGGGATGAAGTAAGAAGTGGACACCACCTAAAAGCTGAGCCAAAAGAAGATGCTCAAAAGCTCCACCCATGCTCCACCTGGACCCTGCCTGGTTATGAATATGTATGTTAGATGATGGAACTCTGTACCTGAAGTGTATGAATGTATAATGGAGGGACCATGAGGCACAGAGGACATGGAGGGGCCCCAAGTGACATGGGGGACATGGTTTAGCCCCAAGGCAGAGGGGACACAGTGGGGTCCTGAGGCACCTGGGGACACAGTGGGGTCCTGAGGCACATGGGGACATGGCGGGGTCATGAGACACATGGGGACATGGAGGGGTCATGAGACACATGGGGACATGGAGGGGTCCTGAGACACA